>JAOXYL010000061.1:4254570-4278067 GCA_028564955.1 Terapon puta
ACACACACACACACACACACACACACACACCGTGTAATGGATCCCCTCAATTACTCATCTGTTTATCATTGCCTGTGGCTCATTTGGCTTTATGCAGAATGTGAAGCTTGAGCACACACAGTGTGTGTGTGTGTGTGTGTGTGTGTGTGTGTGTGTCCTGTACTGTATATGCGTTGATGTCTGTGCATGTTTGTGGCCATGCATACGTGTGACTATTGCTTCCCTCATACCTCATCTGCTGAGCCGCCTGTGTGTTACTATGAATGGGTGCGCTTCTGTTGTCTGCCTCCTCATGGCTCTCCGTCTGAGCAAATTTATTTTCAATGTTAGTCGTAAAAAAGGAGCTGAAATTATTCCACAAGGTCGACTCTGGCCTATTCTAGAGCTGGAACCTCACAACACTCACTGTGAATGCCGTTTTAAAGTAATGTAAACGTGATGTTTGGATAATGTTACACTAGTAACATGCTCTCAAGAAACTATACACCATATTTAGTGTAGTTCATACATTTATAATCTCCATCCATACCTCTTAATGCAAGCAAGTGACACTACCTACTATATCCAACGAAGCAAATGAACCTAAACTGACTTGTGCATTAAGCAAAAGCAAACAAGAAAGCAAACAAGCAGAAAAAAGGAGCATTCAGGAAAGACCTTGAAAACGGATGTCAAATTAAACTATTGAACAAATTAGACTCTTATTCTCAGATTTTAATCGAACATGTTCCTTCCTCTTCAGCTTGCTTCTGTGGTTCCTCATGCCGTGTTTGTGCTTTGGATTTCTATTTTTTGGGGTCACTCACCCTATTAAAGCAGTAAACTCCATCTTTAAATGACATTAGGTCTGATGAAAGAAAAGGCAAATGACAGTGTGATTTATCACACTGTATCATTGTCACAATAGATGCTATCTTGCTATCTTACAGCTGGTAGTCGGACACAAGCAGCGACAGCTTGAGGCACAGACAAACAGCAAAACAGACTTGAAGTGGCATGCATATTCATCTGCTGTGTTTTTCTGTCTTTCTGGCGTAATGAATAGCACGTTTCCCCCATTTATGAGCCTCATTAACAATATTTGAACAAGTGCAATGAAAACAGGGAGAGGGAGCCATATGAAGCGAGAGAAACTACATTTGACAAGTCCACTTCACATCCACATGCCTAAGACTTGGTTTAAAGGAACCCAAATGTCCATAAATAGTAAAGAGGAGAAACAGGCACACTCCTCTCCAGCCACACTCGCCTTGCTTTGGTAATTAATGCCATTTCCAATCTCCATCATCAGAAGAATTATGTCAGGAGGAGCTATAATTAATGCACAAACAGCATGACTGGAGCATGTCGTAGTTAACCTCCACAACAAATACTACTCAACCACGGTTGTTTTGAGTGACTCTCTTCTGGCAACGAATTCTCTCTTGTGGCTGAATCATAATTTGGGGGCATCCTCCTTTCCTGAGACACAACCATCTAAGCCTCTCTCCGCATCTCTCTGTCTGGCTGCGGCGCGCCGGAAACGGACCATAACGGTCTCTTGGAGAGCCAGCCAGGAAACGAGCCGTGCGCGCTTCTCCTACCCGTCCTCCGCTCCTCCACAGAGCTCAGTCATCATTACCGGGCACCGTGCCTCACCCCCCCCCCCCCTTCCCAACCCTCCCCTGTACTGATTCTGCTTTCACTCTCCATCCCTCCCTCCCTCTTGTTCCTATGTGCGTCGAGAAAAGTCTCCTCCTCTCACAGACTCTGCGCGCACGTCTCCATCCAGTCTTTACGCGCGTACAGACTCTCCAAGAGAATCCCCTGCGGTCGGCCCCGCCCCTTTCCGTTGCTCGCCGCCCTCACTCATTCATGACCCCGAATCGGTGACGTAGGAGATTCCACGGTGCCCACTGCCGTAGGCAAGAACGGGATGCTTGAGTATATATGGGACACTGGGAGCCTTAGACCGGCACACTCTCAGTCGCTCCGACTCGGGAACCAGGGCATCAGCGGAGATAGCAGGCTTTACTTCGCCCTCTTAGGCTAACTCGCTTTCGGCTTTGGTTCAGGATGGAAACCTCTTCGATTTTTCGGAGCCGACGAAGCTCCATCATGCACAACTGCAAAAGTAAGTTTCCCTCTCTGTCTTCTTTGGCTTTGGGTGCTTCGTGGACAGCACAGAGCGAATGCTGCCTTTCATTACTTGTGCAACAAAGTTTTTAAATCTGTTAAGTCTTTAATAGATTGAATGTAACACTGAGCATGGATACATGGCGGGATACAGGATGGAACATCCAAAGAGAAGCTCAGAGATTGACTTATTTTCTGACTTCTGATAGCCAAATTGCATAGTGTAAAGTGGGAAATAATCGGGATGCTTCATTGACTCTTAGAAATAGTTGCTTCTGTAAGTTCTGACTGAACACTTGCGTGATGATGCTGTGCGTAATAGTCTGTGTGCGCACAGCGCTGAGGCTTAACCTTCGCTTACTGTAGACAAATGAGGCTGTACGCTGTTTGTCGATTTATTCTAGATGTTGAATACATCCAAAGCAAACATTAACCTGTAATAAAAATGTGAATATTCGCCCGTTTGGCCGCAGTGTGTTGATGTATCGTGTCCACTCACCCCTCTCTCTCTCTCTCTGCTCTCCTCCAGGCGGTCTCTCCCTCTGGTTGGTGGTGTGGCTGGTCCTCGGCAAGCCAAGTCCGGCATCGGCGTGCCCGCATCTCTGTGTGTGTTACCCGACGCCCATGACCGTGAGCTGCCAGGCGCAGAACTTCACCGCCGTCCCGGTCGGAGTGCCCTACGACTCGCAACGCGTGTTCCTCCAGAACAACCGGATCACTGAGCTGAGAGTTGGATCCTTTGGCTTCGGGACTCAGGTAAGAGGGAGTGAGATGAAAAAAAGCCCTAGTATGAGAGGGAAAGAATGGTTGTTAAAATATTCAGAAAATACTATAAAAGTTATATTTTCACACATCTTAAAATGATCAATTCATGTGTTTCCCTGCTTCAGGTTCTGTGGCTGTTCTCCAACAACATCACCTGGATTGAGGCAGGGGCCTTCAGTGAGCTGAGGGACTTGGAGGAGTTGGACCTGGGGGACAACCCTAATCTCCACAGGCTGGAGGGGGGCGCCTTCCGCGGCCTAGAGAAGCTCCAGAGCCTCCACATGCACCGCTGCCGGCTCACTGCCCTGCCCCATGACATCTTCCACAAGCTGTACAGCCTGCAGTTCCTCTACCTGCAGGTAGGAGCGCTGGAGAGACATAAAATACAGACACCCACACATGTACCGCACCACACATGTCCAGATAGAGATATTACCAATCACAGTGTCAGTTCTTTTCATGCTAAACCCCTCCCTTCTTTTTTCCTTCCTCAGGAGAATAATCTCCACTTCCTGCAGGATGACATCTTTTCTGATCTGATCAACCTGAGCCAGCTTTTCCTGCATGGCAACCGTATCCGCACCCTCTCAGAGAACGTGTTCCGCGGCCTGGTCAACCTCGACCGCCTTCTCCTTCATGACAACCGCATCAGGCAGGTGAACCGCCGCGCCTTTCGCGACCTCGGCCGCTTGACCATGCTCTTCCTCTTCAACAACTCCCTGGCTGAGCTGCCCAGCCAGACCCTGAGGGACACTCAGGGCATCGAGTTCCTCCGCCTCAATGCCAACCCCTGGTCCTGCGGCTGCGAGTCCCGCGCCCTGTGGGAGTGGTTCCGTGAGGCCCGCGTCTCTTCATCCGAGGTGATCTGTGCCTCCCCATCCACCCGCCGTGGCCAGGACCTCCGCTTCCTCCGTGAGATGGACTTCGCCCTCTGCCCCCTGCCCGACCCTGGCTCCATCGCCGGCTCCACCACCACCACCTTCAGCACCAAGACCCGCTGGTGGTTCCACAAGAACAAGCCTCAGTCGTCCACAAAAGGCGTTTTTGAGAAAGCCTCCGAGACCGTCAAGGCTGGTTTGTACGGGAAAGGCCCGTCCACAACCACCTCTGTGGTCAAGTATGAGCTGGGGGAGGAAGAGCTGGCGCTGCCCAAACTCGACCCTGAAGAGTACTGGGCCAACTACGGCAATGAGGACTCAGGTGTCACGCTGCGATGCTTTGAGCTCGAATGTCCACCTGAGTTCGAGCCTCCATCTTCCTCCTCTCCCTCATCCTCCTCGCCCTCTTTCCTCACACTACTAGCCCTCTCTGTTTTCAGCCTCTGCCTCAACTTCCACCTACTTTTCGGCTGAATCTGACTCTTAGTACCACACCCCTTCCCCTTCCAGCCTGTTTTAAAGGCTGTGAGGATCCCTGTTAGACTCTTTACACCCCCTTTGCCCATTTTGCTGTAAGCCAATCCTCAAGGCACAGCGAGGGAGATAGGGGGATGGTTCAATTCTGAATCTACTACAGGGCTTAACACTTTTCAGGGCTGCTAAGAGTGCTAAGGTCATATATATCTACAATACTCTACAGGTATGGCTTTCTGTGTCTCACCTGTACGATGTCGTGTTATGATTCCCTGCAATCAGGGCTACGAGGGCTGAGTCCATCACTAATATCAGTGCGATTTGATAGCAGTTGTGAATGATGTTGTCAATTTTGTCACCTCAACTTAGTCAAAACTACTAGAGCTATTAGTGCATCCAATTAACTGGCTGCTACCAACACTGCAATTACTGTTAGAATCAGTACACAGTAATGACAATACTGTAACCACTTAAAGTGTCATGTAAATAGGTATGTGTTTTTGTGAATGTTCAAACTGATCCAGCACAATCACTTTTATCTTTGACCCAGGAAAGGCATCGAAGGCTAGTGCTTCTACATGACAGAGCACATTGCACAGTGAGGCTGAGAGCTTACCGATGAGAGCGAGAGGAGAAGATTGGAAGAGAATTTACTGTGAGGCTGGTAGGGAGCGAAAAGAAAGGGAGCGGAACGCAGGGACGTCAACGGCGAAGGAAGGGTGACAAGGAAAGTGACAGGGAGAGGAGGGGAAGAAATATTTTTTAAAGAAACAGAATTAGAAAGAGGAAGAGAGAGGTGGGAGGAGGGGAGACAGCGTTCGTGCAGCAATAAGAAAGGAAGCAGCGGGAAAACAGCGAGACACTGTGAAGGACAGTGCTGGCGGTAGAAGCAGTAACAAGCAGGCGAAAATCAACAAACCCACCCATCGGTATTTGTTCAATCCGTCCAACTCATGCCATCCACCATTTTCTGTAAATATGGTGTCGTTTGCGACAACCACAGGGAACGAATGCTTCCTGTCAGGAAGCCAGATATTTTGGTTTTTGGATGTCTTTCTGTGACATATTGATATAATGTGTAAAGACTGTTGACTTGGATGCAGATGAAGATCTTCATAAAAAGATACACTGAATATTTCCTGAATCTTGCTTTTCTTTGGGGCAATATTTGCAGAATCTATTTAATTCTAATACTGTGTTGAAAGCCAAAGCGAATGACAAATGTGGGACAAAACAACTAAAAACAAACAAAAGAATCCACCAAAAAGTAGCAGATTGGTGCTGGTTGACTAAACAGTGACTAAAGTGGACTAAAAGGACTGACCACAAGGACCTGATGTCACAGCTCGAGGCGCTAAGAATGGCTCTGGCTGTGATGGACATCTGTCTGTGTGTGTGTGGAAAAATGTGGATGAATGGATTCACAAGCTGGCACCACTGCAGAAGGCAAATACGTCAGTAGGTTTGTCACTCGGCTGACTCATCGGTGGGCGATGCCAGATGGACAGACGACGTGCAAATTGGCTGATTTGTAAATACACCAAGAGAGCAATGAGAGAGTCTGGTGACAGTCAGAGCCGGAGACAAATTAAGACTGACACACTGATATGCAGACAGACTGATGTGAGATGATGTGAGGTGAGAGAGGCCCTAAAATTCAAACGCACAGGGCATTGCAAGTGCTGAGACTGCAAAAGTGAGGAAAAGAAATGTTCCGAGCGAGAGGCGGAAGTAGCGCGAAACAAGGGATAAGGAGGAAATGACCAAATATAGGCATCCACTCGGCCTCCTTGGGCAGCGTTTATTCATCCCTCGCTCTTCAAGACAAATTTCCACATTACCTTATAGGAAGCGAGATACTGTAGGTGCGCTGATGTACAGCTTCTCCTTTTCTTCTTTTTTTTTTTCTTTCTGAGGGTCTCTCCACATCTTTAAGGCAGACGGGTAGAAGGAGTAAGGTCCCTTGCTCCAGTATAGGTGATGGGGGCAAGGCCAAGATGTAGTGGGAGGGAAAGAGTAGGAGGTAATGTTAGAAAGGAACACGCACAAGCACACACATACACACACTCTAACACACAGATAGATCCACTCACAAAGCCAGATAAAAAAAACTTAGCCTTGCTTCAATAAAAATGACCTTACACTTTTTTTCCCCACCATGCAGAGAGCTACGGAAACACGACCGTCTCTTTGAAATCTTTGTGAATGGAATGCTTGACAAACAACGATTGTGGGAAATATTCAGTGTCATCTGACTGTTTTGCCTCTTATTGCGTTTTGTGGAGGAGGTCAAACTGAGCCCGGGTGCTCTTCAGTGGCCATGACAGTGAGGTCACTGCCAGACGACCAAAGTGCCAGTTATACCATTTTCCCCAGTGTCCTTGTTCACTTTGTCAGTTTGCATGTTCTCTGTTTTGTATCTGAGAAAGAAATAATAATTCTATTTGACAGATTGGCTTATTTGTTATTTATTTTTACTGTAAAAGAAAAAAAGATGTTGTCCAAAGATGCAGCATAAAGAAATAATAAATTCATACTTGTTTTAACAAAATGTTTGTGTGTGGGCGTTTCATTCTATGTCTTGGCGATTATCCAGATAAACACCCAAAGCAAAAAGAGCACATACACACTCACTCACCCACACACACACACACACACACACACACACATGCACACACACAGAGGCACTTACCATTGTGTAAGTCCTCCAGGCAGTTGTCCGGCTTTCTCAACTCTGCAACTATTCAGCTGAGACAGATGAAGAACAGGAAGTGTGGAGATGAAAACGAAGCATGACTGGGCCAAACCTTCTTTTCACTGACAATTCAAGCATATTGACCCCAGTGGATACTGACACCAGAAAGTGATAACATGGTCAATTTAAGTAGTTAAATGATTTAGTTGTAGTTAAATGAGTACAATTGAGCCCCACCTGTAGGTATGAGCTTATTGTAAAACAAATATCAGAGCACAGTTAGTTTGATCTGGTGACACATACATATCGGGAACTGTTGTGATTATTTCAAGCTAAATGTAAAGAGAAACTTGAAAATATAGTTACAATGTACAATGAGCTGTGCAAGGTTAGGTTCACATGTCACATGGTCCTGTCTTAATGTGAATCCAGTGTATGTGATAGGGGACACAATCCACTGTCCTCCAGGCAGAAATGAATTAATCAGTATGATGAATAGTGTAATGAAAGTATTTCCCAAAATAATTACTGTAACAGTTTACCAAAAGTTAAGCCAAGATATGTTGATCGCCCTCTGGTGGCGGGCCATAGTACATGTAAAAATCCTGCCCCCTCCAAACTGGCTGATGCGACATGAACCAAACTAAAAGGACTGACGTCTGTTATTAGTAGTAGTCATGGAGATGCATGTAGACTTGTAGGAATTGCATGCAGAGTAGAAGCACTGTGAGGAGATTTAACTTTAATTTTAGAAGGTAATCACTGGTAAGCATTATTTATTGATCACTGATAAAGTCAGTCGATAATGTGCTTCCCTCCTCTGTGCAGACTTACATATGATGTCTTTGTGGCATATTTTGGCCCGTTTCCCTATTGAACAGTGAGAGTACGTGGGGATGCATCTTGTGCCATCTTTATATAAAGTCAGTGGTATTGATAAGCCACCTGCAGCCCCTTTTGGATTAGTGCTTTCATTTATAATGACTTCACAGGTGTTTATGTGTACTCAGTAAGTATGCTTTGAATTTTTTGTTGTAAAGGGAAGTTTGTATTCTGCACAGAGTTATTGAGCGGGTTGGAGAATATACAAATAGGACAAATGGATAGGGATGTTTTCTTATGTACAGTCTAGCATGCGAAGCATAGTTCTTTGATAAAATTAATATTTCTCTCATAATTATGAGCCCTAATATTTACTTCTGCAAGTATGCAGTACACCAGTGCCAGACTTCATTCTGAACAAAGAGACAACAAAGCAAACAGAAAGCTGTTACATACAAAAGTCACAGACTCACATTGCAGTCACGCGCGCACACACACAGATCACACTCTGTGGCAGAGAGCTCACTCGGCGGAATCACAGCTTGTCATGCCTATATAAGGATGAAACAAGCACATCAGACAGCTCATCCTGCACATTCCCATTGGTCTCCAAGCTTTTGTGTGGCAGAAAAATTCCATGACGCATCTTCTTCGTAGAGTACATATAAACTGTGTGGGTTTGATTGGACGATGTCCATGTCACTCAACTTTAAGACACGTTGGAGGTGGAACATGAACATGTTTGTGGAAGACATGTTGAATAGATGAATATTAATGATTCCCAGTTTATTCATGAAAAGAAATGGGAAGGGGGCTGGTTGCTGTGAGCTTGTTCGAGTGCGTCAGTACTTTGTCACAACTTGCCTCCACCTGCTGGGTTCCCATCCCCTCTTTCTCTCTCTCCCTCACAGACAGATACAAATGTATGCACCCTCTCAGTCTCCTGTATAACAAATCTCACATCTCTTTCACTTCTTGTCACCAGAAAGCTCTCTTCTTGCTTTCACACATCCCCTCTTTTTCCCAAGTGTCCTTGACGTCATGTCCTCCCCTCTCCTCCTCTTCTCCTTACATCTCTGGACTTTGCCTGTTGCCTTTTCCTAACATGTAACCTTCAACATACGCCAACAAACACCTCTGATTCATATATTTTCCCTCACACATTCATAGGGGTAAACTGGACATGTGCCATGTTTATCCTCCATTTTTCTATGCATCTATTCAGCTCCTGACTTCTTCTTTCTATGTTCATTTCCGATTCTATTCCAATTCTTTTTATTCATATTTTCTTTTTACTTACCTTATTGTGTTGAGATGTTTTTAACTATTCATTTTTTTCAAAAGGCTCTTTACACAGAGCTTTGTCATTTTTGTCTGGCATTTTTCTTCTTCACAGCTGGTGGGAATCGAAATATTTTCCATTTCAAAGAGCTGAGAGCAGAAGTCAGGTGCTGCAACAAGCCGTCATTAGAGAAAGACCTTTCATCTGGTGTGCAGCCTTAAAGCTCTGTTATGTTACAGCTACAAACAAGTTCTGCTTCCAAACATGCAAATATGCAGATGGATGAATACATACGGAGGAACATATGGACACATATATAAAGGGTGAATGAATTAAACATCTGAATACAGCAGAATGCAGCACCTACACCTTAATGAAGCTCACGATGTAAGTTATGGATATATATATGTGGTGTGTGATGTTACTGTGTAACCTGCTATAGACATGTATGATCATGTCTGACAGTACAGGAGATACCCTGCAAATAGACAGAGAGCAGAGGCTGTTATTCAGTGTAACAAAAAGACTGAAAAAGGTGAAAAGTCACTGACGCCAATATGGGGTGGAAAACAGCTCGCTGTTGACAGAGTGAGCTGAAAATGAGAATTAGTGTGAAAGAGAGAGAGACAGAAAGATAGCAACAGAAGAGGTGTGACGTTTGAGTAATGTACTTGGATCGCTTCACAGCCGAGAACATTTGGAAGGCTTAAGTGTGCATGCACACACGTGCGAACGCACCCTCGTTTGGCAGAGTTTGGCGTTGATGGTGTGCTTCGAGAGAGTCCCACTGGGAGACAGACGTTCCTCTTAGCATCACACAAACGGTATCCACGCACAAGCATGCCTGCACACACACGCACACCTACAAACATGCAAACAAAAGATATACTCTTACGTGCATAAGCAGCGTGGACTCGCCTCGTTTTGTCAGCCAGATGGCCCCAAAATATCTGCATGTTTTTCGAGACATAAGCATTTGCATTTCAGTGTGTATTTTAGCGTTTCTGAGGAGATGAGTGCGTCATGAACTCTGCTGTGATCCTGTTCCCCCTGAAAATATATTTTTACAAAATTCTACCCTTTTACAGAAATATTGATGTACGCAAGAAAAACACTCCACACAGTGGGTTGAGTGTACCCAACACACGCATATGCAAACATGTCCCAGCACAAACACACAGCAAGCAGATGGGCACACTCACATACAGATGTCTCATATGGATTCTGACATCATCTATCAGGTTGTCATTTAAAGTGTATGATACAGAGCTAATAAGAGGAAGAAGGGGACAGAACTACAGCAATGGGATGAGGTAAAATAAAAACCGGAGGGGAGGAAAGAAGGAACAGAAGAGAGGGCAGGACACTGAGGACGCTCAGCTGTCACTGTGGGTCGAGACACAGCAGTGACTTTAGGTGATAGTTTGCACATTTTAATTTCCAAGTGATGTACCAACTTTGGTTAGCTGCTTGTTCATTATCACTGAAAAGCTGTCTTCACACCTCAGAGATCTTTTCCACTTCTGCATTTATCATGTTGAACTTGAGGACACTGAGTTCAGTTATTGAGCATGGCATGGTTAGAGTCAGCTCCCATACATCTGACTCTGTGGTTTATCTCCCAGGAAACCGCAGATTGTACCCAAAGCAGTTGTGCAGATCAGAGTTTATGTCAAGCAAATTGTCATCCAGTTTCAAAATTGCTGCTGGTCTTTCAAGTTTCTGACCATGAAGGTGTTTTTTCTTATTTGAATCAGGGTGCTGAGGACACATGGTGACTTGTGATATGGCCTATATAGATAAAGCTGTTAAAGCTTTTTTATGAATTACACCAAACTCCTCATAACAGAACCATAGCTAATTTATATACTGAGAGCTTATAAAAACGAAAAGATCTGAACCAGTTTCAACAGATGAAACAAGCTTATGTGCTTACAGTAAAGCAGTTGCCTGCAGAGATGACCAATACATTACACATGGAAAAAGTTAGATGTTAAAACAAAAAACTCAAGACATTGAAGACATTTGGTATCCCTTCCTCTTTTATTGAGGAAGTGACCGAAGTGACAACTAACAACTTTACATGTAGCTGATCAATTGGAATCAGAAATGGTTTATATGAAATGCAAAGACCTCTAAATCATGCTTATTATACCAAAGGTATAACTACGAAGAAAGGTTAGCTTTTGTTTGGACAAAAATGATGTAGAAATTAAACATACTTTACTCTGAATACACACAGATGCTATAATAATAACCGAACATAAAGTCATGGTGCCTTGGAAAAAAGAATTAGTATTTTGCATGATTCCTATGAGCTTTGAGGACGGCATCCATATGTCTTAGCAATGACTCAAATAACTTATTGACAAAGTCTTCTGATATGACAAAGAAACCAGTCTTGCAGGACTCCCGGGGTTCATCAAGATTCTTAGGTTTCATCTTCCTGACCTCCTCCCTCACTTTACCCCAGTCATGCTCAATAATGTTCATGTCTGCTGACTGGGCTGGAAAATCCTGGAGCACCTCGACCTTCTTTGCTTTCAGGAACTTCAATGTGGAAGCTGAAGTTGAGAAGGACCGCCATCCTGCTGCAGAATTTGCCCTCTCATGTGGTTTGGAATGAAATGATTGGGATGCAGTTCAATAGATGGTTCGTCAAAAAAAGCAACATTTTGCCACTTTTCTACTGTCCTTCCTGTTTGAAAGCTGTGGCCATTGGCAAATGTTACAATTTTTTTGTTGACTTCGGTTTAATGCAGATTTCTCAGCACTAATTCTTCCATGTAGACCACCAAAGTCGACATACTGTTCTTGTTGACACAGGGGTTTCTGTTTAACAGTTCTTATGCAGCTCTGCTGCAGTTGAAAAAGGGCTGGCACTGGCCTGTGGAAGAAACAAACAGTCCTCTCAAACAGCCTGATTGGGCTTGTCATGAATGCCACTAGTTTCTTCAGATTTTAGGATGCCCCCTTAGCAGCAGACTTGGTCTTCAGGTTCTTGATGAGCTGCAGTTTGTCTGCTGTTGAATCTTTGGCATGCTGTTACAGGCCATGCTGCAATTCACATGAACGTCTGGTGTGCTAGGGTTCCTTTTATACACAACTACACATAAAACACACGATATACAAGACACGACAAGACCTTTGTCCTTGGAAAATTTTAATAATGTGAAGGTCCTTGACATTAGAATGAACCATTTATTGTAACAATTGATTGATTGGAAATCAATCATATGCTATTTTAAGTTACTTTATCCCTATGCAACAAGACTTTTGTCAGGGACTGTACAGTTGTGCTCATAAGTTGAAGAATTGGTCATTTTTTTGAAAATATGACAGAAATGGCAGAAAAAGGTTTCTTTTATTTAGAGACTGGTCACGTGAAGCCACTTTTATCACAAAGTTGTGTACACTTCTTAAATCATAATGATAACTGAAATCACCATGTTGTCAAAAGAATGGCAAACATCTTATACATTTTTTTGACATTTTTTCATTTTGTGTGACAGTCTCCACATATCATGAGAGTAAGACGCCCTACTTGACTGACATGTCTGATATGAAGACATTCTGTGAATCATGATGTTTTTACACAATCTCCATTGCCCCCGAGAAAACGCAAGCCAGCAGTAGCTCTGATATGTGATTACATTTGTGACAATGTGCGCTCAGCGTGCCTGTGGTGCAGCTACAGGGCCTGTGCTCGGAGCCATCGCTGGTACTTGTTGCAGAGAAGCATCATGAAAATTTAAAGACTCTGAAAGTTCAAAGCATTTATTAACAACATATATAAATATTCATGAGTTTAAACAGAAATAACTGTCAGTATTCTCTATTGGGGACAAACTGGTGTTCTTTGATCTGAATTGAGTGACAGTGGCTTGACAACGTAAGCAAAACTCCCAAGGACTGTCTTGTTACTCCCTGATTGCTGCGTGAAGGGGAGTTATATGACCTGGTCTACACACGCACCTCGGGACTGACCAGGGCAAGCTGCAGACATGACGTGGATAGAAAACCGTGAAGGATAAAGAATTCAGCGTTTCCTCTCAAAGTAAATACACAGATTATACACAGACCTCTGAATATATGACTATTTTATGATCTCGAGGAAGCCGTGGTGTGTCCCACAGTACATTCTTTTGGCTAATGTTAATAACTGCCTTAGGCTAAAGAGCTCAGAGGAAAATATTTCTGGAAACTAAGGGGGTGAGCATGTCTGATCTCTCTATCTCGTATAATCATGATACAGCACCAATAAATTAGTCCTCCTACCCGTAGTTCCTACTCCTCTGTGTCCTAATTTCCATGTGCCTTACTGATCAACTGTCACAGAGCAAGTACATCACACGCTTGAACTAAAATGACTTCATCAGGCCGTCCCTCTGCGCCTCACTTCCCTCTTTTCTTTTGTCTCTGTTGTTGCGTTGCTCGGACACACGTGGAGCATCTCCACTTGCTTTCTCCTCGTCCTCCCCGCCGTCCTGTATTCTGCAGCACAGAATGAACCTTTACGTTCATCCCAGCCTCTTCACACCTCTTTGTATCTCTTTCTCTCTGTCCAGCTTCTCACCCCATTCTCCCTCCTCCTTTCTTCTCCTCCTCTGTCATCCACGGGTACGCTCTGTTCTGCGCGACCGGTGATGACTGGCCGTGGCACTGAGGTGTCAACAGTCATGTATACTCATCTTTCTATTGTGCTGTTGTTCCTTCATTTATTTTCGCTTATGGTGCTGATCCATTGACACTAGTGTTCATTTCTTGGTGGGGCTACAGTTGGGGTCTTGAAGGGGCTTTTTGGCTGCATCCCAGTGGCACCTATGTGTATTACAGTGCGTCTCATACACAGTAAAGTTATTGGAGACTGTAAAATCCGGTAGAAAGTCTACAACACAGACATCAGCAGACGCTTGGAATCATTCCTGTTGTGCTGCCAGGCTTAAACTGCAGCCAGCATCACTTCTTCAGGGCTTTTTGGTTTCTGGTCTTGTCTCCAGTTCCGGCAATATGCTGGCTAATTTAACTTGATTTAATTGGCTGCTGTTGGGTATCGTGTTGTTAGATGATGATCTTACAAAGAGAGATTATTAACGTCATATAACGGAAAACCATCAAGCCAGGAAAGTCAGCCGCAGTCGTTTAGTTTAGGCCAAATACAATGTTGATGTCTGTCCTGCTCAAACAGTATCTACTCTTTGCTTTGGATGAGCATATGAATGCTGGGCTTCTATAGGACTGCTCATTCAACTTTTTTCATATTTCACCATATGTATAAATATGTCTTGATTTAGGATGTTTGTCCTGCCGCACTGACTATAATAAGTCTGGGAGACTAACTATAACAAGATCAAGGACTCCTACACTGGACGCCCTCACCTCACTGGTATTATTTTACTTCTAATCCAGTGTGCTTGAATTAAAACCTCAAAAACATTTCTCTGTGAATCATTTTGTCTCTGCACCGTAGACAGTTTGAGGGTGACTAATGCTCACCAGTAAGCAGAACACAACCTGACCCGAGGCATGGAGGGGGAACAGGGAAGTGACGGACCGGGACGGAGGCCTCCACGCTGTAGCCCACTCAGCACAAACTGAACAGCCTGGGTCACCCGGGGGAATTGACTCAACAAACATCACAAGGACAGTTGTTTCCCTGCAGTGTGAGTGAGAGAACTGCAGCTACTCTGAAGAGGCAGCGTTCCTGGCTCTCGCCCAGTTCTCTCTTCTCCTTTCCAGACTGGGCAGAGATTAACACAAATGACTGAGGTCTTAAACGGCTGCAGAGTTCACTGCCTTCTGAGTTGCTTAGGGATCCAGCTTCGTCAAGGATATTATTATGGAGCTGTCCGTATTGCTTCAGATATAGTCCATGCTGAACCCATAACCCCCCCACCCCCTTAATGGCTGAACCCCACCTATGAATAATGGGGACCAGCTGCACCTATTTTTGAGTTCTGACAAACTTCTGAAACTGCTGAATGTTCTCGTTCAAAGGTGTGGGTAGCTAAGTCAGATTTTGTTCATATAAATTGTGGTGTATTTACATCGTCTGTGGGAAGGTTTTAGAGCACAGTTTGCACGGTTCAGTAAAATGTGTCTGGTATAATGGCTTTAGCTGTGGGTGCCTTTTGAGTTTACTGAGTCACCGGCTAAATTAGGTTAAAAACGAGCTCTCACTCATGCCACTGCAACACTAGGATAAACAAATAAGAAAGAATATCTAAATGTGTCTGGGGGATCACCGGATAAGCATGATCAGAGTGTGGCAAATCAGTCAGAGGCTTACGTGACGTCACAGACAGACAGAGATCTCTCCTGGTTCTGAGGAATCGTCAGTCAGTCTGACCTTGGAATGAGGAGACACAGATTATCAAAAGGAGCAAATATTTTTTTCTGGCAAAAAGCAAAGGATGATGAAAGACTAACTGACAGGAAACTTCTATCCAAATCCCAATTTCTACCAGAAATGTCAGTTTTGACTGAGATATTCTGGCTGCGTCATGAAACAGCCAGTTAGTGGAGAGTCTTGAATGACCCCACTTATCGATGGAGACTGCTATGTGCCTGCTATAAAACACTGCAGTTTGGCTTCAAAGGTACCATTTTCAAAATACACTTATGCAAATGTACAACCAGGATGTGTTTATAAAACATCTAGTTTGGTTTATTCTAATTCTAAATTGTGCTTATTTCTTAAAGCTCAATAATCAACAGATTGCATCTCTTTTTATCCCATTTATTCAACCCAAACTCAAAAAGACCTGTAACAAAGTGCAAAACTTTCAGTCTTGAAAGTCTTACATTCTGTTATACCAATATATTTGATCATTGTATTTATAGTTATATGAATTCCATGGTTTGTAAGTATGAAACAAGAGGACTGACTAAATTAGAATAACTGTGATACTAAGGTGGCACTAATCATATCATAGGAAAATTGAGTGTTAGTGAGTGGGTGGCAGCATTTGCTCATAGTATCTATATTGTAAAAGGGAATGCGAGATGAAGATGAAGAGAGTGTGTGTGGGTGTATTTGTGTTTGTGCTCTGTTCTTTTTGGTGAAAATTTTAAAAGCTGCTCAAGGTTTGTCTCATTAGTAAGTTCTAGTCCGGCGTTACTGGGAAGTGTAAGTGCATATTAATTTGGCTGTTATGAAATAATGTTTCTGCTGTGTACTTTGTAAGGTAAGATAAAGTCTCTCTGAGAAGACAGGCTCTCACTCGTTTGCATGTGTTGTGGCAATTTTGCAATTCCACACTGACAACGAGGAGCGAGGGAAATCCTTGGAGCACCATCACACTTTAATAATGCTCACACAGGACAAAGGCTGGTTTGCAATGTTCACACCGACAGGGGAGAACAAAGGGAAGATTAATGTGATCTAATACCCATGTGTTACAGAGGGCTAATAGGTAAACTGAATTCTGGCTTATAGTTATAAACTGATGGGATAAAGTGACGACATGAAATGGGTAAAATGATAAGTGACATTATGGCCTCAGGACACACAGTCTCTCTTGCGACCAGAGGTAGATGAGTTGAACAGTCTGATGGCCGGAGGATGTTTCATTCACAGGGACAAGTAAATCAATGTCAAATAGTCTGTGCTAGTATAGTTTCCTGTGATACAGAAAGGCATTAGGAATATATGAAAAGAGAAAGTAAGATAACACTTAAGTCTGCCTCAAACTGGGTTTAATCCAAGATGCTTGATCAGTTCATGCTTATGCCTTTCTGACTAGGCTGGGACTTGCCCCAACTTCCTAGGGGTAACTATGACCTGGACGAACGAGAATATTCACAGACTTAAGTTTGCATTGAGGCATTCAGGCTTTCACTCTTGTTTTAGTCTTTCATTTATGCTTTGCCCCACTTCAGCCTTTGTCAGTATCAGTATCAGTATCATTCAACATGCATCACAACCCAATGGCGTCATCACAGTTATATATAGAATCCAAGTGATCCCACCCTCATGTCACATTTGGCATGCTTGGTCTCGTCTGGTGTAGACCGAATCCTTTTTGATCTAAACAGGCCTTTTGAGAGTTCTGGGACTACAAGTGAGTCACTCCCCGCCAGTTTCCCTGCCTCCTCCCGGCCCCTCGCCTTCTGCCGCGGTCTATTTTCATTCAGTGGAAATGATGATAAAACCACAGCACTACAATCCCTTTGTTTTTCTAATGGATAAAACGTATCTTTTGTTGCTCAATCTTAAGCCTCGAGCCAATATAGAAACAGTTGGAGTTTGTGTATTTTCTTCATCATATTCATTCAAAACCTGCTTCTGTCTATTTGTCTGCTTAATTCTTTTGCATTTTGCAGTTTAGTGGTGGATGAAGAATTTCCCTGAGCTGTGTTTATTCAGGCAAGACAATGAAGACATTCTCAACAAATATGATGTGCCTCCCGTTTGAGTGCAGAATTAAAATTAGATGGGAAAAACCTGTTTCCACACCAAGAAATTACACATTACATTTCATCGAGCAGCCAGTTCAGTTTGTAGGGAGTAACAGAGGTCTGGTAAGCATTTCTTTCTAACTCTACAAGCCCCCTTTTTAGCCCCATCTGGAGATACAACCTTTTTGTTCAACATATGCAGTAGTGCTATTAAAGACATGTATAATTAGATTAATGTGTAAAATCATTCCTCTTAAACTGCCTTATCTTTCTTAGAGCAACGCATCTTTTACACATGGGGGGCGAATAGTGGGTGTGACTGCCCCCTAAACATGACTTTGGGAGCTTATCTCTGACAAAGGCTCTAAAACAACCACAAAGCTGCTGGGGCACCACACTATCTCAAGACAGAAGCTGTAAAAAGTTGAACCTCATCATCTTCTGCAACCAAATTGTATATGGTTAGTTTGATATGGAGGAAAAAGGACGAAGAAAGGCTGTCCAAAAAGGACTAAAAACTCAAAATGGACTTCAAACTTTAGTTGTGCGCAAGTTTGAGCCGGCAGACAAACTGGAGGTGCAGCAGATTTTTTATGAAGGTCTGATGGAGATGATACCAGACACTGCCTTCAGAGGCTTGAGACATCACCCTGAGAGTCTGCTGCTCTATGCTGCTATGACAGGTAGGATTACTACATGGATGACATTTCTGTGACTGCTCCTACAGTTTGGAAAACATATGAGGTGGTAATTACAAGCACACTCATTAGGAATAAACATCTTAAAGTATATTTTTATAGACCACTTCCTCTGTGGTTTTTGGTTCTTCTGAGGTTTTACCAACAAATTGTAGTTAAAGTCAAAGTACTGCTCTGTAACCCACCAGTTCTCAACCTGGGGGTCAAGATGAATCTGGTTGTAGAGGTTGATTTTATTTATTTATTTATTTATTTATTTTCATTTTACCTCTGTAAGCCTGAAGCAATCTGTAATGTTTTTAGGGGTGTTGTCTCTTTACTGGATCTTCTGAACACCTGAAAAGGGCCTCAATAGGTCATAGCTTCTTTAACACTGTCTTTGAAGTGGCTGTCTGTAACTATTTACATGCATTCATAATTTTTTCAACATCTTTTGGTCGATGTGTGAACAGATTGTAACATGATTTCAAATGAGGCCATCCCACAATTTCCCTGGTGACTGTAACTGCAGACTGAATTCTATGTAAAGTACACAAGAAGTATTCGCAAAATCTTGAATTCATTCCCTACAGCACAGTGAAGTGTTCAACACTAACTACTACTAAACCTATGTTATTGTTTCATTCTCATACAGATATAATTTCAGAGGTACAAAACATATAGATATTGTACCTGTGTGTATAAACAAGAACATTGTTGCTATATTTACGCCTAATTTAGATTATGCCAACCTCCATTCAGGAAACAACGATCTTAATAGTTGTTTGTTTGTCGTCTTGCAAATGGACGCGACAAGACAAGAATTCAGACTTTGAAATTCGCATCACGATGTAGTTAGTTTAACGATCTGTTTGATATATTTATTGCAAATTAAATTACATTAAAGTGTGTTCATTTTGGGATTAAAGTGGAGTCTTCTAAGCTAACGTGACGAGGGACACAGACCTACAGCTCGACATGACTTAGACTTAGACTTAGACTTCACTTTATTGATCCCTTTGGGATGACACCCTCAGGGAAATTCAAATGGACGACACACCTTGTTTATAATGTTTATCTAGTTCACTCAGTGTTAGCGTTTTCATCTAGGTAGTTTAGCTCTTGGTGAAAAACAGACGAACAGGTACTGGAAAGCTGTCAACGCCTGGCATCTACCTACAGAAAGAAGGAGCTTTATTGCTTGAAGGAGCTGTCAACTTCTAGTTCCATACCTGCATCCTCTGCATCTAAATAGTATATTAAGCTGGTTTGAGATGGAGGAAAAAAGACAAAGAAAGTCTGTCCAAAAGTGTGACAAAGGATTAAAAACTCAAACTGAACTTCAGACTTTAGTTGCGCGCAAATTTGAGCCGGCAGACAAACTGGAGGTGCAGTGGATTTTTTATGAAGGTCTGATGGAGATGATACCAGACACTGCCTTCAGAGGCTTGAGTCATCACCCTGAGAGTCTGCTGCTCTATGCTGCTATGACAGGTAGGATTACTACATGGATGACATTTCTGTGACTGCTCCTACAGTTTGGAAAACATATGAGGTGGTAATTACAAGCACACTCATTGGGAAGAAACATCTTAAAGTATATTTTTATAGACCACTTCCTCTGTGGTTTTTAGTTCTTTGGTTACAGAGAACCGGGGTTTTACCAACAGCTATCTACATGATGCCTGTGTGTTGCGTAACTGTTTTGGGTGACATTGGGGTGCCCCGACAGAAAGCAGAAGCATTATTACTGAAAGAAGTTGTAAAAGTTTGAACCTCATCTTGGAGTTCCATACGTGCTTCCTCCTCCTCCAAATTGTATATTGTTAGTTTTATATGAAGGAAAAAAGATGAAAAAAGCTGTCCAAAAACACTCGGACTCGAAGCTCAAAGTGGAGCTCAGGCTTACAGGCGTCATCATTAATAAGCGTTTTCTGAACGTTATTCGAGGCCCCTTTAAAATGCTTATATGTTTTAATGTAATTTATATTAATGAAAAACTGGTCACTGTGACTGTCAAAAAACAGAGTAGGGAAAAGTGCAATATTTCCATATGAAATGTTGCAAGTACATGTACTTTGAAATTGTACAGCACAGTAAGTACAGCACTCTTTATGTTCACACAACTCTCCCTATCTTTCTTCTGGCAGTTTTATGTTTCGGCGTCACCATGTGTTGGTGGGTGATAGGACTCCTCCCTGCAATTGTGCTGTGTGGGCGCTACTCCTACAGCAGATGTGTGATCCATGGTTACCTGGAGCATGCCATGAACGGAGACATGGGAGACATCGAAGGGTTTTACATGAAATCGCCAGGTATACTTTGATCCACTCCTGCTGCTTCCGATGCGTCAGATCTTGATTCCCCTTTTATTTCCTCGATGAATGTACAGAAACATAAGAATGGCCCTCTGATCACAATATACGTTTGGCAAATGTTCTCTAATACTGCATGTTTCAGGACTCCTTGAATCCAAAATGCAGACTGACTGAATTCCATTTAAATGGCAGCCACTTTAATGTGGTGTGGGTATCATGTATTTCCATAGCCACTTATCAAAGTTTGTACATACAGTACAGAAATCTAGTGAAAACGACTAACCTCTTCGTCATTCCCTCTTTCTTAGCGCTGCTATTGCAACAGAGCTTAGCACTTCTATTTCATCAAATTCTTAAGGTCATGAGGAGGGGAATTAAGTCCACTGCGGAAATGCTCCACTGTGCTTGTGATTGTTCTGATGAATTTTGTGCTTTCGATTGGAGGCCTTGTTTGCCCAAACTATAAAGATATGTAGATGGGAACAAAGTTAAAAGTAAGCCATAGTATGGTCTTACTTTACCCATACTGTTACTTAGTTTACCAACAGTGGACAAGACAGCTTGTGAGTCCTACAGTACGTTTTTTTTTTGTTGTTGTTTGTTTGTTTTATTGACAATGATATTTTTATGAAATCGTAAGGTAACATTGCTGATAAAATGTTTCTTCGACTCTAGAAAACCAAGGATCTTCTTTGAGTGGTGCTGCAGTGATAAAACAAAGCTGTCTATGGGGGGTGGCTTTCGCTTTTTTACTCTGAAAGAAAATAACATGATATTTTAAACAGATTTTCCTTTTGTCACTGCATTTTCTGATCCTCTTTTATATGCATGCTGTGTCCTTGCCCTCCACCTCAGACTCCTGTTTGTGGGTAGCAGTGCTGGAAGGCAAAGTGGTGGGTGTCGTAGCGGCGGTGGGGCAGCAGAAGTCAGGTGCTGTCGAGCTGAAGCGGATGTCTGTGGACCGGCGCTGTCGGCGGTGTGGAGTCGGCGTGGCACTGGGACGAAAGGTTCTGGAGTTTGCTGTCACTCACGGATATTCCTCTGTTGTCTTGGGAACCACAGCGTACACGCGCGCTGCCCACCAGCTCTACCAGCGCCTGGGCTTCCGCTGTGTGGGCGTCACGAACGGGCACGTCACACCTGGCGTGAGGAGGTCCTTTCTGGAACGGATTTTCTACAGGGTCCGCCACCATCACTACAGCCTGGACGTACAAAAAAGTTCAAATGGACAACACTGAATTTTCACTTGCAAGCTCTTGCAACCATGAATTATTATATATATTTTTTAATCATAATTCTATTGTCACGGAAGCCCAGTTTTGACTATCCCATTTACCATATCTTAATATAACAAAACATGCATATAAGGCAGAATGAGTATGAATATATGTAAATGTAACACACTATATGTACTATATGAATATAGTATAGGTTTATAACTCCACTGGCAGATATTAAAGGGTAGTTGAGCAAAGTATTTAATGATGCCTGTGATTATCTCTGATGCTCTGTGCTTTTGTTATATCTGCAGCAGAGCCCAAGACAATTACAGATAGCTCCAAAATGCTGAATGTTACATTTCCCATGATGCAACTCAATACCATATTTCATTAGATTGGTCTAATGACTTTTAGACAACTTCATGTTAAAAACTGGTGGAGAATTTGTTTAAAGACATGAATCATTTGAAAGTGAATCTCTCATTTTCTTGGGCCTGCTTTCTGCATTCCTGTGTTGTCGATGTAAAATAGAAATGAGCCAAATGATGTTTATCACTGGGTGAGCATTGTTGTCAGTGTACTCCATGGAGGAGTCATTTCTGTTCTCTCATTCTCTCTGAGGCTCTTTTCAAGATATTAACTGATCTTTAAAACCCAGCCGCTCGAGTAAGATAAGAGAAGGGTGTAGCAGATGATCCTGGCTCTGTCAGGACTCTTCACTTCATTTTAGTTTCTCTTGAGTTGATTTGACAAGTCATCTCAGCTGCAGTGGGAAAAGGTCACCAAAGAGTTTCCTGGTAACTGGAATTTTATTAGGCCATCTTACACAAATTATTCCAAAATATATAAATGATCATTAACATACATATCATAGAATCCAGCATTTTTTTTGTTATGATTAGTGGGTTACTGGATTTGCATTTAGCTAGATTTAATAGAAATGTTTTGTCCTCCTGGAGAGCTTTCATCTTGAGTTGGGTACTACACACTCCTTAAGTAACTGTGGGGCACATTGTTGGTTTT
Source organism: Terapon puta (assembly GCA_028564955.1). Taxonomy (NCBI): domain Eukaryota; kingdom Metazoa; phylum Chordata; class Actinopteri; order Centrarchiformes; family Terapontidae; genus Terapon; species Terapon puta. Next base: position 4,277,240 of record JAOXYL010000061.1, read on the forward strand.
ACTTATAATAAACAGAAACATAGATGCAGGGACTGAAGGCTGATAGCCTTTATGCTATGTTATTTTTTTACACATGATTTTTATGTGGATGTTACATTGAGTGTAGCTCATTGTTGATATGGCCATTAAGGGTATATTAACTGTACAATGATCACAATGATGTGGGAGCATGAATAACTTCCTCAATGGATTTATTGAATTCAACAATATGAAAAGGGCCATCGCTTGCAAATATGGTAGATTTTAACCGACCAAGGATGCTTTTTTCATTATTATCACATAAAAAGTCTGCACAATGGATTTAGGTTCCCAGTGCACACAGATTTTGCTGAATCAGGCTGTGCCGGAACAAAACTTGAGTAACCGATCCCCCTTTTCCACCAGTATGTTGATATGAAAACTCTATGTTCAGCATTTTCGTGTTCTGCGAAATCTCTTCTTCCTCATATGTGTGGTTCATGTTGTGAAACTCGAAAATAGTCGCTGCTGCTCTCCTTTGCCCACTGACTTTACCAAGCAGTGGTCTCATAATTGTGGAAGATGCAGGTGTTTACTCCTGTTAGGGAGACAAAGCCATGAAGTCACTGTTTCGTCTTTAGTGGATTAATGTGTGTTTGTGTTGATTGAAAACTGGAAAAAAACCAACAACAAACAAACAACATAATAGGTCGTGATAATCTATTCAAAACTGTCCTGAGTCTGCTGAAGTGCAAGAGCTTTGGATTTCATTCAGGATATAAAATAAATGTTACAAAAACAGAAGCAGTCTCTTTAAATAATAATAATAATAATAATAATAATAATAATAATAATAATAATAATAATAAT
>JAOXYL010000061.1:4278167-4289765 GCA_028564955.1 Terapon puta
AATAATAATAATAATAATAATAATAATAATAATAATAATAATAATAATAATAATTTCTCATCAGATTAAATCTGCCTTTTCATTTCATCTTAGTTTATATCAAAGTAATTATGTTAAGCTAATAAACAAAGTTAAACAAGATATGTCCTGTTGGACCACACTCCCCCTTACACTAATAGGCGGGGTAGAGGCTATTTGGATGAATACTCCTCCAAAGTTTCTTTTTCTCTTCCAAACGATACCAATTCCCCCTCCTAAATCTATGTTTACACTCATAGACTGGCTCATGTCAAGATTTATATGGCAGGGTAGATGACCTAGAGTAAGATATAAAGTGTTACACCTGGCTTACCCAACCTGAAGCATTGCTAGTTACCATCACATGGTCTGGTTAAATCTACTAGTGATCTTTTGCGGCACGTTACATGTGTAATTTGGGAGGAAGCACAACAAATGTTTGAATTGACGGGCAGCCCCTCTGCTTTGAGTTCCACTGTTTACATTATGGGATCTTCAATATGTACACCAACTATTTAGTAATAATCAGTTCAAAACATTTGATCAACTGAGAGAAAACTTTAATCTGCCAAGAACAGATTTCTCCAAATGCCTGCAAATAAGAAGTTTCATACTCAAACACCCAAACTGGAATAAATTAGTGGAGTCTTTCCTACTGAAAGTTCAGATTGGGGAATACGTGAAAAAGCCAATAATGGTTTTGTACAGAATATTTGCTTCACTGCCAAAGGACAACTCCTGCCATATGAAAAATAAGTGGAACACTAAGTTGCAAAAAAAAAACAACAGCTCAGCAGCAGAAAGGATGGAGACTCCGCCTACTGACCAGCCCTTAATTTCTGTCCTCTGACCGAAAGTGTTACGAAAATCACACAAGGATTTCTAGTGAGCGTGGTATATAGAAGTGCAATGCTTTTGTGGGGTTAAATTACAGCAAGTCACTAGGTCTGAGACTGCTCAAAACATAAATCCTATTATTGTGTTATCGTCTCTACCCGCACAGGTAAGCTTTGCTGTATTTATATCTTTCATTCATGGTATTTGAGTTCTGAATGTGGAATTATTGTCACGTGTTGCACTACAAAAATGCTAAACCTAGAAAAAAATCATTTTCAGCTACAAGTAGAAATTTCAAAAACCTGATGTATCAATGTTTGATAGATCATACAAAAAGATGATCTGCAGCATCCTCTTTATGTCAGTGGACTTATGGGAGGTCACTTAGAAGAGAGGCGGCAGTAAAAAAGGAACTTTCTATTAAAATCACTGAAAAAGCAATTAAACACTATTTGAGAAGCTAACGTTAACTCTTTTGTCTCGGTAGGACTCCAGCTCAGACAGCAGATGCAAAGATGACTGTCGAGTTCAGTGGCTCCAAAGTGACAAACATGGACATCGAAAACAGCAAAATTGGATATGAGCAGTTTTTCTCGGATAACAGCAAGGTCCAGTACACAGGTAAAAAAAAAACTAAGATCTTCATTCCAAATAGCTTCTGGTTATGTGACATACTGAGTATACATACATGAGTCAATAACAGATTAATTTCCCCTCAGCACCACTGAGATTCATAACGTTTGGTTTAGTTTCACAGCCCACGAGTGTAATGTTCAGTCAGTTCAGTCTCACTGCTCTCATCAAAAGAAACAGAAATTCTTAAGATTACCTCAGATGATAAATGACAGTATTTTTCATACTATGCCATGCACTTTATCTCACCCATAGATCTGAGAGAAAAAATAATGATTTACATGATGGGTCAACATTAATGGCCATTTGGAGGCAGCTAAATAAGTGAAACATTGAACCTCATAAATCTTATATGGTGACTATATTGCCAAACCACTGCTAACAACAACAACAGCTGTGCACCAATATAGAAATGATGTGTGTGATTTATATATTTAAAATAAGATTTATATACAGGTATTTCCAAAATAGTTCCTGATGGTACTTCATACATTTTAAGTTTCTGTCTTGCTGTCATTCAGTTTATGCACTGAAAAACAGCCCTTACCGGGTTGCGACAGTTTGCCTCGCACTGCTGTGTGTTCTCCTGTTGGCCGGGGCCATAGGTCAGAGTGTCCACTGTAAGTCTACCTCTTTGTTTTCTCTCTCAAATGTTTACATGTTTCAGAAAGTTACCCAGTGTCACGGTAAAAAAACCCCCAACTGATTTACTGATATCTCTCATCTCTGGCAGACCAAAAGGTGGCGCAAGCTTACCAAACCAACCTGACAGCCATGAATAAAGAGAAAGAAAACCTGCAAGAGAGTCTGAAGACGGTGCGAAAAGAGAAAAAGGATGTCGAGATCAAAAGTAATCAGTTACAGAACAGTAACGAATACTTATCTAAAAGGAGAGACATACTACAGACCAATAACAATTTACTGACCGAAGAAACAAACACCCTGAAACAAAGCCAAACCCAGTTACAGGCCAGTAACACTGCTTTAAACAAACAGATAGAGCAGCTTAAAGCCAGTAAAGACCAGTTACAGTCTAACACTGAAGCCCTGTCCACAGCCAAACACCTGTTGCAAACACAGTACGAGTCAGTCATCCAGCAAAAAAATAATGCAGTAGCCAATTATAACTCAGCAATCAGCGAGAGGAACAATCTACAGAACAAATTCAACAATGTAACCAGATCAAAAGAGCAACTGCAGATGAGTTACAACGACCTGATCAAGAAAGTGGAGCATTTGCAGGACAGGTACAACTTCTCCACCAGCGAGAAAAGCAAGATAGAAGTCAGTCACCAAAACCTGACGATAGCTAAAGAGACTCTTCAGACCCAATACGACGTACTTGTGAAGGCCACAGATGAGCTGCGGGATTCTTATGCATCTTTGGTTCAGGAAAAAAAACGGCTTGAAGGCAGTCTGCAAAATGTAACGACGGAGAGAGACCAGCTGAGGGTGACGAATGCCAACCTGACTGCTGAGAGGGATCAGCTTCAAGTGGAAGTTGAGAGATTGAACGCAACAATTGAAGGTATGTGAAGGAATGAAGAAGAAACACGTAATTCGGCATGTTTCATACTGCGAAATATCTTCTCATCTGGCAAATATATATGTGGTATGTGATATCTATGATGCTGGAAGATCATTCCATTGAATAAAAGCACTCAGAAGAGAAAACCAGAAAATGTCATTTTAAAAATGTACTCCACCTCAATGCTTGTGAATATTTTTGTTTTTAATATTTAGCTATTGATCAACGAATGTACTATTTTTAGCAAAGAGATGCCCCTCTGGCTGGAGGAAATTTCAGAACAGTTGCTACTTCACCTCTACTGGCAAGAAAACCTGGAGTCTGAGCAGAGATTACTGTCAAAGCAAAGGAGCAGACCTGGCAATCGTAACAAGCCAAGAGGAAATGGTTGGTTCATTTGCGCACACCCACTATGTTCACCAGCTAGTTGATAACTTCATTCATAAAATAATTTCTTCTATTGTTGTTAAGAAATAGTGAAGTTTTAAGCTATGTGTTCTGGTGACTGACATGTAACATAAAGAAAATGTGACTGAAAGGCGGAGCCTGCAATTCTAATCTGCTACATTTCAACAATTATCTGTCCACTTGCTGGCTATACTGCTCTGACTTGTTGACTTCAAATATCAACAGCCTTTTTCCAGGAGTGAAGACTACACCTTTAGGGTAAATATGTTTACTTTATGTCTCTTCCTTCATAGACCTTCATCAATGGCTTGTATGGCAGTGACAAAGAGGTGTGGATTGGACTGAGTGACGAAGGAGTAGAAGGGCAATGGAAATGGGTAGATGGAACGGCGCTGACCACAACGTAAGAAACTCATAGCTCTTTATTTTCAAGCTAAAAATTCTGGGCAGTGTTGACTTCATTCACACCACGACTGTAGATTTCCACTGAATGAAGCCTCAGCTTGACGCTCTCTTGATTCCACCCATCGATATCTTATTTCCAACAAAAAGGATTCACAGGCAGTTGAACAGTTTACTTCAACACATATTAACAGGTAATACAAAAATAAAAAGTTCCTTTTTCCAAGAGGTCAAAAAACTGTGTGGCTCCACTCTTAGCTTGCCTGACTGCTGCTATCCCCTTCCGAACTGCTCTATTAAGAGTAGAACCCAATAATTATAATGAGCCTCGTTAATTGAAAGTAGCTGTTACAGTAACTGATTTCCAAAGATTGCTATTATACATACATACATCCACAAACATCCACAATTTTAAGTGCGGTTAAACAATTAATTTATGTTGTTAATATCAACTATAAATACAATCTTTTCTAAATCCTAAAATTATTACATGTCAACTATTTCAACACCAACACTACATTTAGGCTCCTGCAATGACAGAGCAGTGTTTCTTCATCATCATCATCATCATCTTCTTCTTCTTCTTCTTCTTCTTCATGGGCGTTTCTATTTGTTTTACAGGTTCTGGGGTAAAGGCCAGCCCAACAGCTATGATGGGAGGAACCAGGACTGTGTGGAGTTCTGGCACCGTGCGTCAGGAAATGGTGACTGGAATGATGAGAACTGTAACATAGAACAAAACTGGATCTGTGAGATGTAGTTTTACTGTACCTAGCGGTTTGGCTAGCCTTGCTAGCAGTGATTACCATGTTACATCAGTGTAGTGCAAAACACAAACAAATAAACATACAAATCATGTTAAAGTCCACTGTTCATGAATCAAGTTAAAATGTTTATTTTCAATTCTGCAGCATGTACAGGACATACAGAAAATTTAAATTACATTTCTAAAAATAAGCATATCGGACCGCCTGATTGCCTAAGAATCACAATCACAATCAACACACAGACCTCCTTGTGGCTAAACCCCGACATGTACTGTTTGGTGAAGAGAAATGTGTTATGAAGTTAACAGATGGCTCATGATGTGCTGAAGCAGATACATTGATGTAGGCTGGGTGGAGCAAACTGTTTAATATTTGTATTTTAACAAAAATTAGCTAATTAGACATCCACTAACAAGTGTGTACTTATTCATCAGTTGTGATAACTGTAATTGTGCAGCTGGCTGGAGTTTGAACTTCCTTAAAAAAATGTGATCTCAAGCAACAGGCTCTCATCTGTCTGCTCTAAACATCTGGTGATGATCAACCATCACCTAAAACAGAAGCAGACATGGTGAAATTGAGATATTACTTAGTTTATGCTGTTCTAGGCAGGAATCCAGTCAATATGAAGGTTCACACTGATCACACTGTATCACGCATAATCCAATATGTATTAGCAACATCCAATCTGATGATGTAAAAGAATCTGGTTAAATCTGAATTAAAATATTTTGTTTTTGCTTATTTTACATTCCTATATATACATCTATATATAAATCTGTGTAACATAAAATCAGTGATTTTAAATAAAATAAAAATTCAACTTTTATAACTACTGTGGTGAATGACAAGAACCTACATGAGCACAGACTGTTGTGCCGAAGCTAGAGATGTGTGTGTTTGTGTTTTTTCTTTGAGCTCTCATCAGTGATTTGAAGTGCATGGGGGTCCTTGGGAAAAAGGTGATGCCATATACCTTCATGCACCAATCAGTATTTTTTTTTTTAAAAAAGTGATGATTCAAAATCTGATATTTGTCCAGTTTGGTGTAAACAAAAACACAGCTAAAAAGAGAGTCAATATCAGACTTTGACATGTTGCCAGAAACGACTTGAAATGAATGTTAATGTTGCTCCGTGTCTGCTGGATGTGAAAATCAGACAGCTGCTTGCAACACACTCTCTGTGGCATGAAATCAGGTAGCTGTCTGTCTGGATATGAGCCAGATATGTAACATACCACATATGCAATAATGGAGGAAGCGTGTGCGTGTGAAAGCTATTTTCCTGTGATAATATGAATATGTCTTTAGGGTGAAGTCATGTGACAGCCCACACGGTGCAGTGGGATGGGAAGATCCACAGCAGCTTTGAATTAAACTGATGCTTAACTATAACGTCACAGTCTTGTGCACCATTTTACTGTAAAAACAGGATATTTTAGCAAGATATTGTGTTAGTTCCACAGTTGTTTATTAACGGAGCAAAAGTTCTTTATGCACTGTGCTTTCAGTCTTTGGGAGCGTGAAAAGATCATAAACATCTACAGTCTCACTGCATAAAACAGCGTGATGTATAATACTGCCTGAATCTCCTCCACTATCAGTCCCATAGCCAGAAATCCTACTCATCCCTCTTCACAACGCCTTTGCATTTGCAGAGTAGTGTGTTCTTATTTCTCCCTCAGTGTTGTAGGTGTTTCTTCCTTTCTCTTCCTTTTAGGGTTCTTTTGAATAGACTCAATCAAACGTTTCACCTGATGTGCACTGTAGTTTGGATTGATAATGAACATTTGCCCACACAAACCAAATGATCTTCTTATGTATTCACAATAATCATTATCTAGCAGCTGCAGGTTAATACATTTGATTATCGAGACACTGATTTAAGCATGAACTTGTAACAGGTGTTTCCAATGCTTTCCACAAAAATATCTTTCTGATCTTAAAAAGCTTACAACAGAGAGAGCATAGTTTTTAAAACAAGAGGACAGATATTTGCTGATGATACAGTCCACCATACGTTACCACACTGAGAGGCAAGTAGCACCACCTGCTGTTTAATGTGAAATTGGACCACTTCACTGATTCTGGATATCTTTGAGGAACAAATGTTAAGCTACTGAGAGGGTCCCTTCACTGATTTCACACATGGAGATCAGTTTGAGTTTTGAGAAGTATTACTCAGCCTGTGAAAGTTGCCCATCTGGGGGAGTTTTTAAAGTGAAAACATAACCCCCATGAGAGTATTGTGACTGTTCTTTGGAACTTGGGACCCCTCAGCTTATCTAAAGTCCAATACTAAATCACAGGAATACCCTGTCAAGCAATGTCTCTCTGAAAATAATGTTTAATTTGTTGGCTTGAGTGTTTGCATTCATTTTATCTACAGAAATAACCTGCTTTCTTCTCCAATAAAGTTAATTATATTCTGCATGTATGTTGTTTAATCCTGACCTTTTCATTTTCCAGGTAAACAATGGGCCCCCAGATGCACTGTAAATAATAATAATTACAGTAGGAATACCAACAAAAACTTTTTTTTTTATAAAGCGCTCATTTTTGTTGGAGCATGATCATTTATTGCTGTTGTCTGTCACTAAAACTAAAAAAATAGTGTGACCCAAATGTGATGCCTGATTCTTATGCTTATTGAAGTGATGTGTAACGTGAACATGAGCGGCAGGAAATGGGATAGATGGCATATTAATCATCATCAACAAACCATGATCACAAGACTAAAGCAACGGTGGATAATAAGCTAAAATAGTTTTCTCTTGTCTAAAACAATGACTGAGCTCCTGTTATCCACTTCCAGCTGTACTGATGAGCTGACAAATGTGTGATCCAATGGCCAATGGAGACATTGTTCATTCTCCACTGGAACAACTCTAGTATCCATTTTTCCAATAATTAGGGTAGCTGTGGTGTTAGACTTTAGCTCCACATGGTAAAACAACAACATGGTAGCTTGCATCCATTGCTGAGTGTTAATGGATGAATGAAATGCAAACTGTAAAGTGCTTTGGATAAAAGCGCTACATAAATAGAGTCCATTTTCTATTTCCCATGCAATCCATTTAGGTCAGTGACTCATCAGTGAATATTTAACTGAACCAGTGTCTAATTCCTACCGCAGTCTTTATTTGCTGACCAAAAGCCTGACCTCTTATTTCAATACATGTAAAAACTAAAGGTAACCTCATTTCCATCACATTTGATATGTGAACATAAGCGCTCAAATAGACACTGATGATCAGCTTGGTGTGGAAGACGCAATCATCAGCCCCCCCACTCCCCCCCCACCCTCCATGCACACACAAAAACACCGTCCTTCCATCTATGTGTGTGTGTATTCATCTGTCTGTCCACCTAGAATCTGTACTACCCCACCCACTCAAACAGGTAGGTGGTGAGTTCTCAGTTTGCCTGTTCTGCTGTGTGGGAGCAGCTCCATGTACACTGGCATCACTCCTCAGAAAGATAAGAATTTAAAAGTCTATGCCTCACATACTTAAATATGAAGCCTATATTGTCCTTAAAATAAACTTACATCTGTTGTATTTACTGTCAGCAACCATAATCACAATATTGTTTGAGTAATTAAGACCCCATGTGATCACCTCTTGCTATCACTGACCGAGAATAATATAACCTTCTCATAAAAAAATGGAAGGGTCCCCCACATGCACATTAAAAACGTCAGCATCAGAGGTGGAGCCAGAAGCCCTAAACATTTTTTTTCACATTTCACTTCCTGTTCTCTCCTTCATTCTTTACCTAACTTTTTCTTTCACCCCTCCCTTTTTTCTCTCTTACTTACACCTCTATCTTCTTCACACATCTTCCACACTCATCCTGGCTCCTCATCACACATTTTCAGGTTTTCACCCGTCATTTCCTCTTTGCTCCCTCACTCGTTTTCCATCCTAGGTTATTTTTACACTTTGAGACTATCCCTGGTGCATACGTCACGTATGTCCTCCACCCTCCTCCTTTATTATAATCACTTTCTCTTTCATTCATTTCATTCATTCATCCATCCATAATTTAACACTGAGTAACTTTGAATTTTGCAGATAAATATATGTATATAAAAGTTATGAATCAAGCAGAAATACTGTCACCTCTCAAGTAACTAGCATATTTACATTTTTACTAATTTCTTACTTATTACTTACAAACTATAACTGAACATCTGAGAAAGATTCTAGACAAAAACCTCTTCCTACATCAATGGCGGCAATGTGTACTCATTTAGAAATCGCTGTAATTCATTGTCATTAACTCAAGTCATTACAGCCGGATCCCCAACACAGATATCCTCAGGTGAAAACATGAAATTGTTCACACACCAATCAGAACCTCATGGTAGATTAAAGGCCTTGGGTCAGTTCACTTGTTGTAGAGCAATGTGTCCACAAACTGAAGGTGGAAGGAGAGGGACAAGGCCAAAGAGACAAATAGCCTCTGATGATAATCTGTGCATTTGATCACGACCTTGTCCATGGGATGGCTATGAGGGAAGCTGGACAAAGAGTGCAGCTGGGTCCGATCCATGGCTTTGAGTGGAGAGTGTGGATTTGACTCTGTATGATGTTTGTGAAGATCAGGGTGCAGTTGTCTTGGTAACTGTGAGCATCTGTCCCCTCCTTTACTCCCTTCCTCACTCCCCACTCCTGTCCTGTGCACATCTTTTCATTACTTCTCTGCCGTCCAGTCTCAATCTTTGTTATCTTATTAGTATTTTGTTTGCAATGTAAGGCTGTGCCAACATGATTTCAGTTGATGGAATCTAATTAAAATTATTCAGAGTTTATGGCATCCTGATTGTTCATTTCAATTGACAAGATTCAGGTAATTGAACCTGTCTTTACCTATGATGCTCCTTAAACATGAGTGAAGATTGCACAATGTACTGGAGGAGTGTCCACAGCTGCAGCTGGGCCCTCTTGAAAGACAGACTTTCAGGACTGGGAATCAAATCTTTATCAAGCACGTTAGAGCACAGTGGCTGTCTCTTTCACCATCCTTCTCTTGGTGAAACTTCTCACCTGTTTCTACCTGGGTCCAATAGGCAGCAGGATATCTGTCTGAGAGTTGGAAGGACTGACATCTTATACGCAAACTTTCCCCTCGCAGGTGCTGGCATGGCCCTTCAGTTGTGCCAAAGAGAAACATCATCAGCATGTAGAGTGTTTCAAGTTTATAGAACTTAGTCCTGATCCCCAATGGACTGCACACTTAAACTCAGTGGCTTCTCTAAAGATTTTTGAGGAACATCATACATTTAATAAAGGTGATTCTAGTTGGACCCCTGCTCATTCTTGCTTTTCTAAAGAGGTGAAGGTATTGGAAACTCTCTGATGTGTTGCTTTCACCCTCTCTATTGGTGTGAGTGCTCAGCAGAATGTAGATTTTCAGGCTACAGAGTACTGAATACATGTGTTCAGCCACTCCAAGTACTCAAACCAAATCAAGCGCTCACCTTGTTTAATGCTCTTTGCTGAGCTCTGGACCAACTCGGGATACTGTGGGAGAGGCACCTGCTTTGGGCCACTTTCTAAACTGATCACTGATTCAACTAATGTCCTGCTGTCCTTTCCTGTGATGCTGATTCTTCTTTTTCTATCAAACACAGTCACATCAGCTCATGTTAGCCAGTGATCCAAGCACGGCTAACATATAGTACCTTCAACCAGGTCGGATTCAAAAGTTGATTGATATCTAATGAGTCTGTTTCATCTGTCAATGAACTGGTGCATCTTTCACAGTAATATTTCAGTGAAATGTAATTTGAATTTTAGATTTGTTTTCACAAGATATTAGCTGAGACTTGATTTATTCATTAAGAAACCCCAAACATAGCCTAAAATCCATTTTATCCCGTTCTGCTGCAACTCATAACTCTTTTTGATGCTCAAACTCTCTGCTCCACGCCAAAGTGGCAGATTTTAGGAGAAAAGCAGAGTCACAAACCTGAAACAACATCTGTTCTCGGTTCATTGGTTGATACTGATACTGTTCAACCACCATGAATGGTGAGGTTGACTCCTTATGAAAAACTTCCCCACTGTCCATAGGCTGCAGAAAGTTGGCAAGCTTGCTCAAAGCTAGGTGAGATGACACAACCGAATGAAACACACAAAGACGTTAGGTGTTAGGGTGGATATATAGATCACGATACTTCCCCAGTAACTTTTGCTCCGTTCATTTGCCGGCCTTCAAAGAGACTGAGTGTGAATGACACAGTGGTGAAATTATTTTAAAAGATCTGAGGCTTTTTAGAGAGAAGTCAAAGTTCAATAGCCACCCCTGCTCCACCATTAGAAAACATCAGATACAGAGCTGAATTAGACCTTCTTATAATCTAAATGTCTGATATACTTTGTGCAATAAACTCATCAAAAATAATTTCGTGATATGGTAGCATGAGACATTTAGATTAACATGAATCCATTCATCTCACTGTATTTGCATGTAAGTGTTTGTTCAATATGTTTCTGATACATTTCCTTGACTTGCACAATAAGAGGTGTTGCTATCACGATGTGAAAAAGGTGTTTGCAGGGTGTTTTTTCTCCCTCTCACAAAATATTTATATCAGAAGTGGCTGTATGCATGTAAAGTGTATATACAGTGCCGGCACACAGGTTGTCGGTAATAATTTTTCCTGGACAAGTAAGACAGAAAGACAGTACTGCTGTACCTCAGTGGCTTGACCTGTACATGTTGTATAAGAAATGTAAAAAACACAATTTGTAAGACATAAAATTAAATATGTGACTATTACATATTTATCTTATAGATGATCTTTTTTGTTCTGCAGCGGATGATCATATGATGTTATTCAGAATTATGTAACCAAGACACTTTATTACTCATAAGTCAGAGCTTTTACAGTTCCCACACGTCTGTGTCATTCTGTCGTCTGTGGAACTTGAACTTGAACACACACTTGCACACACACACACACACACACACACACACACACACACACACACACA
>JAOXYL010000061.1:4300272-4312546 GCA_028564955.1 Terapon puta
GACATGTGTTATTTTAAATGCAAATATTAAGATAGTTTAAGAAATATTATATAGGAAACATGAATTTCTGTACAAGGTTTTATTCCAGTTCTTCTCATAGATGTTCAGCTATTTCACAGGATAGATGAAACCTGTTCACCTGTTGGTGTTGCTAGAGGAAAAGTCAGGTCCAGAATATCATGGCAGTCTATCCTGTGAGTAGGTTAGACATACTTCAGTCCGACCAGGAGACAGGTGGACCAACAGAATAATATTGCCGCCCACAGAGCCACTAAATATCAATAGTCACCTCCTCACTTTTGATCCTGAGGTTATTCTCTCAGACTTGAAAAAGCTCCTCTGTGCCACAAATAACATTTTATATTACTATGTATGTTTCAACAGACTGAGCAGTACTCCAGGCGATGAGTGAACTAATCTTTGGGTGTGTCTTCCTGTACATCATTGTCATTCTCTTGTTTTCACAGGGCCCCATCTCAGGAAGATGCTGTCAGACATCGGATTTAAAGATCTGTATGACAACAAGATCACACTTAGCACAGCTCTGGAAATTGATCAAAATGATATGTCAGAGAACACGCTTGAAAAGTCTCTTCCAGGGGTCTTTTTGAAGAGTCTTATGATGTCGGATGCAAATGCTAGAAGTGTCAAAGTGTCTCAAAACTTGGACACAAACGGGCACGATGCGATCAATCCGCTGGACCTGATAACTGCATTGTTTTTATGTTCCGATGGTTTTCTTCAGCAAGACGTTGTTCGGAAAATGGCACTCTGCCAGTTTGCTGTCCCACTCTTGCTGCCCAACCGCGAAAAAAAAGAAATCACTATGATGCTGTGGTCCATGCGCGGAATTGTGCGAAGCTTCCGACCCTCCGTCCAGGCACGCAGAAAATTAAGCTGTGAGGAAAGCATTGTGCTCTCTGACATTCATCTGGTCTCCTTCGTCAGGCTGGGGAGGATGACCTTGTCCAAGTCTGAGATGTTGAACAAACTGCTTAGCAACAAACAGCAGTACCATGACACATTTTATCATCGTAACATGGTATGTGGTGATGTTCCCAGGAGGATTTCAGACGGGCTTGTTGAAATCAGCTGGTACCTCCCATGTGGGAACAGAAACATCGACAAATTCACCGAACCTCTTGCTGTCGCCAACCTCAGGGGAGACATCAAGGCCTTTGACAAGCAATTCTCATTCCTCTGCCAGGCATCTGCAGCTGTTTACATCTTGTATGATGAATCAGAAGCTGACTACTTCAAGAATCTGGAAGGAAAAGATTTGAAAGCAAATGTCTTTTTGATCAGCAGCGGACGGGACGGTACCTCTACCCTCCAAATGCTGACAATGCAGCCATGTTTAAAGATAACTAATGTGAGCAAGAAGAAAAACATTGACACCGAGCTGATAAAGTCTCTCCAAGAATCAATCTCTAAAATGCTAGCAAACTGCCCAGACAAAGTGCGGTTGGCAAATCTGGCTGACAGAGCTCGCTGCTGTGAGATCCTGGTTGATGAGGATAGTGAGGAATGCCAGAGTGCATGGAAAAATGTGGGTAAAATCACCAAGCACATTGCAGACATATCCAAATTTAAAGAACAGCAACTTGCTTCTCAGGGACACATCTGGAAGGGGATTTCGTGGCTGGAAACGGAGTGCTGGAGACTGCGAAAAGCGGGCAACAAAAATACTGAACAATACAGGAAGGACTTGAAAAAAAAAGAAAAAGAGCAGAGGAGGCAACAACAAAAATTTGCGGTGACAGATGCAATGTTAAGCTTCCTTCGTGGGGTGGTCACCTCAGAAATGCAACGCTGCTATTTCCTCAAATGGCTGGAGATGGACTTGGATATCCTGTCCAGGAAGCAGCTGTCAGCTCTGCAGGATCGATACAAAGAGCAAAGCCAGAAAATTCCCCAAGACACAGAAAAAATAGCAGAGATTGATAAGCAAATATCTGCTGGTTCTTTGTGCCTGTGGCACTTTTTTCGGGAGTGTGGGCAGCTGTATGAATGTGCGAGTTACTTGCCAGAATACAGCCATCAGAGAAAAACCATGGAGGAACTCCCTGCAGTGTGTGCTCAGATGCTGCTGGACGGCTTCCCCCTTGAGCTTGTTGATGGAGATGCAGCAAACATCCCAATGAAATGGATCGCGGATGTGCTCACTGAGCTTCACTACATTATGCAGTCCAGCAGTAAGCTCAAGGTCCTCACAATCATTGGAGCTGAGACCTCAGGAAAATCCACTCTACTCAACACCATGTTTGGGGTCAGGTTTGCCGCCAGCAAAGGAACATGCACCAGAGGGGCCTTCCTCCAGCTCATCAATGTCCACAAAGATGTCAGGGAGGAACTGGGCTGCGATTGCCTCCTGATCATTGACACTGAGGGGCTGAAACCGTATCAGATGGTTCAGGATGATCACAGCCATGAACGTGACAAGGAAGTAGCAAGCCTCGCTGTGGCACTGAGCGATGTCACAATCGTCAGTGTCTCCGGGGACTACTCCAGCAAGAGAGACATCTTAGAGATGGTGCTTCATGCTTTCATGAGGTTGACGGGTAAGGGAGAGAAGCCACTGTGTCATTTTGTACACACTAATGTGTCAGACATGCCTGCTGCAGAGGGCAAGAGGAAGGACAGTAAAGAGCTGGTGGAGCAGTTCAATGACATTATCCGGAAGGACAGTAGAATGGATAAAGCCAACATCACTAAGGTCTCGGACATGATGGAATTTAGTTCAGAAACATGCAGCTGGTACATTCCTCCAGTTTGGCAGGGAACCCCACCGATGGCTCCTTTCAGTGTCAAGTACATTGAAACTGCACAAGCTTTGAAAAAGCGACTGTTGGGCGACCTCAAAAAGGGCCAGGAAAGAGGTGACCTCACAGATTTTATCAGGAGGGTAGAGAGCTTCTGGAAGGCTCTCTGAGAATTTGAGCTTCATCTGCCAACAATTCAGAACATTAAGATAAACACAGAATTTCGTAGAAGCAAGTTTCAATTTAATCAACAAAATTCAATCCAGTGAAATAAAGAAAAAATGAAATAAACAAAGTATATCTAGTCAATAAAAGCTAGCTTATTGTTACTCTTATCCACTCTTTTATTTACAATATATTTTTTAAAAGATCTGAGTCACTGAACACTGTACAAGTAAAACATGAAGCATGTGGAGACAATTGCATAAAATAAACTGCTTTGAGATAACAGAGATACGGGTGTGCACTTGATGTGCACAAATGTGCAGCAGACACAAAAAAATTGTCTTTGTATCAAATCTTTATCAAAAAGATATCATGACGTTAAAAGGACAGTATTTGCAAGAATGATATTTATCTGCATTGATTGGATTAAATCATTTAATTATAATACTAAAAGTAATATTATGTAATGTTTTAGTTTTTACAATAAAATATATATATAATCATGTGTACTTGCTCTATTTTTTAAACAAATTACTCACTTTTGCTATCTAGACAACAATAATATCACACAGTCACAGTAACGAATTAAACTGCATATTCAAATGGTCGGTCACCCAAAATATAAGGAATCTGGAACCATAAAGTAATGTTTAGTGCCAATCTTTAAATGTTTTTGTCTTTTTGGTCTGTGTGACGTGGCCCACTAAATCAGTTTTGTGATGTATATAAACTAAATAGTGTTAGTTGTGTGTGTATGTGTGTGTGTGTCTTGTGTCTTTGTGTTACATACCCAGTATCCTGTATATATTGCTGGTATGCGATTCTCAGTTCAGATATATTAGAAATTTAGATTCACCTCTAAAGAGATCACAGCTTTGGTAAAACCATCTCCTTGCTCAGTTATCATTCTATAATCTCTTATTACATGTTAAATACATTATTACATTCATACAACAGTGACACATTGAAGGGATTCACCTATACTTAAGAGATGATGGAAGAAACTGAAATAAAACACACCAAGAAGTCTTTGTACATAAAGACATATAATGAGAACTTTAACAGTGTCCTGTCTGGTACATGTTGTGTTTAGTGCAGTAGATTTAGGTGAGGTGAGAAGTCAGCGGGACATCATTCGCACAAACTCTGTGGAAAGAGACAAATTATTGGTTAAGGAAAAGGATCATATCACCTTGCTAACTTAACCGTAGTCTCCCCATGGTCTTTTTGTTTTCTGTCCTTAGCCTAAACATCAACACCATATTTATGTAAATGTTTCCCGTAGTTTCTTTTTTTTTCTTCATTTTTTTCAATTCCTCTTAGTTTTTCCCTTCAGTTTTCCTTATTTATTTTTCACTCACCTTCAAAGTCCACCTGTCCATCCCCGTTGAGGTCTACGTCTCGTAGGATCTCGTCGATCTCGTGGTGGTTGAGCTGCTCTCCCATTAGCTTCTTCATGGCCTCCCTCAGCTCCCCGAGGCTGATCTGACCATCACCATCAGAGTCGAACTGGGAAGAACAGTGTTTGGGTTTGGGATGAGAAAACGAAAAACATATAAAATGAAATGCACTGTAGCTAAAACTTACAACCAGAGACAAAATGACAGTTTATATGTTAATAAACTGCATTACAGACCTCTTTGAATGCGTCCCTCAGCTCCTTGACTCCAATCATGTCTGCAGTCTCAGCGAGCATCTTGGGACCCATCAGTTCCACAAAGTCCTCAAAGTCCACTCTGCCACCACCTAGAGGAGGAAATGGTTATTGCACCCACAAAAAAACTAATTAGAGATTCAAGATGACTTCATTCTCATCCAGAACCTGCCATTAAGGTGCCCTTAAGCAAGGCGCATACTGTACCCCCCACATGATGACTGTGAATGTTCAGCCCCCACGGGTGAACGTACGTAAATGTGGTGTTCTGAATATGCAGAAGCGATTTGCATTAAGTTGTATTTGCAGCAGCAGTGTAGGAAAGCAAATGTTAAGGCAGATATTCCTCCAAAATTTGGAGGTGTTTTGAGTCTGTTTCTCTCGCTGATGTGTTCAGACAAGACTCACATATTTGCTGGCTGAGTTCTATCAGCTCCATTTCCGTCGGCATGTATCCCATAGTCCTCATGCACTCGCCCAGGTCCTTACAGCTGATGAAGCCATCTTTGTCCTTGTCGAACTCCCTGAAGGCCTCACGCAGCTCTGCAGGGAAGACGTGTGAGAAAAAGAGTGAAAGAGTGAGAGAAAAATAGAGATGCCGCTGCCATAAGTGTGTATTCTATTCTATTCAATGTGGTGATCAAACCCTTTATGTGTAAAATTTCTAAAAAAAAACGTCATAACGTCTTTCAAATTAATCTGATGGTTTACTATT
The DNA here is from genome assembly GCA_028564955.1 of Terapon puta. Taxonomy (NCBI): domain Eukaryota; kingdom Metazoa; phylum Chordata; class Actinopteri; order Centrarchiformes; family Terapontidae; genus Terapon; species Terapon puta. Next base: position 4,305,569 of record JAOXYL010000061.1, read on the forward strand.
TATATGAAATAATCCTGGTGACAATGTGTTTAGCCTGTGTTCCTCTTAACCTGTTCATTTCAGTTTTACTGGATCAGTGGATGTGTGTGTATGGTCTATGTATATTGTGTGATATAATGTGACACTGTGATAAATATGTTGGCAATTAAACTCTAAAATGTTGAGTTTATGACGCTCATTGCTGTAAGACCACATCCAGTGCATCACCTTTAATGAAGTGTTTGTGAGTTGTAGCTAATTGCTTTATTAGTTAATAAATAAAACTTTACAGATTTAATTCTCATCTCTGCTTGAAGCTCGCCCGAGGCTACATTAGCTGCCATTAGCAAAACACACACACAGTCGGCTTTCCAAATGACCCGCTGCTGGCTGCATTAGCTGCAAGATTTCCAACAAATAAGGATGTTCACAACCTGACAAGCCCGCATTTGCTCTTCTGAACAACTTAAAATACCAGAAAACTACTTGTTTTCTTATAATTAAGGCAACTTATAAACACAAAATTTGATTGATTGCTCTCCAAAGTGCAACATTACTGTGTTATCAATTGTAAAAAAAATCCTATGTTGCGTTCTCATGAGTTTGGACTGAGTGTGAGCCAGACCTGAGGAATAGAAGGGATGAGAGAGTTGAACTGTGCCCAAATTGTAAAGAATAATCTTTTCCTTTGAACGATAATCCCCCACTTTGATCTTCCACAGTTCAAGTGAAAAATAAATAAATCTCTTCTGGTTGGCATGGCTGACAGTCAATGAGAAGGCAAAGTGAGGAAAGTCTTTTTAAAATTCTGCTCTGTACAGTAAAGCACAATTTTTCACAGTCAAAAAGGAGGGCTGAGGTTTGAAAGGAAGGCGATTCATGGGGAAGACTGAGGGAGCGAGTGAGGATTTGGATTAAGCTTTTCATGTCTTTGTACCTTCCATTTCCTCTGGTCGTAGATCTCTGTCCTGTGGTGGTGCAGATAGAAGGCAGGGCAAACATACAGAGAAATTCACAGTCAGTCTGGTTGCATACACACTTATAATATCATTCTATGTATCTTGCTCTGTTTCTCACACACACACACACAACAAAACGTGGTGGATATTTTAGTGCTTCAGCTCTCTGGTCCTCCCGCCTGAGCAGAGATTTTGTTATCGGATTATTTGGGTTTTGATCTGACTGACCCTAATGGCCTTTTTAGTCGATCTGCTCCGCAGTTTCATGTCCAATTTCATTCTGCCCTTGCTGGTGGAGAGGCTTTGCAAGTCTGCTGTGCATATGCTTCGCAACAAGCATCCAAAATGTGTTATAAAAAACTTGCACAAATCATACAGCACACTCCCTTTGGCCTCTGTCTCCCTTTCCAAGCACACAAAAATAAGCCACACGTGTACACGCACAACAAAACTGATGAAATGCTCTGTTTCTTGAGAATTTTAATGAATAATAATAATAATATTAATAATAATAATAATAATAATAATAAGTAGTAGTAGTAGTAGTAATAATAATAATAATTAAGTATTATTATTATATTGACTGGTGCCTCTAGCTCCAGAATTCCTGCTACCTGCTGTGGTCAGTATAAGCAGGTACAGAAGATGAATGAATGAATTGGCTTCATTGTCTGGTGGCATAGACAAAAGGTGATGCCAGGATAAGTTTGTTCACGACATGTTCTGAGAGGCTTTGACATCAGCAGGAATAATACAGGCCTGGATTAGAGGATGCAGGAGGGAGAACAGTGGCGGAGAGATTACAGCTGTAAATTGCATTACAAATCACGGAGGCTTATCGGTTTTTCATTTCCCTATCTGCTGCTGATTCTTTTCATCTGCATCTGCATCTGCACTGCGGTTTGGCCGGCACTCGAATAACGAACGCTGACACACCTGCGCTGCGTGAACGTGCAGTAAACTCCTGCACGCACCACTTTTGCTGTTTTCATTTTTTTCAAATTTGCGGCTGTCAGGTCGAGTCACGTTCATGCGCAGAAGCAGGGAAGCAAATGTTTTCCTTGTTGTTCCCATTTGGTCCAGTTTTCTCCCTTTATTTAGTAACTATAAGTGATAGAAAATGTCAGCAGCAACAGCAACCATGTGTTGGCATCATCATCAGAGTTCACTACAAGAGGGATTGCAGTAATTATGTAATCTAGCAAAATTTTGATGCCACTGACACCAAAGGGAAAAGGGTGTAAATGCTAGAGTCTATTCTCCTAAATGAGCATTAATTCTTATTTTTAGTTCGCCATTTTAGAGAACAAAGGGGATTATGGGAGATTAATACCTGGTAGGGAAATAGTCTCACCCTATCCATTCCATGGACTAATCTGTGTACTCTGTTCAGGAATACCTTTTTCCTTGATCCATGACTTCAAGTAAGATGAGGAAGCTCAGAAAAGGGTGCGTCTGTGACACAATGCTCAGCTGCACTTTGACCTAATCTAAGCATGCAAATATCAAAGTGCAAATTTGCTGATGTTGGAACAATATAGCAGGATTGGCACTTTTTTTTTGAGAGAGTGGGGGAGACAGTCAGCAAAGGGACCCCGTCCGGGATTCAAACTGCACTGAGAGTCAGGCCTCATACGTGTGTGCGTTTGTGCTATACCACTATTCCACCTGCGCCACAGGGTTGGTACTTTTCACCATGGACATTATGGTAAATTAGTGTGTTAGCATTTGCCAGTTAGTCCTACACGCAAAACTTGTATCAGGTGGAATACATGTAAGAAGAATATTCAGTCCTCCTTCCATTTTTAGTTCAGTTTTTGGTGTCCATTATATACTGAATGAAATAGTTGGCCTCCTAACATCTAAATACTCTACCCTACTCACTTTGTTCACCGAAAACCGAAACAGTGAGTTAAAAACATGTTGAGATGCTCAATAGATCGGATAGGAAGTGAAGTCAGTTAACTATAACCTTTAGCTTTACCTTTGGGATAAACCCCTTTCACATCACACACAGCTTTCACAATACTGATTATAGCAGTTTTAAGACAGTCCGCCATTGAAATAAGGTTGACAAGACTGTTATACTGTTCCATGGGTCTTGATCACACGTGGATTTCACCAATGTTTTTTTAGCATTCCAAGTTCATAAAACTACTTTGAAATTTCTTTTATTCACCAAAAACACAACACTATTAACTAAAAACAGAACAAAGAATATTGAGTCTATGTAACTCAAGTACATCCTGAAATAATAAGCTTCTGTATTCAGTCAGTATTGTTACATTTCTCCTCTACACTCAGCCCAAGGTCTTCCAGTACCTCAGCAGTCTATAACTCAGTACAACACCTGTGATCAGTGACTACGCCGCCGTCCTAATGGCGCTTTTCAATTAGGGCTGCTAGCTGTACAGGAAATTACTTCTGTTATTGATCTCAGCCATATCACCCCTCCGTAGGTAAGACATTAATCTGAAATAAGAGGCATGCATGAGATCTCCAGCCCTGTTAGAAGGTGAATTTATGATCGAAATAACCATCTAGACAAATTCAGAGATCAGTTACTCTGTCATTATGGTGCAATTTGTTATATTACCAATTATTCTCTTTTTACAGCTTGATAGACTTCCAGTGCGATACAAAGTTTGTGTAAGAGATCCTCTCTCACATTTCTTTCTTTTTCTCTTACTTTCATCACCAAAATTTTGTTCCAAGACCGATTCAAAGGTCCTCTTGTACAATCACATCAATTCCATGTACATTAATGGTGCTATAATGTTGATGGGGGCTGTGAAATTCTCATTGGTGGGATGGGACTGACTGTGATGATGTCACACTGCACGCATGGATGGCCTTCACTTCACCTTCTCTTGGTCAGAGAGGATACTATGAAAGTGGGTGGATGAAGAGATTTATGGGCAAATTTGGCTCTACATTCTGTACCGTGTATGTGAGCGTGTGTGTGTGTGTGTGTGTGTGTGTGTGTGAGAGACTGTTATACATACAAGCTGGCTCTGTGCGAAGCCCTGTCTGAGGAAGATACAAGCAGGCCCCACTAAGTTGTGCAGCATGTTGCAGTTCTTAACCAGCGTGCACAGGGGATCATCAAAGTCCCGCTCGCTCCCTCCGTCCTCCTCGTCATCCGTGTCCACCTCACCTGCACCACCCAGGTCACCCAGCATGGCGGCAGCCAATGGGGCGCCGCTTCGTTCTACAGGTGATTCCCCCTTAAAGGAGGGGAACCAATTGCATTAGGACGCAGATAAAACTTCAGTTCCACTGACTGCAATGAAGCTGGCTAATTCACGTCTAAATGTTATAAATGGACTTTAACATTACAGATTGATTTATATCAATTAACAACTATTTTAAATGCCTGTTGTTGTTTACAATAGAAGGTTGTTCAAAACTTTCCTTTCAAATTATTAGGCTTCAATATTTACACCCACAAAGCAACATCTAAGACATCTTAATCAGCTCAGACTCATGTTGACAAATCTTTCCTTCAGCTGAAAGCAATTAAATGAATCCTTACCTTCTTCCTTTTACTGTTCTTTTTAGAAGCCTTGTTGATGTTTCCCATCACCCTGCCCTCCTCCTCCTGTCTACCCGCCTCCCTTTCTTTCCTTGTTTGTCCCCACTCTCCTGCCCCTGTGTCTCTTCCTCAGTTTCTCTGTCTCGCCCTCTCTGCTTAATTGTCATGTAAAAGTCCAAAGTCCATACTAAATCCAGTGCATTCCATGGAGCGACACCTTTCACACCCAGCGAGGCGAAGGCAAATGTTTCCACCAACACCACTACTACTGAAAGCGAACGAGGATCCTTCTTAGTGCACGTGCTACAATCCAAGATCCTATTGGTCCGGTGAGATGTAAGGTAGGGGCATACGATGTCGCATTAAATCCTAACCCCCTATAGGTTGGTGGCGGCTGTCATGATGAGCTTTGAGACAAGTAGTGTGATATTATGGAATGGCTGCACGGTGCCGGAGATTGAAGGGGTGGGGTGGGTGAGCCGGGTCATATCTGGGCTGAAACAACCTGCTGCTGCCAGACTCTGGCTCTGATTGCATGACTCGACCATTTTCTCTCTCCCTCTCTATCCCTCTCTGCCTCTTTCTCGCACAAACACACATTTTTCCCCCACATTTATCCATCACCCCCTCTCGCCACGAGTGATCCCTTGAATTTGGACCAACTTAATCTAATCCAGCCCACCCACCTTCCTCTCTCTGCCTTTCAAACATTGTGCTTATGCTCTCAAAATGACTAGTCTGGCAGAACCCTGTTTGTGTGTGTGTGTATGTGTGCGTGCATGAGAGAGAGAGAGAGAGGGAGAGAGAGAGAGAGAGAGAGAGGAGGGGATGGTAGAATTATGGATGGAGAATTGGCTGCCTGTTTAATCCCTGGCATTTCAGATTAGAGCGAATGAGTTATGCTGACAAGCCACGGGTGTACAGGCTTGAAGTGGGAGAAACAGAGGAACAATATTTATATCATTCAGCACCATGTGAATAACATGGGGGCAAATAGAAGAAGAAAGAGAATGCTTAGTAACCCCAAGAAAATAAAATGCAGAAAAAAATTACAGCAAACCTGAAAAAAATGATTGATCTCTGCAGCAATAGGTTTGCTAAGGTCATAAGTTCAAATTCTCAAGCAGAAACGCATGCCAACTAAAGACATTTTTCATTAGTCCAATAATTACAGCCGTAGACTACTAAATTCCTTTCATTTCCATTAATGTTGGGTAACATTCAGGACCAGGACTAATATTTAGCAAAAAAACCCCACTTTGTTACTAGAAATAAATCCTGTGAATATTCTCATTCATCCAGGTCATAGTTAACTCAAAGAAATTGAGTCGAATGTAACTGGATTCTCTTCTTGAGTTATCTGAAAATCTGAAAAAGGAAATAGACATACCGTTCCTCCTTTATATTCTCCTCTTTACCTCACTATTATTTATCTGGTAGGTGCAGTTTCTGTGAAGAGTACATTTTACATGTAAAGTAACTACATGTAGAGATTATTATTGCATCTTTCAAATTCCAGTAATGACAGTATATTGTTTGAAAAAAAAATTTTTTAGGAAAATTGGCACGGCCTTTCATACTGGGAGGGCAGTGGGAAAGCAGACGTGTGGACTAGGAAAAAACACCATATGGCCTGAATTCTCATGACAATTTGTGTGCTTGGATGGTATGTGTGCTGCTTCCTGAGGGGTCTGCAGTAAAAATAATCTGCAATCAGTTTAGAGAACTAGCACCTCTCTAAATGAAACTTCACTTCCCCACATTTCTTTGGTCTCACTTCATATCTTTCTCTTTAAAAAACAGTGTAGCCTCCGTACAGATTCCCACATTACTGCTCTTATTCTGAGTCCTTTCATGTGGCTTCATAAGCACCTGAGCAGTTACGCGCCATAAACTAAGCTTGTGAGATAAAAGCACATGAAACAGAGCTCCACACACTCACATGAGCAGCTTTTTTTATACTTTTCACTGTCTGTGTTTCACCAGAAGAGTGCAGCAGAGCTCAGATTGTGGGTCATGAAAGGTTGAGCTGCGATACTCCTGCACCACCACCAGATGTCAACCTCATGCTATGTTGTTGAAGACGTAAGTCCATTTTAGTTACAGACATATTTTGTATTTTTAGACAGCACATTGGGCAAAAAGAGGAAACGAAAAACTTGCTGTTTGGAGTCTCGGGTTGTGGTGGGGTGGAGGAAGAAAGCGACAGACTTCCACAGACACTGTTCTCCATATGACCCCTGCGGTCAGATGCATCTGACCTTTCTACAGACTTGGGAGAATTAAAAAAAAAAGTCCACTAAGTAGAGGGGACAGAGAGCGATGAGATGACTTGTGACAAAGGATTTGAATCCACAGTGTCTCGGTTATATAATAGTATGTGCCTTAGCACACTGATCCAGCTGGACAACCACCAGATTAGCAAGTGGAAGCCTCAGTCCTGTTATGGGCTTTTCCCTGCATTGTTGCCTCTCGTATATTTCACAGACCTGCACAGATCTTTTA
>JAOXYL010000061.1:4341950-4371539 GCA_028564955.1 Terapon puta
AGTGTTTGGGGAGTTATGCAGTACCACTGGCATTTGTACTTTGTAAATATGACTAAACAACTATTAGCTTGTCAGCCTTGCATAAAGAGTGGAAACAGGACAACCAATTAACCAACCAACTTTAGGAAGTTACTGCTCACAGCCAAGAAATAGTCCAGCACATACAGTAACTACCATTATGACCACAAATAGTTTACACTTATAACAAAAGACTTAACATGGCTTTTAGTGAGCTGTAAATGTGCATGTTGGAGCCAGGCTATCGGTTTCACCCAGTTTTCAGTCTTTGAGCTAAGCTGAACTAATCAGACACACTTGTGAGTGGTATTGATCTACTCATGGAACATTTTTCATAAAAATGCAATTTCCTTGCTGGATTCAAACTATTCCTTTAATATAACATGATATCCATGATAGCCAGATTTTTTCTAGTTTTTCAATCAAAAGCATCATTTCTATTTTTTTTTCAATAGTTTCATGCAGTCCATGAAAAGTGAATCTGCTTCTATTTTGAAATAATTAAACACAAATAATCACACAGTTAGTGTGTTGTTTAAATGTAGTTCTGTTTTTACACTAAGGAGAGGCATTTACCTCTCATAACATTTCACAGAGTTCTTGTCTTTGTGAGTATCTGTATTTATTGTAAGTTTGTGCTTGTGTTTCCAGGCCAGAGCACAATTACCTTTATCTATGACTTCGTGGAAAGCTTCGAAGGACCTCACGCAGGTTATGCAGTCCTCAGTGGGCGTCCACTAGCAGGTACACTACATGCAATAAAGCAATGTCACTCCTTTACAGCAGTAGCTTATCATTAATTATTATCTGCAAGCATTATCAAGTTATCATGTGGTGGCTGGGTGTTAAAGAAAAGTGACTGTCACTGTATGGCTAACTGCTGTACATGTGTTGCATGTTTCACATGTGGTCTCTGGATATGAAAAATAGTTGAATCACCAAAATTACCTAAGTGACTTCTGCTGATGTTGGAGGAAACTCAGAAAAAAACAAAACAAAAACAAACAGACACAAACCGCAGCTCTCATCAGCATTATTTCCAGATGCATCAGACAGCTGTTTTTGGAGGAAAGGCCCTGTAAACCCACTGTACACCACCTACCCAGCACCAGAGAGCAGACAGAGTTAGTTAGACGGAGCTGGTGAGCACAGTGAAGCATTTCGCAGCTAAAGTGCCAAACATGTCCCTCATGAAATCCAAATATCCACTAGATAGTAGATAATGTAGTTAAACCGGTACTCTGAATAACAGCTAATTTTGCTGTGTCCTCAAGATGTGTAAATCGAATTGCCTATCAAGTCAATTATAATACTATTATTTTTATACTAGTCTACTATAATAAGTCTATTATAATACGTTTATAATAAGTGTTCTAATCATGGCCTATTGCCACTGCAAGTGGCTTTCCTTGGCCAAAAAAAGACTTCTTGTAGCTGACCTGCAAATTTCTTTAAATCATTTGAGGCAAACGACGGATCCAGAGTATTTTTAAATGAAACTGATGTCACAGCATCAAATATTTAAGAGTATGATGAGGTTGGGCAAATCAAACATTCCTCCACCACTGATACCTAAAACTATCCGGTGTTCACCGTTAAATCAGTCAATCACTTTTTGCCATAAAAATGATTTTTTTCTTTCCCCTGCCTCACCAGGCCAGCCAGCCACTCTGATGCTCTCAGTAATGGGCAGGAGAGGTCCGTCTTCGTTGGATATTGGAGATATTGGTTTGGTAACTGTTTCTGGTCCTGAGACTGTAAGCAAAGGCAAAACATCTGACATGGGCAACGGGGACATCCTGGTGACGGTCGATGCAGTCCCTGAGGGGGAGTTTGTAATCCTTCTGAAAGGAACTGACAAACTGTCAAAAAGTGAATTTCAGAGGCAGTCTACTACCCAGATGTCCGTCTCCAAAGTCACTATCCAGGTATGTCTCTTTACTTTGTTTTTTTCATTTCCTGTGCACTCATTAATTTGATCTGAATTAAGAAGAAAGAATTACCGCTAGTGCAGGATGCTCTGAACACTCTTGGGGTGTGAAAACAGTGTCACTCTTCTTCACTTCGTTCATTCTATTTGTTGCTCTCCACCATTTCCCTCTAGGCAGCAGTAGACAGCAGTGTGGAGCCAGGAAAAACCATTGAGCTTCCCTTCGCTGTCATGACCCAGGGCCCCGGTGGTCAGTACCTCATCAGTGCCAGAAATGACAAAGACTACCCGATGTCTTTCTCATCGAGGTCAGGATATTTCTAAACATCAGTATCATCAATGCTTACACATATCTGATTAGCACTTTCTGCCATCTGAAGCTTAGAGCAAAGTTACATTTGGGCGGAGTGACATATGCAACCCTACTCACCGATCAGAGTAAAGGTTAGGGGAAGGTTCAAAAGATTAAATCTGCTGGGTTAGGCCTGTTACCTGTTCCAGAGTCCAGACTGAGGACAAAGGCTGATTGAATGTTTTCTGTACTGGCACCTAAGTTTTGAAACCTGTCTTCAAGTTCACGTGTGAGCTGCTGGCATTGTTTTTGCTTTTAAATCCTGTCTAAAGATACATTTTACAGACTGCTTTTTAGTTGAGAAGGAGTTTTATTTATGTTTGCTTATATGAAAAAAAAAACAGGTCTGTTGTGTGACCACTTATTTTTTTATTCATTTAATACACTATTTTAGCTGTGTCCATGTATTTTGTTGTTCAGTTCTGTTTTATATTGCTTATGGAAAGTACTTTGGGATCCCAACTTGAAAAGTACTATACAAATAAAATGTATTATTCTTACTAATGCTATTAATATTACCCAGTTAAATATCCCAAATCTGGTCAATAGATTAAAGCAACAATTGGTGTGGTTTGTGGTTCGCCTCAGGTGAACCTTCAAACGCCACCAAATGGTCAACATTTATGGTTTTGAGGGAAACTGATGCATATATGGGAGATCTGGTATGCACAGCCCTGTGCCCACATAACTGGAATCACTCAGGTGACCCCTGAAATTTACTGGGTAAAAATTTCAATCTGGCTGTACTTTGTGTTGGTGAACATGGTAAACATACTTGATTTGCATCATCACATTAGCATTACCACACAGGCATTTTACCTCAATGTCTCACTGTGCCCAGATACACCACCATAGAGCTGCTAGTATGACTGCAGATTCCTATTAATATTTCAATCAAACTAAAATGTATGAATTAAAAAGTTAACAGTCCCTGTAATTTTAAAGTGTTTTTTCTCTCTTGCCTTGGCAGCCTCACCTTAACGACGGGAGAATATATCAATTCTACTTTGACGATTACCCCACCTGCCAACACACCATCAGGCACTGATGTCACCCTGACTATGGAGGCCAAGTCGTCCAGTGGGGCTGACTCCAATTTTGTCGTTTTGAGATTGTCTGTTGTTACCAAGGTAACCACACACGTCCCAAAGGCATACTCGGAACAAATTAAATAACTACATAAAAAGGCTTTTAAACAAGCATCCTAGTATCCTGCGGATTGCCTTTTCTGCATGCATTAATTAATCACTTCTCTTTTCCTGTTGTCTGTCCAGATTACAGATTTTTATCAGCCCTTGTGTGAAGTGGTTAGTGTGCTGGCTAGTGATTGTCCTAAAGATGTGTCTCAGTGTGGCCCTTTCCAGTGGGAGTTCTTGGCCAACCTTACTGACGGGAACGGCACCGGGATAGAGAGCATTACCCTGCGCCAGGGCAACGGAACCCTCTCAACCACCGACCTCACTCCCACCGTCATTCAGGCAAACTACACGGCCTCCTGCTGCTCACAGATAGTTGAGCTTATAGCTGTAGATAAAGTTGGCAATGTGGGCAAATGCTTTCATTCCATTGCACACTCTGCCGGCCCTCCTGCTTTAACCCTGTCTCTGCCACTGTGGTTGTGCCTGTTGGTATCTGCCTTTGTAACCAAGCCATGAAGGAGTTTGATAAGCCTGCTCAGTATCTTGCCTGTGCTCTGCATCTGTTCTGGGAAAGCTGATTAACTGGTTTAGTAGCTAAATTATTTTTTAAAAAGTGCCTTAGCAATAGAGTGAAACTTTTCATAGGTAAAGGTCATCGTATGACCTTCACCTGTGAAAATCAGATGCTTAGATATGATGCTTAAATAATATGTGAGCACAGATAAAAATATGAATGTATAACTGAGTAGTCAGGAATTACACTGATAAAAGAACATGTTCAGTTCTGTTTTATTGCACGTTGAATACTTGTCTAATGTTCTTTTTTACCCAAGAAACTCCTCTTGGTCTATGGGAGCAGTAACCGATTTTTGCCCTTTAATATGCACAATATCATGTCTGTAATGTCCCGTGTGAGGTGCTGGAATAAAAGTGATATTTTTTCAGCAAGGCAGAAAATATATGGAATATCAAACAACATACATTTCCCTTTCCAATCACATTTATCCTGGAAAAGATATGCATGTACAGATAATGATCTTCTATGCACATGTCTTGCACTGTTAAGTAATAAATTTTACTTTGTTTCCCCAATGAGTTTTCTCATGGCAAAACAATTTATTGTTTTTGATTGATAATTTGGTGTGGGATCTCTAAGCATTGCAAAACATTAAAATGAGACATAAAATATTTGACAAAATGGTGAGGAGAGAGGAGTTCGTTCAACAACTTTATTTTTATTCCCTGCTTTCTCAAAGAACACAATCAAGGAAATATATCTTGATTTGACAGAAATGTAAATTCAGTTTACAATTCACAATTGATGTTTGGATGAGGTATAGGTAAAGGTAGATGTAGGTAGGTGAATATAAAAAAACTCAAAGGGTCAAGGCGTGTAAGCGTTGAACGATGTTAATGATTTACTGAAGCAATGATGACATTTCAATGTAATACGGCACATCAGACACAATGGAAAATTAAGAAAAGGCTGATTTTCAGCAGAAGTCAGACTTCAATTTAAAGTTTGAAAGGACAATTAAAGACACCCCCAATGCATACAAAGTAATGTTAACATATGAACAGTTGTGAACTTCAAGTGGTGTTAAATTTGCTTGTTCTGCATGAGCACACCTTTATAATCATATGATCCTCTATCTGAAGTGGTAAAATATTCCATAAACTGTACACTTTACTCTTATTGCCATTTTTGTAATAGCAGCAGAGAAATCATTGTAATGAAAGAAATATAAATAAAGAATTTCAATTGTATAAAGAACACTATTGACATTTATATTGTTCAATAACAATACTTACAACTCAGTCATTTTTTCGACATTTACTGTAAGGTCCAAAATCACGCGCATATTTTGTGCTTTTTATTTAACGCCTTATAAAAATGGTGGAAAGTTCTTAAAAACAATATCAAGACAGCAAGTGATTTTAAAAATCTGTGATTAATCAATAAAAGAAAAGTTCACGTCCATCATAAAGGTTACTTGAGGCTGGTGTCAGATTAACCTTAAAGGTTAAGGTTACAAAATCTATATTTTGTACAAAAGACAACTTGTTTGAATCAACTGAATATATAATTTTATCTCCAGTATTTATTGCCAAAATGTTAATAAAATAGGGAGTTGTTGTGAGAGATACACAATATCTGAAAGGTTGAGCTTAGGTAACCCATAAATCGTATGAGGTCACTTGTTCAATCCAAAAATAGGAATGAAATACTAATCAAAATAAATAAAGTCTCACGTAACGTAAGAAGAAACAATCTATTTTTATACATGTGTATTTTTTTTAGCAACAATAGAAATCACTATCATTTACATTTACACTTTTCTACACTTTACCCTGTGAAGAGTGCACAGTGCCCTTAAGAAAGGTGTTTTTTTTGTAATGCTAAAAGTGACTGCTCCCATCAACTGTGCAATGAACACTCAGCTTATGCAGCATCAAAGAAAATACAAACCAATTCCCTCTCACACTGCAAGAGTTTCTCTCTCACTGCATAAGCATGTTACTGTTTACACTGACAGTAAATCATGGGATTTTATGCACGTTTTTTATATGCTTTTTCAGGTGTCCTGACTGTGTGAAGTTCTTGGGGCAGTGCGGACAGGAATGTGGTTTCTCCCCAGTGTGGATATACTTGTGCCTTTTCAGGTTATTGAAGTCCAAAAATCCTTTCCCACAGTATGGACACCAGTGTCTCTTCTCCCCATTATGCCACCTTAAATGAACGTTTAGCTCCACCCTCCTTGTGAATTTTTTTTCACAGAGGTTGCAATGGAATGGTTTCTCTCCAGTGTGGATTCGTATATGGGCTTCCACATCACGTTTAGTGAAGAATCCCTTGTTGCAGATCTGGCAGACAAAAGGTTTAATCCTGCCATGCACCATCTGGAGGTGTTTGGTTAGACCAAATCGGTAGACAAAGCCCTTCCCACATTGCGGGCAGATATGTATCCTACCATTGCGGTGTACTCTGCCATGCCGTTTAAAACCTTTGGAGTCTGGGAAGCGCTTCCCACAAAGCGTGCATGAGAATGGTCTGTTACCTGTGTGGAGACTGACATGGCTTTCCAGGGCAGCACTGCTACTGAGGACGCGACCACATTCCCCACATTGATTCTTGAGCAGACGCCTACCAATGACTGACAAAGGCTGCAATGGTGATACAATGGGCGATCCTCTGACAGGTATAGGGTGAAGAGAAACACTCGGGGGATAAACTACTGTATGATTCAGGGGTGTTGGGGATCTTGACTCTTCCTTTAAAGTTAAAAGCGATGGCATTTTTCCTGTCAACCGAGATGTTTTACTGGCTGGTATTCTTGGAGGAGTCCACACGGCTTTGGCCATACCCCTTTTTACAACCTCACAGCTAGCATGGTTCTCTTCCAACAGATTCGTTTTAACTCCATTCTGCAGTTCTGATTGACTAGAATTTTTTACTTTAACAATTGTTTTGGCTTTTACTGCTTTAACTAAGGTCTTAACATTCACCACTCTTAAATTGTTTTTAGGACTGGTACCATCCTGACTTAATCTGGGTTTCTTTGCAGGAGTGGATTCCCCCGACATCTTAAATGTGACATTACCACTAGCTGATTTAGGCAACTTAATACTGTGGGTAACAGTTTCACTGTCATTGCTTTTAGTACTGGCGCCATCTGTACTTATGCTATACTTCTTAGGACTAACATAGCTGGATTCCTTTTTATTCTGCTCAGTGCTAGAACCATCTTTAATCAAGGTACACCTCCTTCTGCTAAATGAAGTTGATTCATTTGTAGACATTTTCGACACTGTACCATTTTTAGTTAAACTAGATATACTCACAGAAGTATGTTCAGCCTTTTTAAGACTTTTAAGACTACCACTATCTCTACAGGAACTAGCCCTCTTAGGTCTCAGAGAAATGCTTTTAGTATTGTTAGGACCACTGCCTGGATTTATCATTTTTGTGCTTGCACCATCTCTACTTGAACTAGTCTTCTTAGGACTTACGCAAGTGTCTTGGGTCTTTTTCGAGCTAGCACTTGCCTTAGTTGAGCTACACCTCCTAGGACTAACAGAAGTAGAATTTTCATTTTTGGAGCCTCTGCCAGGACTACACCTCCTGGGACTCAGAGAAGTGGATTCATTAGTAGCCTTACATCTCCTAACATAACTTGGTTCACTAGCAGTCCTCTTGGGTCTAATGGAAGTGGGAACAGTGGTCTTTTGTAGAGATGCAACATCTTCAAGTGCTCCCAAGTTTTTAGGGCTAACAGGACTAAGTTGACTAGATGTGTTTTTGTCATTTGGAACCTCTGCTTCTGCTTGTCGTTCTGGATTTGTTTTAGTTCTTCTAGATCGCATGTGGTTTTTAAGGTGACTTCGGAGTTGGGCCACAAGGGACCTTTTCTGCAACGTTTTCTTGTCACTGGTGCTGGTCTCTGCACAAGAAGCTTCAGCATCTACAGAGTCATTAGAAGAGACCTACAATAGAAAGAAGAAAAGTACATTTAACAAAATGAAAAGAACAGGATGACTATTTCTGCTACTGTTCAATACGAGGTTCCTCAATGTATAGTAAGTGCTTACTACTACTACTTACATTTAATGGGTCTTGCAAAACAGGTGACTCTGCTAGCTGCACCAGAAACTGGGATGTATTCATCTGTAAATGGCGGTCAGATTTGTCCTTCGATGTGATCGAGGGGAGATCACAACCATCAAGATCAGCTGATAGATTCTCTTCTATAGGTGAGTCAATAGGTAACGTGCAGTCTTGCACTGGCATGCTGATAATTTCCACATCCACATTAGAGGTAGGTTTATCAGTTGTATCAGACACAGCTGAAGACTTCATGCTGGTAGCCTCCCCTTGAGTATCATTTGGCTCTTCTCGCCTCTGAGAGGAATTCACAGATACAGTAGAAGATTGTTTTAAATTGGGACAACTGTCAGCAGAGAAAATGTGCGTCTGTGATGGCTGTGTTACGAACAAAAATGATGGTTCGTCATGTTTGTCACTTTCTTCCAAAATGGATGGAGCTTCAGAAAATCCATTTGCTGGCAGTTCTGAAACTAAGACAGATTCTTTTGTTGATACTGGAAATGGGAACCTGGTTAGTCTAACCACAGCAGAAGTCGATTGTAATCGGGGAGATATTGGGGCTGGCACTGGGCCAACTGATATCTGTAAATTGGAACAGGTTTCTGTCTGTGCATTTATTGTTTCAGAAACAGAGGAAGTTTTATTGAGGGATTCCAAGTTGGAAGACGTATTAACCCTCTTTTGAGATAATAGTGTTGGCTCTAGATCCAATGGCGTTTGTGCATCAGCAGAAATGCTTAATAACTCCTTGGATGAGGAAATCAACTGTGACAATGGCGCTGTAACAGGGGTCACTGATTTGTCTGACTCTTGAGTTCTTTTCAGAACAATGGTCTGTGACTGAAGTTTCCTTGAAGCCACAGCTGATACCTGTCTTGGAATTATGATTGTTATTTTTTGTTGTGGTAAAGGCCCTGACTGTGGATCTGTGGAGGTGGTGGTCGACGATTGTGAAGTGACAACGGGGAGCGACTTCCTGGATGTGACATATATTGTTTTCTGAGGAGGAGAGCCTGAAGCTGTAGAGCCTGGTAGTGTACTATTATTCTGTTTAGCAACAACTGCTGACACAACATTAGGAATCTGGGTTGAAGACAGTCCCAAAATTTTAGGAGGCATCAATGAGGATCTCGGCACGACAATTATTCTATTAGGTACTGCGTTACCTGGTTTACTGGATGCGACTGATTTTATCAAAGGATGGGAATAGGGCTGCTGAAGTGACCGCACGCTTGTTTGAGTTCCAGTAGTTGACAAGGGCATTGAAGATGTTGTAGTTCTGGATAGACTGGCTGCATGTACTTGCTTTGGTAAGGCAACTTTAATGTCGGCCTGAGCTTCATCAGATATACTGACATCTGGAGTCTGAGGAGAGACACTATGTTTATGTATTGTTGACTTTGGTGAGGACAGTTCTGTTGCAGATAGACTGCCTGTAGCTTCATGAGTTTCAACAGAAAGAGAGTCCTGTTTCATTGGCTCAGCTGGGATCTCCTGCACAATTTCTAAGGTACCCACATGGGGCGCACACTGGGTTTGAGCTGCCCTTCTCTGAGGTGGGGAGAATGTATTCTCTGGTGTTGACCGATTCATGGCTTCAACTAATAGCATCGCATCTTGAAGAGTTGCAGAGGTACGTCGTTCTCTAGGCTGAACTGTAAGTGATGGTGGTGACTCAATTGGTGGAGTGTTTTGCTTTTCAATTGCAGAGGAATGTTCAGTGGGTGGGGCCTGAATTGATGCCTCTTCTATATCCATGGAAGGGTGTTGAGATTCAGATGATTTTTCCTTTTCAGAGGAACATCTTCTACTGAAAGATGCTGCTGAAAGAGCAACAGAAGTAACCTTACTGTTCTCCTTGTATTCTAAGGCAGTATTTGCTCTCTTCTGGGCAGAAGAGATGATAATGGATAAAGATTCCTCAGGCTGAAGTAGAGATATTTGTTGAGACTTAGGTGAAGTTGTATTCACAGTATCAAGTACTAAAGAGATGTCACCCTCTTCCACTCTTATTGCAGGGGAATTTTTCGCCTCTTGCTCTGCCGGGATGTCAGAAAGCGGTGAGTGAAGTATCTCTTTTACTGGCCGTTGCAGATGTTTTCTTTTCTTTGGTGGCCGCCCTCTTCTACGTGGTACTGATATTTCAGACCGGGAACCAGCCTCAGCTCCTGACGGGCTTACTATAAATTCATCACGTGCTTCTCCTTCATTAAGTGGTGTAGGCTGTGCCAACTGTTCCTCTATAGATTGCGCATCTGGATTTTGTTGCACAGTAACATCAGTTTGCTGCGGGGCCACTGTTGACTGCGTCTTTTCAAGAGGTTCATCATCTGACTGATGCAGAGCAACCACCAATGGTTGTTTTTCAGATGCTATGTGTTCTCCCTGTTTCCCAGTTTCTGATATCTTCTGACTGACTATAGATGGTTCTTCCATGTTCACTTTTATTGCAGGAAGTGAGGTGACTATTGAATGCTCTCGTTCAGGTGACTGGTTCTGGGGTCCCTGTAAAAGCTCCACACCTTGTCGGGGTTCTTTATCTTTTTGAAGCAAGGGTATTTCGCCTGTTGAACAGTCTTGGTGAATGAAAGCTCCTTGAGAAGTTGTCAGAGACACATAAAAGAAATGGGGGCAACAGATGAGAATGGTTTCAAATTTCATAATCTTGCAAATGATCTAAGTTAAATTAGAAACTTTAAGCTGGTTTTCATTCCTCACCTGCTTTATCACTCAAGAGTTGCCTGCAGTCCATGGTGGGATAAACATCTTCCTGCAGACAAGAATTATCATTGATGGTATGAAAAAAATTTCAGGCTGGTATAAATGTGAAGATTACGATAAAATTACGATACACACACACACCTCATGCTTAACAAGTATAAAGTCCATTTGAGAATGGGCCTCACAGTTGCTCTCCTGCAAAGCATCCTTTATCTCTTCATCACCACACTGTTGCTCTTGGTTGTGCAATGATAAGTACCTCAGTGGTTGGCATTGCTCCACCAGCACTGTCTGGAGAGGAACAAGGTCTGTAGACACAAACACAGAAAGAGCAAGATATCTGGTGATTTTTAAGAATAAGGTCCTACTTACTTTAAATAAATGAATAAATAAATAAATAGAATCCTAAGCTGTTTTCACTCTATTGCGTAATACGTTCTTGGTATTAAAAATGTTCTATGATTTTTGCATTCACGGCTTGCTTTGCTGGCACTTCATTGTTTGCTCAAGTTTCACTCATTAAAATTAAATTAAATTAAGGTTTGCAACTTTTCTTTGTTATAGGCTATAGAACCAAATAACTCCCTCAAACCAAGCTTATCAAAATAAAATTAGTCCTTAAAAGAATATCAGTGTGGTGAGAATGACCAAAAATTATAAATTGGCATGTTCTAAGTGTAGTCTATGTGCAGTGCCTATGGATGTGTTGTATCAATTTGCTGCAGCAAGCGCCAATCAGGTCCTCCAGCATGAACCAGTGAAATACACTTATTTCCTATCCTTTCTTTATTCTTTGCATATTTAGTGCTCGTAGCAAGACCTATGTGGGGCTTAGTAGGCTGCGTACATCTAAAACATCCCACTGTAATCTACACAATGCCCTACACAACATGTGTAACACTAATCACCAACACAATGTACAGCTGTTACAGCAACCCGAAACATAAAAAAAAACCAAAGCCAAAATGGTTACAAATATAAAAAAGCTAGTGTCCATGGTTGATTGCTGTACTAAAGCCCACCCTGAGACAGATGTCGGGTTGGTGTCAGCAGAGTGCCACAGTATGGTTTCCCTCCTGTTTGCCGTGCACGCTGCAGACAGAGTAAGCTAGGCTAAGCTAACGGATACATCGGGAGCTGCTGCGTGCTTCTCGTTTAATACGACTAAGATTACATCCTTAGGTTTGGTTAATCGTCGCCTCTCACAGCATTGGCAGACACTTGCATGGGCCAATATATCCGCATGTGGTGAGCACTCACCGCACTGCACCGCCGTGTCCCGCCTGCCACAGCCCGGGAGGGGCTCACCGTGCCCGGACTCCGCAGCCGACCGGCTCCTCTCACTCTCAAACTGCTCGCATCTCGTTTTCAGGACCTCGTTCTCCTGCTTGATCCTGGAGATCTCAGCCTTCAGCTCGTCCACCATAGTTTCGAAAAGTTTGGTGGTCTCGGCGACGGCACTCTTCAGCATGCTCTCCATGACGGAGGCGTACTTGGTCTGGAAATCGTCCGCTGACATGTTGCCGTGCGGTTTCCCGGCCCCAGTTTCGCGATGAAATAGACAAAAACTGCGTCTACCGTGGTGTTATTAAGCCCACGGTGTCAGGACCTGGCTCAACATGGCTCCTTGTCGCGGACAGACGCCGCTTTGTGTGACGCACCTCGACTGAAGGAGGGAGTTGAACAAGTATCCGGTCCCAAACTCTGACTTTACATTCAGCTGCTGTGGAGATAAATATCCTGGCACCAGAGTGTGTAATTAAATATATTTAAGCCTCCGTGTACCTCTGTTGACAAATAGACATCATTACTTAACAGGCGGTCGGACGGAAACAGCAGAAGCGACTGAAGATTGTCCCAACTCGCGACCGGTAGTTTGGATCTCGGAAGTGCGGTTGTTTACGGAATCGAGAGGGAGTGCGACAGAAAACAATTTGTTACATTACAGCGAAGCAAGTTAATTACCACACGCTGTCAAGCCCTTCTCGCACTAATCATTAACCACGGGAAAGTTAAATGCGGTTGCTTCGTGTTTCAGATAACCACTCGTCGCAAAGCGGTCGGACTTCACAACATTAATGTAACAACCAGAGCAGCGAGCTAACTAGCTAACGTGAACAGCACAGGCGGCTCTCCGGGTTGTTTAACATCAGGTTTGTTGTGATGGAGGGGACCAAGCTGTAAGTGCGGGCCGACCTACTCACATATACTACATAATTATCGTTATCTGCGTTGGAAACTGGGTTAAACAAAGCGGCTGTTTAAAGAGACCGACGCTAGCTGTGCCAATGTCTCTCTAACTAACTCGGTTTTTAAAAAAGTTTCCCTTCAAACGAAGCCCCGTTTGGGAGCTATCGCACTTTTTTGGCACAATGGCCGAGGCTATAGTAACGTTTCAGTCGCAGCTGTCCGGAGTCATGGAGACGGTGTTCAAGGCTGCCATGTACGAGATCACCCGGCTGGTGGAGGACAGTTTCCTGGAGGAGGTGAGGCGGTGCAGGGGGCAGGTGGAGACCCTGAAGAGGAGACTGAAGTGGTCCGAGAGCCGGAGGAAGGAAAGGGAGGGAGACAGGAGGGGGAGGTGTGCTGAGTGCGGGAGAGCTGGGGTGTCTGGAGAGGATGAACCCAGAGCCACAGGTGAGTCTGCCTGGTGTTAGATATTTCTATTCAGCCGCCAGAAATCACCAGTGCTCATGTTGTCATTTTGTGGGTGACATTATACCCGCTTCTTTGTGACTCACGCCTCTAAATTCAGCTGATTGTCTAATCTGAGCTGAAGCTCTGAAGAGTAGAAACGGAAATCATAAGTTAAGAGACCCTCGGGAGTCATCTTTAGGAAACGTGTAAAGATGTAGGAAATTCATTAATATTACAATCAGAGCTCCTTGCATCCACTTATTTATACCACATATCCTTAGATATGGTCACCGTGGGTGCTGAAGCCAATCCCAGCTGTCAGTGGGCGAGAGATGCCCCGGACAGATCACCAGTTGATCAGATAGCCGATATCTGAAGAGACACAATGGACACATATGGGCAATTTTAAATTTATCAACTAATTAGCAAGCCTGATTACTGAGAGAAAACCCATGCAAGCAGGGCGCACATGTAAACTACCCAATGGCGGCGCAGGGCCCCAACAGACCTGTGGATTTGAACCCTGAGCCGTCCTGCTGTCGGGCGATAGTGCTAGGGCCACTGTCCTGCTCTCAACAAATCTGCCCCAGACCGTATTTTTATATTAACAAAGAGTGTGATTGTGTATAATGAGAAGGGATTGATCTTAGTGACAGACCCACAGATCCTTATCACCCAACTCTACAGATCGCCTCAGATCTACAGAGCATTTATGCCTTTCAGTGTCACTGTTTGATTCACTTTCTCGTTAATTTTACCTCTGATACTCAGAGATACTCTGTACTCATACTTCGACAATGTTAACAATGAGATGGAGGACGTAAAGGAGCAGCTAGCCACAAAAGAGCTAGATATTTCCCTCAGGAGACCAAATCAGAGCTAAACGCAGAGTGAATGTACTGACCTTATTTTTTTCATTTAGAAACACAATACCACATAAATGTAATCAGGCAAACAGTGTGTTGTACAAATATTTTTTTTACAACTTATTTTCTGCCCCCTCCCCCCTAAATAATTTGTCATGTTCTCCAGCTAATTACTAACTTTATCTGCTGGGAGTGTCCACACTAATAAAAATACAAAATTGTCTATATTCTGCTACAGAGAAAAGTCTTAAACAGGAAAATGTGCCGCAAGAAGAGATAAATTGCTCCCAGGGCACTGATGGAGAGACTCCTAATGATGAAGTGGAAGAAGTCCACCGTTCCATTAAGACACCACAGGTAGAGGACAGTTTATTTCACTATTTTATTTAGGCTGAATGATTAATTTCACTGTTGTGCTCTTCTTCAGGGTCAAGTAATATTTTTCTTTTTTTAAATTTTTGTGTAAGTTTTAAACTTTTAGCATTAAATCAGGTGACCGCCCGTTGATCTAATGCCAAACTTATGGTTTCTTTTGAAGTGAGTAGAGTCACTCTTAATGTGTTAATGGTGTCTTTCAGTCTCCATGTGCGCAGGGTGAAAAGCTGGATAGACTGCTCAAAGAGGAAGCCCTTCGGATCACTCCTGAAACAAATGAGTCCCAAGAGACATGGGGAGTCAATTTGGATGGTCAGTCTTGTTATGCATATATAGAAAATATATAAAACTTTTTTAAAAGGGAATTTAAGCACATCATGTTCATTTTCCATCACATATAAGTATATATACATTTCTACAATATAAGTTTATTGGAAACTTTTCATCCATGTACTGCTCATTTTCAGTGTTGGCTTCAAAGTGTCGATGTTCTTGTGGTAATTGTGTCTGTATCATCTCTGCATATATCCATAACTGTTTGAAAATAATTTCATCCTCTCATTGGTCAGAAACGGAAGCGTCAGGTTTGCCGGGGCCCAGCAAACGTTATAGTGACCAGAAGATCCCAAAGTGCCATGTGAACTGGGAAGCTGGCTTTGATGACAGGCCAGAATCCGGCCATGACGGACACTCGGGGGACCCGTCTGAACCACTTTTCCAGAGCAGGTACGATATGGATGACTTGGGTGGATTTGACAAGACTGGCTATGGAGACAGCAGTATGATGGACATGGGTAACTTGGATGGGTTACAAGGATCACCCTCCCACCTAGGCGATGATCTGAGTTACATGGGACACTATGAGGGGGATGTAGAAGCACCAGAAGGGGCTGAGCATCAAGCTTATCAAGCAGGTGCCCCTCGGAACAGAAGGGGCCTGGCCGGTTCACCTGCAGGCTCACCTTCAAGGACTAACATTGACGTAAGTGGAGAATTCAGTTGTTTATTGATCAATGAAGAGGGGTATCTGCAGGATCAGAGCATCTTGTACCCTGAACACGTATCTGGTGATTCAAGTGGCAGGTTGAGCCTGCGGGGTCAGGGGCTCCGCACTGACCCATCTTTAAGCAGCGCGGAGGATATTTATGGGCCCTCAGATGCATACAGTGAAACCTTAAACCTGGGAGAGAGGTTGCAGCATCAGGTGGGAGGGAGAGGAGGGAGGAGACACACCTGCAACCAGTGCTCCATGTCCTTCCCTGATTCAGCCTCACTGAGGGCCCACAAGCAGACACACAAAGGCAGTGGGCAAATGCCACCGTACTCTTGTACCCAGTGCGGAAAGACCTTTACTCAAGCCTGTAACCTCAAAGTCCACCAGCGGATTCACTCGGGGCAGGGCCTCCACCTCTGCAGCCACTGTGGTAAAGGTTTCCCTTCTTTCTCTGACCTAAAGACACACAAGTGTGGCCAGACAGGTGACAAGCCTTACTGCTGCACCGTGTGCGGGAACAAGTTCAGTCGCCTCTGGAATCTGAAGCTGCATCGGAGGATTCACACGCAGGAAAAACCACATCGGTGCACCATGTGTGAGAAGAGCTTCACACGGGCAGACATACTGAAGGTTCACCAGCGCACTCACACAGGGGAAAGACCGTACTGCTGCACTGTCTGTGGTCTCAGCTTCAAACGCCTGGATCATCTCAAATCACATCAACGCAAACACATGACAGATCTGTAAAACTGGGAAGTTTGGTTAGGGAGCATCAGAGAATTAAAGGTAGTTTGTTGTATTAGACGATTTAATGAATGACAGCTTTAATTTATGAATTATCAAGATCACAGTAAGCAAAAATCATGGCTTGTTTTCTTTTCTTCAATCCTGTGTCCTTTGTTGAAATTTTTTTTGTTGGTTCAAGAAATACAGGACGAAACAGAACATACATGCTTCTCGTCTCTGATGAAATATGTCTTATTTATACCCTTTATTGCTTATTACGTATTTTGTTAATGAAAAAACGTCTCACTTTAAGTAACATTTTGAGTAACATTATCCTTGTGATGACATTACAGATTCAAACTACAGAGGATGTCTGTCAGTGTTTTCAAAATTAAACAAATGAGACCAAAGCCATGAGTTTTAATCCCAATTTCAGTCACTAGTTATCAAATATTTGCATTTTGTTTTTAATGAACTTGAAAAAAATTTTTTTTGAACAGCTTTAATAGAAAATTACATTTGGTCACTAGACCTGCTAAGGATAACCTTTTTTAATTCTATGTTATTCAGTGTCTAAAGAACTTATTTTCCAATAAACTGTATTGCAGTACACAGTGAGGATGTGTATTTTCATCAGTATTTCTAGGGTGATTTTCTATGAGCTGAAGTCTATAATGAAATTCAATTGTGACAAATCTCCTGTGTTAAAAAGGGAAAAACCAAATGGTATTGCAAAAAAAGCTTTTGATACAGAAATATACAACATTAGTCCCTCAAGAACAGCAACCATTGGTATACAACTATATGTTAAAACAGCAAGTTTGTATTGTCTTCTGTATTTTAACTTGCTCATTCTTTTGCATAATCTAAATATTATCTTAAAAAATAGTTCTCAATGTGACATTTCAGTGGTTTCTCTTTTTAAGGGCGGGTTGCTAAGACAGCCCACTTTTGCTAGATGAAGATGGGAGGTGGTCCCAGTGCTTTGACTGGACACTGCTCCTAAATACTTTTTTCAAGACATTATTTGTGCTATTTGGCTGAGCACATTGAATACCTAAATGTTTAAAATTTTATCAGTCAAAAGTCTCCTTCATTTAATGTTTACCAGTAGCCATTATCCCGTTCATACTACAAACCATAATAAGTAGATGGCTAAACTCACTGGATACATTTCCACAAGGTTCATATAGTTGACATCTCTACATATATTGGCTACATAATATCAGTCTGTAGGTACACTATTTAATGTAGAAGTACAACATAATTGATGGTGAATGACATTTGAGCCCTGCATTATTCCTAGACCTGATAAAAATGTCTTACCTCAAATATGTCATCTAATTTTTTTTTCCTCCTTTAAACCAAACGCTGGCAGAGAGAATGGTCGCTCGCGGCTGCGATGTGTTGTACAATCAGCCACGACACAGTCCTGTTTGAAACAACGAATTCCTGCTGAACTGACCGCTCGGCGCAGCCTACGGGTTTCACTTTTATTAAAAAACGCGTTTTGTTATTTACGTTTTTACAGGTAAGGCCACCGTAGTACGCAGCGAGTGACGTCACAAGCAAAAACAAGGACCACGGACGGCCGTCGGAAAGCTAGCTCGGTTAAGGCGCCGGCGCATATGAATTTGTTGTCGCTCACGGAGTCCATCGGCCCGGCTGCACATCCGTCAACACAACAGGCTCGACTATGCTTGATGGGAGTCGCAGCTGCGTCCGACGTTTGACGCCGTTAACGCCAGTTAGCACACGGATGCTAACGCCGCCGCGAAGCTAGCAGGTTAGCTAATACTTCGTATTGACATGTTAGGAAATAACTTGTTGGGCACCGTAAGTCCAACCTTTTAACTCTTTAGCGGACATTTTTTTCTAATTTGTCCTAACCCTAGGTGTACACAATAACAACACCAACAACAAATGGCTGTCGATAGCCTTGGTGGAACAGAGTCTGCCCCTGTGATGATGTTGTACAAACTAAACTAGCTACATGTGGTAGCATTTGACAGGAAAACAACCCCAAGCGGAGCCTCCCTCTCTTTGATCTTTCTTTTCAAACAATCACGCGAAAAAAACGTGGCCGTCATGTCGGACCTGGACAGCCTCGTCGTCACTTTCCAGACGCAGCTGTCGGACGTTATGGAGGCTGTGGTGAAGACAGCCATGTACGAGGTGACCAGGCTGGTGGAGGACGGCTTCCTGGAGGAGGTGAGGCGGAGGAGCCAGGAGGTGGAGGCCCTGAGGAAGCAGCTGCGGTGGGCTGAGAGACAGTTAAGTGACCAGGGTGGGAAAGAAGGAGGGAAGAATGGGAGGTGTGTTAACTGTGCCAAGGAAGATATGGACATGTCTGGTGACAGTGCGGAAGAAAGGCCATTTAAAGACCTGCAGGATGGTAAGGACAAACAGACACATATTTAATGAGGTATAGCGCAGTTTATATTGTGTTACACCATGCAAGTGTTTCTTTTTTAGACGTGTTGAGGGGCTGTAATGTGAAAAAAGAGGGCGACTCAGAGGAAAGGTGGACAAGGAGCTGCAGACAGGAAGTTATGTCAGAGTCAGTGCAGACAGCAGAGGATCCTGCAGACACTCACAGCCCTGACAGGAACTCACAGGTGGGTCACATGACTATTGCAGAGCAGAGATGTCACATCACTGTTGTCCCAGGCTTCAGGACAGGAAAAGTCTTCATGTAGCATCCAGTTATTCTCTGTTGTGTTTTCTGCTCAGATCACAGAGGAGGATGACGTGTCAGGAGTGGATGTGAAGGAAGAGGAAGTGAATAAGCCGTCTTGTTCTGTTGTCCACTTGGGGTGGAGTGTCACTGATGGTGAGTATTGTGTTGTGTCAGAGGGGCTTGGATGGTATCAGGGTATTACAGCATACCAAGGTATTTAGAAAGGTCCCAAAAGTATGATTTTCAGTGCTGCGAAAATACACTTCTCTTTCTATTAAACTGGTATCAAGACTGATGGCTGACAGTCATCATCCACATCATCCTCTTCAATCGTGACATCAGGATTGAATTATGGTATTTTATTATGATTATGGTATTGATTTGCTTCCTCTTTTACAGGCAGGTCATACCAAAAAATATTGTCTTTACTAAGACACATCTCTCAGAATTAGGTTATTATCCAATCTACTAAGCTGACATTATTGGCTGTGGCAGCAACCAACTTGCCTTTTATAAGTGTCTAGCAACTGAAAAAGTAGTGAAAGTAATTCATATAATGTGCATTTCCATTCATTTTACTAGGTGAAGAAGGACCTGAATCCCAAAGTGATGCTGAGATGATCGAGGCAAAACAGACTCAAGAGAACAGTGAGGAATTATTGAGGAATGCATACATCTTTCCTGAAGAGAAGGAAGAAACACACATGGCCACAGCTCCATCTTTAGAAGCGGACAGCGGTTGGGTAGGCCTGACTGTCACAACAGCAGGATTGCTGCAAAATCATGCACTTGCAACAGAAAAGGACTGTGATGCAGCCAAAGCTAGAAGTTCTCTAAAGCAAGCAGAACACGAGCTGTCCAGTTCTGTCACAGCAGATGTTAATGTTCTTGTTACTATGGGTGGAGATCAGATTTCATGCTCCAAATCTCCCAAGACAAGACTTCAAAACAGTGATGCATTGGGTGTGACTATTAAGCAGGAGGTCATAGTGGATTCTGATGGATTTGTGGAAAGTGCACCTAAAGAAAAATCCTTCTCATCTTCACTAAAACAGCACAGAGTGGTTTCAGAAGTACTCAAGCAGAACCACATTGTCCATAAAGCTGCTTTGCAGGAAGTTGCAAAGCTGCATTCCAAAGTGGGCACAGGTCTCAGGTTGCAAGCTGCTCTACAGCATCTCCATCGACCGTCGCGAAAGCTCCCTCAGACGCTCTTAAACAGCACCACGGCAGCACTGTCTGTAGCTCACTCTCAGGTTGTGAACTTGAACCCCCTCAACAGAGTTCCCTCCACATCTAAAGCTGCACTTCCTCCTCCACTATCAGTCCAGCGAATTCACCTGGGCGACAAACAAGCCGCAGCACACAACCGCACTGGTGTGCCATGGGTCAGCATCAAAACCCAGCATCAGTCCACAAACCCCCATCACACCAGCCCTTTACCCCACCCAGACTCTCATCCTCACGCTGTCCCCAGGCACCTCCTGCGCTGTGGCCAGTGTGGGAAATGTTTTCCCCACCCCAGCAACCTGAAGGCCCACCTGCAGACTCACACAGGTGAGCGGCCTTTCTGCTGCTCCCTCTGTGGCCGCAGCTTCACCAAGCTGAGCAACCTCAAGGCCCACCGACGCGTCCACACCGGAGAGAGACCGTACAGCTGCTTGGCTTGTGGGAAACGCTTCACCCAAAAATGTAACCTGAAACGGCATCAGAGGATCCATCTGGATGTATGATGATGGGCGGCCAGTGAAAAAAAGACAAGCTAGTTTGATGGTACAGTATTTCCTTTGCAATGTAATACAGGTGCTATGAAGCACTGCATTCTTGTGTACTCGTCTCTTTAAGTCATTGTCTCGAGTTCTTCTGTGCATTCCAGAAAGGTTAATCTCGTAGCTTCTGAAGGTATTACAGAGTAATTAGAGGAAAAAAAGCAGCTGTGTTCTAATGTATCATGCACAGAGGATGGTCAGTTGTCAGTTTTGGTCAATCAATAAATATTTATTCTGTGAATACTGTAAACATTTTCTATTCTTTTGTTGGACTTTCTTGTCTTTTTGTTTCCCCATATTTAATATTAGTTTATCCCTATTTATTTGTTCATTTCTATATTATACATATGTAGTTAATTTCACATACTACTGCTACTTTGGATATTAAGTACATAGAAATGAAATAATTTCTATCTAGATATTTTTGAGAGAAGGATCAATGTTGGGTAAATGCTGGTAATTGGCTGTTCCTTTTTTTTAGGGTTAATATTTTTCATGGTTGATTTCTCAATGTTAGTGTTTTTTTTTATTTTACAAACTACATTACAAAAACATTTGACAAAAATCAAATCTGATCAAACAAAAAAACAGCATAAGAGTGCTCTCAGTGTCAGTGTGAGCAGGTAGCTTCATGAACCTATTCTCACATTCAGCAGAACATTTTCACTACAAGTTGGCTCTGTATAACACTCGTTATACATGTTTGGTGAATACAAGCCTTGGTCATGTGACTCGGGAATTCACTGTGTCACAAAACAGATTAATTCAATGTCGGTTTTCCGCCAATCAAAGGTCTGCCTTATGTTCTTATAATAATATAACTAATGATTTTTTCTGTTTTTAAATCCCAATAACTGCACTTTATGGAGAACTGACAGCACGAAGATGACATAAAAAGAGTGATGACTGAATCTATGCTGTGACTGATGAAAATGATTGTTCTTTAAATGCTGCTCTGTCACAAAAGGAAAAAAACACTGCCTCCAAAATACCTATTTGACCACGAGTACAGCAGTAATGTAGTATCTTTATTGACCACTTGGTGTCAGCCTTTCTCCTAACTTAGTGCAAAAATCAGGATCATAGCAGATATTTTCAGATATTAATCCTCTTGCCAGGCTACTAATGTATTAACAGAATATATGAGTACTCTTAAAGAAAACCATTCCATTACAGTAACAATTCATACAATCTTACAAGCGCCCATAGACACAGTTTTAGTCATTCTGTGTGTCCAAGCCATGTGTGTATGTGTGAGCACACGTTACATATCTCATGTTCAGGATTAAACTTGATGTGTTGGATCTGTAGTTAGAGTCAGCGCAGCACTGTGCAGGTGGTACACATGATAACATTTTAATCTTATTTTCAAGGTGAGGTAAAAGCGAGCAGAGGCTAAACTCTGTGTGTGTGTGTGTGAGAGGGAAAGAGAGGGGGAGAGAGAGAATGTGGATTAAGGCAGTACTTCTGTTCTAGATGATATCTTTTCTTTTTGATGTTTGAACCCAATAACAAGAAAAGTTATCTATGAAGGGCAATTGAGAAATACCTACTTAGCTGAATCTGCAGTGCGCATAACAGATAGTGGTAGCTGTGTGAGGGGATTGTGAAGCCAGCTTGTTGGTTTCTCAGGTGCATGAGTGGAATTGCAGAGCATATTTAAACATAGTCCTGTATGTTAGCTAACTGTGCATTTCAAACCAGTAAGCTAAAAAATGAGTGACAGTTTCTTTCAAAAGACCACTGTGTAGGATTTAATGGCATGTAGCAGCGAGTTTACAAATAGTAACCAGCTAAGTACCCCTCCTCTCAGTCCTGTTTTCAACCATGATGGAGAACCCATGGTAACCGCCACCAAGGCCCTCTCTTAAACCAGTGTCTGGTTTTTCAGTCTGGTGCTTTTTTAGAAACATGGTGAAGAGGAGCAACATTCTATATATAGGAAGGAAGGAGTTGTTCTAAACTTAATTGTGATTGTGATTGACTGAGTTGTGATCAAAGTCACTGTAAAATACTCCATAAACACACACCTATTACATTACATCACTGTTGCAGTGCCAAACAAATTGTTTCAAAATGTCAGATTGATTATGAATTTTGATTTATTGGGTAGATCAGTGGTTGAAAGAGTTGAACAGGATAAGGCAGAACACTGAAAAAGAAAAGAGACTCTGTTGCTGCAGTAGTGTTTAATAAATACTCCTTATCATAAGTCCTGCTGCTCTACCAGGACCCACTCCAAAGTACCTCGATGTCATTACATACCTTGGACTCCCTGATAAATGCAAAGATGTAGGTTTCCGTACTCATGCTACCCCGGGGTTCTGTCTGATGGGTACTTTATCCCACAAGAACAAATGATCTTCCTGTATTAACTGTCACCTTGAGTGTGTTGGCTTGGTGGTCTACTGCCCCCAAAAGCTTTCACCACTTTCAGGTCTGAGCTATCTGACCCATTCACCTTTGTCTACTCCATGTCTCCATCCATACTACTGCTTGGTGACTTCAACATCCATGTTGACTTCAGCAGCTGAAAGTTTGGCACTGAATTCCTGTTACTGCTCGTCTGTTAGGACTCATGTTCTACCTTGGACCGACTCAGCATTACACAGCATGTTCAAGTCCTACCCATGTCAGAGGTCACATGCTGGATTTATTGAGCCCCGTTCAGTTCTATGCCTCAACCTGGACTACCTTGCACCCAGACTGTTTTCTTCTCCCGTTCTTCCCCTGCTGCGCTCCGCTGTTTACCTTGACCAACAGAAGCTCTCTCCTGGCTCATTCTTATTGGCAACAAAACTCCCTAGAATGCTATTCTCTAGCAACAATCGACTATTCTCCCCCTCAACATTCCCCATCCCATCAGCACCATTGACCTATGCTCCAATTTTCTGGACTCTTCAGAGGCTAAAGTGGAGTCCATCCACCAGCAGCTTCTGGTGCCTTGCCCTCCTCCCGTTACACACCTAAGTCAAAGGATATATATCCTTCTGCTGCATATCTCTTAGAATGCTGTCTCCTCTCCGTCTCCCCTGTAGTTGCTCCTCATCTTGCTACACTGTTCACTAAAGCCAAGGTCTCTCTCAACCCATTCCCCCCATCCCATGCCATTATCAACTCCTCCTTGGAAATTGGCATAGTTCTCTCTGGCTTTAAAATGACTGCTGTCATCTCTACCCTCAAACAAAGAAATTTAGATCTAGACAATGTTACCCACAACAGACTGATCGGCAACCTTTATATGTAATGTCCTGGAAGAGCAGTCGCCACCTAAATCCATATGTACATGTCCAACCATAAGCTCTATGAATCTTTTCTATCTGGTTTCAGAACACACCACAACATAGAGATGGCCCTGCTCAAAATTAACAACTGCCTCGTCATTGCTGCCAACTCTGGCCACATCAATATCCTTATTCTCCTGGAACGCTCTGCATCCTTTGACATAGTCTCCCACACAATCCTCCACTTGGGTTTAGCTGCATATCTTGGTCTCACACCTACAGCTCTCTCCTCATAACTCCTCTACAAAAACAGTTTGTCACCACCAGACTCCAGCTCAGTTAATTAAGGTGTGCCCTGGGCTCTGTGCTTGAACCCCTTCTTTTCACCATCTTTATGCTCCTCCTTGGTCTGATCACCCACTATTACAGGCTAGGTGGCTTACAGGTGCCCGTTAGTCACGACCGACTCAAAGCAAGAGGAGTTCACAAACATTATATGTCCCTGACCACAATCACAGCAGCCCAGTGATGGATATTGACGCAAATGATTAAATCAAATTGACCAAGAAAAAAAAGAAAAGAGTAACCACAAAGTCAGTGGCTCACAAGCTGTAACAAAACAAAATAAACATAATTACCTCCACAGACAAACTACCCCAGAAAACAATATATAAAAAGAAAATATAGTATGATTGCCCCCCAAACTTTCATACATACAAGTTTCAACCTTTTGCAATCCAGTGGTCCCTCGCTATAGCAGTTCACCTTTCATGGTCTTGCTGTTTTGCGGACTTTTTTTAGTGCAATTTTGCATGCTTTTTTTTTTGTTGTTTTTACAGCACATTGTGTTCTGTGTCCTGAGTCTCCTCCGTGCTGTGTCTCATGTACAGCACAGAATGAGTTCAGCTCGCCAAATTTACAGAAATCTTCGATCGCTAGCTGAAAACAGGTTTTGATCTTTGGTTTCATTCTATAATAGTGGGCTTATTTTTCTACGAAGGTTTGAACTTTGCCTGTCTGAAAAAAGTGTATAAGGTGTGTAGTGAGAGGTTTTACAGCCTTAAAAGATCTATAATAATTGTAAGAAATAAAGATGTCTACTTTGCGGATTTCACCTATTGCGGGTTATTTTTAGAACGTTTTTAAGAATGTAACTCACACGATTAATAAATGACTACTAATACAGGAAGGATTTTTTTTTTCTCAACAGTGACTTATAACACTGTTGGCAAAATGAAATCTTGTTGCTGACTGTGGAGGAAATGACCACACAAGAGATTTTGTTGTTTTTTTTCTTTTTTGGAAGACATTCAATCCTTTTAGTTTTTTTGTATTTTTATGAATACAAATATAGATGGGAATACATTTTTTGTGGAAAACTAAAAATATAAGAAACATCCTGCACTGCTCTCATCAAAAAGCTAGACCATCCGCCTTACAGGAAAATATAAATGACAATTTCCTCACCCAATATTCCCTTAATGACCTAAATGTAGGACTTGTTAAACCCCCAAACACACAAGCTTTCAGTGTTCCTTCACAATCAAGATGTGTTCTGCTGTTGGCTTCAGATCACCCGCTGTTTTTTAATATGTTTAAAATTGTACCTGGTACAGCTCAGTACTGTCTAGTGGTTTTTAGCCACTGCCTTTCATAACAAGGACCATTAATGTCTTCCTGTGCCGGGAGACACAGAAGAAAATGAGGAAAATGACAGACAAAAAAGAAAGCAGACAGAAAGTGTCAAAGGATAATGCTTCTGTGAATATGAAGACAAAGAATGACAGTTTCCTGATCATTTCCATCTCAAATTCCTAATATCATGTGGAACTGTCACCCCCTTTATGCCTGATAGATTTACGAGGCAGTCGATAGGATTAGCAGTGCCTGACTGGACTTGGAAAAAAATGTCTCTTCCTAGTTGAATTGATAGCTATACTTTAAAAGAAACTTCTTCTTTTCTCTTCTGTGTCAAATCATTGCAATATTAAATTCAGCACTTAACAGGCTACGGAGTGCACTGTGGAAGATTTATGCCAAGTGTTGCAAGGCTAGTGTGCCTTATTCATAACACCTTCATATTTCATAAAACCAGCTCAGGCAGAAGAAATTGAACTTTGATGTGTTCTTCATTCTAACTTTTATTCCCATTTGTTGTAAGTCCACTAAATCCATTAAGGAGGGGGGCGGGGGAGTGGGGGGGGGGGGGGGGTAAGTCCTTGAGCTTCACCTTCTTTTATTGTGGATGGAAGAATAAGCATAGCTATGAAGTTGGCACTGCTTTCCTTGTTTCTTTTAAGATACTTTGAACAGGGACTATTCACAAACATCTAGAGAATACTCCTCATTTAGCCTCTCTGCTGTATGAAACATTTCATACAGAATCATATTTCAGTGAGGAGGCGGAGTCGCCGCTGTCACTACCCATATTGGCAGATCAAGACCATTTTCAGCAACCCCCGTTTTCCGAGCACACACAGACATTGTTGATGACATCATCAGCAATTTGATGTTAAAATGCATTCATGTTGCATTTAACTGTTAAACAGTTAGCTAGTGCAGATCTATTGTATCTTGTAAAAGCCTGTACTAATAATACTTACTAATAATTGATGTGGGTATGTGTATCATCATCATCACCTTGCAAGTCCTGTGTCCATGAATGATGTTTTGGCTTAGTTAACAAGGTGCACGTCATAGAAAACAAGCGTCTACTACCATCTCATGTTACAACGTGGACACCTGCGGCTTATAGAAAAGTGCGGCCTATATATGTCCCTTTTTTTATTTAGTGGGTGGATCTTATATTCAGGTGCGTTCAATAGTCTGAACATCATGGTAATGTAGCTTCAAGCCTAAAGCCTCACACAGAGATGAGGAGTAGGCTACAAAGGAGCACACAATCTGGATCACACAAAAAGCTCCTTTCGCACATGCAGCAGTACTCCCCAAACCTGTGAGTAGATTTTGATGTGTAAAATAGGTCAAATTGCCCTTTAATGTTGTGATTCATTTAAAGCCTCTAGGATTTCTTATACATCTGTCAAATAATTCTGATAGCATATGTTTTTTTTTTCTTGTAGAAAAATGGATGAAAAATGTGAAAATGGATGCATGGCTCTCAGCCCATTCATTTTCTGCCTGGGTTGGATCCATGTAGTGAGTCTCATCACTGCCACACTCTGTTTCTTTTTTCCATGCAGTGCACCACATTCACACATTTCCAAATTTCACACAGTGTCTTTAATTTAGGGAAATGTCGTTATGCAACTCATTAAATTATGTGGCCCCTTTCATATTATGAAGTCCGCTGTCTGTGTTTGATGAAAGGTGCTATCAGGACCCTAAACTCTTAAACAACAGAGGAAAATGTTATCCACTTATAATCCAAAATCTCATAATCAAACCTATCTTTAGGTAAAAAATGCTACAAAAACAGCTTTTTATTTCCCCTTAGATTTATCCTTAGCTCGACACGGCGTTCATTATTCTCTATTCTCATATTCTATGATATGATCATAAAATATTTTCTTCTGTAAGTATACTCTTGTGTCAGTATTTCAACAAATAAGTGACACTGTGGAGGAAGCCATGCTGTGTATATGTATTATGACTTCAGATTACTTAAATGAAATTTGACCTTGATAGTGACGTCTTTAGCAGGGAGCAGCAAGGTCAGCTGCAAGTTTCTTCTTTTATTTTTTTTTTTGCTTCTCGGCTTTAGCCTTCTTTTCATTTGTTGGTAAATGTTTCCCTCACTAGCCCCTTGAATAGGTTTCAAGAGGACACGCTTAGCTAGGAACATTTAGTGCCATTCAGAAGCAGTCCTGGTGGTAATAAAATGCATTTTGAATACGATCCCTGGACACAAATAAGCACTTAGCAAACAGGACTAAAAGCGGCCACTTGACATTGTGAGTTATCTATCAGGAATTTATGTCTGTTTGTGTGTCTCTCTCTCACATGTGTGAGTGTATGGTGAGAAAGAGAGAGAGGGAGAGAGAGGGAAAGCAAGAGAGAGCGAGAGTCAAACATACCAGTGGGGTTCACACTGTCATTGTCAATGGACAGGCATGCACATCTTCCATTACTGTGTGTGTGTGTGTGTGTGTGTGTGTGTGTGTGTGTAATAATAGCTGTGCTGGACGCTCTCCCCTGCCAGTCTCACAGTTTGACGATTGTTTGTCCTTCAAGTCTGGCAGAAGCTTCTGAAATCACATAACCTGTCTTGCTGTGTGTGTAAGTGCAGCACCGGTGGATGGGAAAGGACAGGGAAATCTTCTTTTCATACAAGAAGAAACCTACAGGCCTAAACATTCCCCTGCTCACATGATGAAAAAAAATGTATTGTATCAGTAATTCCTTAGATGTGATGTATTACACTCCAATTCACAGAGAGGCTTTTGGCCTGGGCGAGAGCAGCCCAGGATTAGACCATGTTCTTGTTTACAAGCCTTTAAAATGAGGAGCCTGTTTGCTCAGAAGTAAGGTGGATTCTTTTCTCATTTTATCCTTGAACATGTTCGTCAATGTAATGAAGTTTTAATTCAAAGAAATATATTTAGACAATAGTTCTGGCCTCTTTATGAAGTTATGGAGGTCACAGGGCAAATAACAAGCTGCTTAGTTGCTTCCATGTTTTATGTACCTATACACCCTGTTATATATTCGTAGGAATGTACATGGCAGCAATATTTTAATGTTAAAAGTGTATCAAATGTATAATGTGAAGGGGGTCATAGCCCTACAGAGAAAGCATTATTTGAGTTTTCTGATTCACTATTTGGCATTCAGCTCCCATTAAATTTGTTTCCAGCGGCAGAGCTCAAAGCTGCACACACATATATACATATATATATGTATATATATATACATACATATATATATGTATATATATATACATACATATATGTATATGTATATATATGTATATATGTATATATATATATATATATATATATATATATATATATATATATATATATATATATATATATATATATATATGTATATGTATATATACATATGTATATATATATGTAGTGTCACACACTAATCAGGTAAATAATCCAAAACACGTGCAAAAGGGTCCTGAGCCTTTAAAAAGTCTGTGTCTTGTTTGGTTTAGAAGAATTCACAATCGTGGGGAAGACTTCTGATCTGACAGTTGTGCAGAAAACCATCAATGACTCCCTGCATGAGGTGGGCAAGAATAAAAAGTGATAGCAAAAGAAGCACATTAATGGACAGCTAAGTGGAAGGCAGAAGTGTGGAAGAAAACGGTGTCGTCTTTTCTGATGAGAGGAAGGTTTGCATCTGTGGGGCATTGCCACGAGAAAGCTGAACGGGAAGACACCAGCAGAACAGTAAATAAGACCTCAAAACCACAATCGAAGCATGTTGGTCTTCCATAACACCTGAGATATGCCACAAGCTAGTAGCATCCATGCCACGCCTTATTCATGCATAAGGGGCCCCAACCAAGTACTAAGTACAGATGCAAGATTTCTGAAGCTGCAAGTCCTAATCAGCAAAATCAAAACAAATAAAAG
>JAOXYL010000061.1:4471428-4486070 GCA_028564955.1 Terapon puta
TTATTTCTATGTGAAAGGTGTTTGTGTGCAGTGCATTTTGATATTTATGACATTGCCCACTTACTTAAATATGTTATCTCCTATGTATGCACTTCATCTCACATGCTTAAATGACACCGTTCATTCAAGTTTTGTTCATTTTTTCTTCTTTTCTTTATCATGAGTATAAAAAGCAGATCACCTGCAAGTATATGAGCCGCAGCAACACCCTGATGGGTAAAGCGACTGAAGACCAGCCAACTCACAACTCTGTTTATTTATTTTTTCACGTAGGCAAATGTCATAAAAGTATTCATACAGTTTGTAATTTGTAAGCTATATTTACACTTGCCCAGTATCTTCAACAGGGCGACATGCTGGTGCAGCGGCTTGCACTGTGGCCTCACAGCAAGAGAGCTCCGGTTTGAACCTGTCGGCCAGCTGGGACCCCGCTGACTCTGGAAGGCCTCCAGGTGTGACTGAGTGTGAGTGGTCGTCTGTCTCAGCCCTGTGACTCGCCGGTGAGGCAGATAATGGCGGTAGATATAAATAATGGACTACATTTTAAAAAGGTAGAAGTTGACTCTAGTTTGCCGATTAAGAGTTGACATAAGGCATAAACATTGATACACAGGAATGAAGATGAAGAAAACATAGGAATTAGTGTTTTGCAGCTTAAATAGCTTCATTTACTGATGGAACGTAGACGTTAGAAGAAGAGCCCAAACAGCTGATTAGCAGCCATTAGCAGCGTTCTCATCACCTGATTAATATTAATAGATGTGAATGAGAAGAAAGACAATTGTGAATGTAATTGTTGTGTGACTGAATGAATGAGATAATAAGATAACTGTCTTATATTGGTTATGATACAACTTTTATATAGTGGAATTATATAGAATGAGCATCATAGATACCCTGATATAGAGTTGATTATTGATGATATTGATTTGCTTTAGCAGCATGTGTATTGTGATTTTTTAAGTTAAATATAATGTTTGTATTGTGACTTAAACTGTTCCATCTACGTGATTTTTGAGTTGATTTGTGACGCTGATGGACAGCCAAATCAAAACATTTTATTTTTCTGTTCAGAATAAATCACAATTTCTAAAATATGTCACCCCTTGAGTCAACTCAAAGTCTACGAGTGTGGTTGGCGTACTGTGTTTCTTGGGAGGCTTCCTGCATTTCTTTCTACGGGAGCGCTCACCATATTACAGGACTTCAGGCACACAAGGAAAAGAGGTTATAAATGGACTTGAGTGACAGTGGACATGTCTTACATATTCATCACATCATGTGTGTATTCTGTCCATTTATGTTTGCACTTAACTCCGGGGCTGGAACTGGCTCAGTGGAGTTGCACACGCAGAAACAAATTAAGCAATGTGCAGCACTATACTTTGTGATAAGACGCCTCCTGCAAGGTATGCACTTGAGGTGATGAATATGTAAATCAAAGCACATCATGTGCCCAAATCCCTGCAATATGTCGTGTGCTCTTACAACCGCCCTGACCTAAATCCAGGACTAGGCTGGTTTCTATAACCAAGTCTGTTTTTTTTTTTCGACTTTTGAGCTGGCACACATGCCTGATGCGTTTTCCATCCACAGACATTGCCCTGCACTCTACCCTCTCACTAAGATCCTGACAAAGTTAGCAATATCAAATAAAAAGCCATGAATATGAAATAACAATGTGAGCTGTTTTACCTTTACACAGGCCTTTCTTCACGCTGTTCAGTGCAAAATCTTCCACCTCCATAAAATCCAGGGCTTCGCCAAAATAGCAGGATCTAATAGCTAATTCTTCACTCATGCACAAAAACAACTTTGCATGCTGATTTCTTGATAAGCTGTCAGTCATTCTGATTTATTTTCAATGCCACCCACCCATGGTGTTCCTCTGAAGTCATCTTTGTTTGAGGTGCACAATGCCTGATTCAGATATTTGGGGTTGTGTCCAATACAGCCAGCAGCAGCTTTTATTAATAAAATGGGGAGATAAAAATTAAATATAATGGAGAAAATATTGCTTTTTTAGTCTCAGTGCGATTGTTTGGCAACAAAACCATTTAGATTATGCTGCAGTTTAGAGAAATTTAATGCTCCTTTTATGGTCCAACTACTTTAAACACTGAGTCCCTGTACGCAGTAGTTTTGGGAAAAGGCAGATATGAAAGTACAGGGTGGAATAGTTTCTCTCTGCTTATCGATCGCATGCGTTGACCTAAAAACTTACAATTTAGGGTCAAATATTCCTCCCTACTACAACTATGACATGATATCACGGCACATGCAAAACAGTCTTTCCACACTGTGAAGTTGTCAGACAAAAGTTATGGTAGAAAGGTACTTTTCGTTGACCTGTGGGAAATGCTAAATTAGACACCCACTTTAGTCAAATACTCTGACTCAATAAAACATATTTATTGTCTTCTCGATGTTCGTCTGTGCAGCCGCCCCAGGGGTCCGTACCCCCGCTTTAGAGGCAGAGGCAGTATGGTGATGAGGTGCCTTAAGTTCAACAATATGCCAATATATCCTCTGCTTGGCTTCTTAGTGCACAGATTTACATTCTTTACCATAGGATGTCTATGTTTGCTATGTGTAAGATTTTAGTGGATAAGATGTTAGTGCTCATATCAGATGGAAGAGCGTGTAAAAAAGAGGCACTGTTGATTCAGCTGGATCCATGGTCTGTTTGGATCAGCAACAATAGATTACTTACTGTATAGATGGGAGGCTGGGAGACAAAGTACTTGCTAACATGTCATGTCAATCATAAGGGCCTCGGCAACTGAGACAAAAGTGTTGGCTCAAAATTGTAAGTATGTGTTGACGTGTGTGTCGGCCGTTGGACTTTTTGAGACGACGACAGAAAAGGACTGAAGTACCACATGTAGACATGTTTACGAACAGAGTTTGGTCTTTTCGGTCATTTCGGGCAGATTATGTCTCTACAGCCTCATATGACTCATATATTGATCTCTCCGGTTATTCTTCAGTTTTTTTTACCGCTGTCCCTGATTTTTTTCATTCCCTCCGCATCAACATTTATTTATATTGTGTAAGTGGTGAACAGCCGAAAAAAAAAATGGAAGAGGAAGGTTTTAAAACAACCAGAGCTGTCTATCTGTGCACAGTACATGAGAATCCTTGGTGGAAAGTACTGCTCTTGAGTCACTGCTGCATCTTGAACAACTGTTAAACCCTGACACAACTGAAGTCTTAATCCAATCAAATGCAGCTGATTTTTATCCTCTTTCAGTGTTTGTGAGCAACTCATTTCCTTGCTTGCTTTATTTCCTCTCTCTGGTCCTCATTTTCAGCGTTTCTCTGTAACCCTCGAGGGTGCAATATGATGTGGAGATTGGGAACTGCTGCATCAGCGAGACACAAAACTGACATTATCAAAAAAAAAAAAAAAACTCATCATGTCCCTGACATTGCTCTCTTAACACTGGCCGGTCACATAAAAATTAACAACCAAGCGCACTGCACACTGATCGATTGAGACCGGCCTCAAAAGGCACCGAAAGAACCATGTTCACCTTGGACTGCCACCTTTGAGTACAATGAAACTGAGATCATATTATCTGTTCAAACGCTTTTGGGAATATCAGGCTGGTCCGTGGCAGACTCCTTCCTCCGACGGTGTTACTCATCTGACACCGCAGAAACAGCAGATTCTGCCGTGAGGTGAAACGGTCACACAGTCCCACCGCCCCGCTGAGGCCTGTCAGTTGAAAAGAACTTGACAACCGGTTCAGCTGTGTTTAACTGCATCACCAGCTCCTTACAGCTGTTGAATAGCCGTATTTCAAAGTTGCAGTTTATTCTCAGAGGGCATGCGAGCCCGAAACTTTGCAAACTGTGATACTAAAGATGCAAGTGATACGAAAGATGAGTAGCTTGAAGTTGGTAGCTTGCTAAAGTGAATATTTTGGAAAATACACTCATTTGCTGTCTGGACTTGCACCAGCGGCCGGTTAACTTAAAGACTGGAAACAGGAAGCAACAGAGGACTCCAGGCTGTCACTGCATCTACACATAACCCCGTGTAAAATAGCAACGTGCTGTCAGTTTTTGTATGGATTAAACAAATATAACAGCTATTAGTGGGCTTTGGTGGATTTAGCCTCTGTGGATAGAGTCAGGCTAGAGGTTTCCCCCCTGTTTCCAGTCTTTATGCTAAGCCAAGCTAAATGGCTGCTGGTTGTAGCCTCATACCAACCACGCATACATGTGACTGTTGGATATCTTCCTGTGTAACACTCACCAAGAAAACAAGTCATGATCATTTTCCCCAAAATACTGAAACTATTCTGCTGGTTGAGATGTCTTTTTGTTTCAAACTGGCCACTAATTTTTAGTTTTTCATGGTGCTAAACACGAAATGAAGCGTCCTATGTTTGGCTTCATTGCTTAAATGTAGGATAGATGTACCGCCCATTTCTTTTTCTTGACAAAAGTGGATGAAATGGACATAGGAATGACTTGAGAGGTAATATTGTATAAATGCAAAGGGCTCGAAAAAAGAGCAAGACACACACAAAAAGATAGTCCACTCTATAGCGTGAGAGTCCTGATTATCGTACATGAGTGGCTGACAGAATGGATGTACATACAGATGGAGGGATAGATGTGGGAGATGCAGAGATGGGTGGGGTGGGGGGAGTCCCATGCGAACAAACCACGGGCTGTAATCAGTGAGGAGGAATGCTGGGGTTCTCTTCCATTATTCATTCCTCCCACCACTCATCC
The DNA here is from genome assembly GCA_028564955.1 of Terapon puta. Classification (NCBI taxonomy): domain Eukaryota; kingdom Metazoa; phylum Chordata; class Actinopteri; order Centrarchiformes; family Terapontidae; genus Terapon; species Terapon puta. The sequence goes on from JAOXYL010000061.1 coordinate 4,476,178, forward strand.
ACTCCTATCTCTCTCTCATCACACATTGCTATCTTGCCATATAACTTTCTGTCATCAGCGTGTTAGAGAGAACGGAGCAAATAGAGAAGTGTGTGAGACAGTTTCGCACCCAACGTTGGATCAAGCCAAAAGTCTGGCTGCTGTCAAGCTACATATGCGCTCCATCTATCTGTCTGTCTGTCTGTCTGTCTGTCTATCTTTGCATGCCTGCCCACAGTGTACTTGATTGCTTTCCTGCTGTTATGAGTGGGCTGCTGGCATTGTGCAGCACGCCCACAGTGGGAGAACTGCTTTTGATGTTTACCGTGGGCCAGATGAAGTGCAGCAAACCTACAGGCCAAAGTGAATTAGTAAACCAAATTACTGGGCTGACTAAAAATCAACGCTGCCTTGTTTTCTGAAAAATTTCGTGAGCCAGTGAGAGTAAACAAGTGTCCCAGCGTTGTTTACTTCTGTAACACCACAACGCGACATCAGCGATGTCTTGATACACTTCTGCTCCTGCTCTTTGTGGTACCAGTCCGTGTCAAGTAAAGCCTTAATGTGCTGGTGCACTTCACAGCCGAGCCCCCATGAGGTCGAGTTCCTCATGCATTTAATGATCCACATTATAATTTGAAACCTAATTTAGGTGAATCATACAGCAAAGCTGTCAAGCACCCTCTGGAAAGCAGCGCACGATGCTCTGGCTAACCACAAGTATTAAGAGAAAACTCAAAAAGGTGACACAATAGAGCATGTAATTTGCGTGTGGGTTAGTGTGACCTGGATTACTCTGAATAAAAGATCAGATCAAGATCAAATCTGTGCTGAGACTATTATGGATGTCTTCAGATGTATTCCAAGACTTGATGAACTCTCTTGATGATCTCCCTTGGATATGACCTCATGTTAATTCCCAGGGGCTGGAGGTAGGAGGCTCATAGATTTAGTTTCTCTCACTATCCTGAGATTCAGAATTACAGGCACATGAGCACAAAGAGAGCCAGTGTCAGAGGAGAAGACCCCCTGACCATCACAGCAGGGTGGTGTGGTGGATTAAAGGCCAATGAAACCAATACAGAGACCTCTTAATAATAGAGAGAATGTAGGAGGTACAGGCTCAGAGTAGAAATTGACTTTGAAAAGAGACACAAAGATATATTGCATTACACTTTCAACTGAATAAAATGGAAAACCGTCCATGAGAAGAAAACCTTGTAGTGAACAATCTAATATTCAGGCAATAAGTTATTCATGCATTGTTAATCCCAAAATGTTTACCTTCCAGTGTGAGGTTTAAATTCCCATAAATTTCAATATATATTCAACATGTATATAGTACTAATATATGTCACCACAAGCCTTAAGAATGACTGTTCTCCTTAACAACTCAGTGAGATAATGGCCAGAATTTAAAAACTGAGCAGCTCCATTGCTCAGTGGCATTGAATCCTCAAATTTAAGAAACCCAGAGGCACAACAGCATTCCTCGCTAAGTAGTGGCCACTCACTTGCTAAGTAGTACGGATCGTGGCCACTCATCTTGTGAGCTTTCAAAGATGGAAGATGAAAAGCTAGTGCCTTTTTAAGAGCAGAAAAAATAAACACTCAGAAGAATATGGTACATTCAGGTAACTACAGCAAAGCAAACATTAGTAATTAAAATTAGTAGTAATGTACTGTAGTAGTAAAAAAGGCAAAAATGTAAAACATTTAATAAAAGATAGATAATTTCTTTTTAATGCATTGTAGAGCAGTTAAATAGTCAGGCACTTACGCTAAATTGATTATTCTTAATGACTTTAATGTACTTGTAAGTGTGCACTGAGCAGCTGTATTATCAAGCAAAAAAGAAGCAATGGATCAAGACTCGCAGATACACGACATTAAATCACTCTGGAAAATTTGACTGTGACATCCATAATTTTGATCATTCCTTTCTTTAACGGTCTATTGTGGATTTGTTGGTTCAATTGTAAATTTGAATATCTGCAAGAAAACCTGGCAACTTTGACAACTCCCTGCTGATGAAGCTTGTGCTGTACAGTCAAAAGCTACTTGTGGTGAGATTTTGTGTGTTTTTCTTTTATTGTTTCCAAGTTCAAGGGTTAAGTTGCAGTGCTTTTTGTTTTGAGTAAATGTGAATGAAATATGTTGGATATACAGAGTAGTAAACAGTATCTACCATGGCTCGTTCAATATGAGGAGATTACAGGTGTGGATTTAGCTTGAAGTCACACAGTGCTGACATGCTGATGATGCATTTGTTTTGCTCTTTTTTTTGCTTTTGCTATTTCTGTGTTGATCAGTGCAAACCAACTGCTTCTCCCCTAACTCACCCTTCTATTTTCAAAGTTTTTAAGAAAACCCAAAGTTGCTGCCACTTCAGTGTAAATATGCAAAAAGCTCTCTCGAGTCAGAGTTTGGTTTGTCCATTCTGGGCTACTGTAGAAACATGGCGGACTCTGTGGGTGGACCTGCTCTTTATGTAGACGTGATGTGCTCAGCACTAGCTTAAAAATACACAATGATACTTAGTTTCAGGATTTTTATACTAAATAATGAAAACTAATTAGCATTTTTATTCCAATCCTTCACACTGGCCCTTCAAGACGTCTCAAGTGCTTGACAGACAGCACTGATTTTCTATTACATTTCTATGAAAAGGTAAACATACATCAAGGGAGATCAAGATAAATCCATGAACAACTTCATAAATCAGACCCCTGGTGTCAGTGCACCTACAGAAACACATTTAAGATTCAGCGCTCCAAACCTCCTGTGGAGATGATCAGAGAAACATTTATGAGCAAAGCGTAATTCTAGCGCATCCCAAATCTACACGCCGGGATATTCATAAATAAAAATAACATTTCAAGAGCAAACACAAAGAAATAGGCAGCAGCGGAGAGGAGTGTAACTCGTGGATTGTGAGAATATGCCGACAGCTGGGACAAAACATGGTATTACTGTGGATTCTTAAAGACTAAAGGATAAGGCGGAGTGGAGGTGACTTGCATGGCGCCTGTGTTCTTAGTGAGAAATGGAGAATTCTGATTTACATGAGCTATCAATTCCAGAAAAATGGTAATAGCAGGTGCGAAGGGGACCTCTCATTTGTACGGTTGTCTCTGGTTGTACAATCCACCTTTTTTTTTTTTCTTCGTCCTCAGCCCTTTCGCCCACTTCCATCTCATTGGCCCAGGTCTTTGAGTCGCCCTCGTCTTGATCACCAAATCTCTTTTGAAATCCACATTAACACCCCGCGCGGCGACATTCCTCTTCCCCCCGTCCGCCCCGACTCGACTTGCCCTCCAAGGGTCAAGTCCTCTAACAAGGCGCACCGGAGTGCATTATGTGTGCACCCTTTAATCACATCCTCCAGGTTTCCATCACAGATCCCATGTACCCCTCCCCAACTCTGCCACCACCAACCACCTACACACACTGGAGAGGTGTATTAATATATAATTCATTACCCGAGTCTTTGCTCCAAAGCTGCTATAGCTGCACCCACTTGGGGAGACCGGGCTGTAGGAAGCAGTCACGGTGGAATAGATTGCAGGACATATTCTGCTAATTTAGTTGAAATATGGTGCTCTTTACACCGGCTGTCAGCTGAATTCTCATTGTGTATTTATGTACTTCCATGCTGCACGAACATAATAATGACAAATAAAAATCATATTAGAAGAATAATAGCAGAAATGAAAATGAGCTCACGGTGTCATATCTTGTTTCCTTTTAATTAGCTTTTTTGGGGGGATATGTACACATATTCAGCTATCACAGGCCTTGGAGCAAAGTAAAATGACAGGAGATGGAGAACAGGATTGAGTGAAGATAGAGGAAGAAATAACACGGTTAGAATATGAGGAGAATAATACAATTCCAGCCATATCTGCAGCTCTGGGTTTTCAGCTCTGTAAATAGCTGATATATGGAGAAAAACAGGAAAGAGAGATGAGAGTGATGGCAGGAAGAGATAGGCTGTGTTTAGAATGAGAGAATTACAGTAGGCGCATACACACACATACACACACACATTGGTAATGATTTAGGGCCACGGCCTGGCATCTCTATGACTTTCAAAGCGGGCAAGAGGCGGAAATGAAAAGATGATAACACGCAGAATAATACACACCCACAAAAGGCGTCTGCAATCACACACACACACACGCGCGCACACACACACACACACACACTTGTGTTAAATGTCACTCAGCTCTGGTTATATTGAAGTCTGGTTGTGTGTCATTTCCACAGCAGACGGCAGTGATTGACAGAGTCTGACTTCCGCTGTGATTTACATGACAGCCTGAGACAACCCCCCACTGCATGGACTCACAGACACACACACAAACACACACACATAAAAGGGCAATCTCTAATGATTGATGATAATTATTGAGTGCGGGCATATTTGGCTATTATGGTCAATGTGGTCATCAGTGTGTGTGGTGTTTAAAACATAAATATGACACGGCATGTGATGTCTTATTATCATACATTATCTCTTAATTAACAAAAAATTTGCTTTACAGTAATAACCCTGAGCATTGGCAGGTTATTATTGCCTCGGTTTGATCACAGACTATAAGAAGGGTTTTGGTTTGGTGTCTAACTGGAACATTACAGCCTGATTTAATGTGAGTGTGTGTGTGCGTGTGTGTGTGTGAGTGTGTGTGTGTGTGTGTGTGTGTGTGTCTGCTCCACTGGTACCAGACTGGAAGGCACAGCAGGTGGGCCAGCAGCATTTCAGGGAGGCATGAACACTGCTAATTACTGTCTGGATCACTAGTATTGTTGGTTGGCATCTGTGTGTGTGTGTGTGTGTGTGCGCGTGTGTCACCCTGGTGAGAGGAAACAAAGACAGAAGCGGGATGCTGTTCTTTCTCTTCATTAACACTGTCAGTGAAAGCTTGATGGCGGTTAACAGTTAGTCAGACTTTCCAAACCAGTTGGGACTGCAAGGTCATGGATGATAACATCATTTCCATATATAACACAGAGAGCTGTGGACTGCAACAAAGTGAAGGATTGGCTATGTGAGAATGGCATTTACTTGTTTGTTTTTTAAAATCCCTAAAAATACTTTGCTTTCCTCATTCGTGTGGGGAAAAACAAAGAAATGTCCTCTATTAAAACTGGTGTTGGGAGTAGTGAACTAGATGTAATTAATATTACATTTATATTTTTATAGTGATTCAAGGCACTAAATATCCAAGAAAAAAAAAATCAGATTTTCACCATTGCTTCTCAACTATAATTGAACCCCCTCTGACCAGCCTGTCTGCAGTCTGTCCAGGCAAGGCATTCATCAGGCGGCCACCACACACTCTGTGCAGTGTGTGGTGGCGGGCGTTGCTCAGTGCCCAGTGAGCCACGCGAGCCCACGCTGTTTACTTCAGATGTCAAAACAATATCATATTAACTTGACTTAACATAGACTTTGCTATGTAATTAACACAGGTTAAAAAATACCGAGGTGCGAAGTTTACCTTTTCATCGCACGTCTCGAACGCGTCCTTGTACGCAGAGACCCGATGTCGGCGATCACATTCAAGCTGGCGTATTTTGGGGCCTTGGAAGAAATAAGCCACATTTAAAGTTTTTGTGAAGAAAATAAATATATAACCTGACTCTGCCAATCATCTTACCACCCATGTCGGGGTCAACCTCACCGTCCGATCTCTTTTCACATGTAATAGAGAAAAAGTGGAACGCTGTTGCCGGGGAAGAGGGTCAGATTACCAGAGAGAGGAGAAGTGAGAGGATAGTAGGAGAGTAGAATAAAAAGACAGGATCAAATGGCAAGAGAGAGAATAACCTCAAATAGTGGCTTCCAGTCCGTCTTTCAAACAGTGATTCAAACAGGTTGTTCCTGTGAGTGCCCCAAGTTATTTACACTCTGAATGGCTGTATTTGCCAAAGAAAGATTGGTGAGACTCGCCCAGCACGACTGTTACTTCAGGGGAAGATGTGAAGTCTGCGTCACTGTAAAATCATTTTGTTTGATAGGGCCCTTGTGAATTTGCAGTGGCGATATAAAGTGAAGTAAGGCCACTTACTTTCACGAGGAGGCCACACTGAGCAGCAGAGTGGTGTCACAAAATAGGTTATTCTCTTTTTGGCAACATGTAATGTCCTCAGAAATGACTTTACCATTCAGGTGGAAGTCTTCCTTTCGGAGCCAACTAGCTGGAGCAGTCCCTCAAAGAGAAACAACACAGGTTTCTCACTATAATAACGGCCCAGTAGCTTCTACTGCTAATACTGTATGCGCCCTTTATGCCGAAAAACCTCTGCACCAATATTTTTACTTCATGAAGGATTATGTTGTGAATTCCTTGGCTACTGTGCACATCCGTCCAATTTTCTGTCCGGAACTGTTTACTTCCAGCAGTACAAAAGGCACCATGAATGTCGTTTCATAAAACCCAACCATGGGAACACTGCTTTACACGAGGGGGAAATATCAAAACCCTTTGTACGGAGCTGGTGCCAGAAAATGTTGGTGCAGTATTTTGTAGAGTTAGAACACCGTGTTTTTCTTGGTTTCAAAATAAAACCGTGCTTTTTTGTTCAGCGTCATCAAGAGGTTTGAGGTCACCGTAACCTAACTTCTCAGAGACCGTGAACACACACTCCCCTGCAGTGACCAAAAAATAATGTTGCCATAGTAACAGCAGTGCCTAGAGGAAATATGTATCCCACCATTTCAGTAAGAGCGACTCGTGCATTTGCTTTAAATCGTTTATTTGATAAAATGATGAGGAAGTCAACTTTTGGTTTTGACCTTTTCATTTCTTTCAAACTGAGCATGAGCTACCACTCAGAGAGAAGGCGAGGAAATGTCCCTACTGCAAAATAAAGAGGGGCTATTGGTGAGGAGAAAAAAAAAAAACAGATTTTTTTTTTCATAATGCAGCAAGAACATCAGCAGATATGTGGACCTGATGTGTAATAGATTATCCATTTTACCTAAAGAAACAGTGGACTGTAGAGATACAGTTTGGGATAAACTCTAGGCTCATATATAATCGAAAGGCATGATATATGTATATATATATATATATAAATATATATATACACACACACACACACACACACACACACACACACACACACAATATTTTGCACATTGAAATATTTTAAATTTACTGTATAGGAAAAGGTGTCTAATGTGGTGGTATATTACATATTTCCTTCAACATCAAATAAATACACTGCTGAAATGAGTGAACCTGGCTTTGAGTCCTTGCAGAAACACATTGTTTCCATTACAATATATAATTTGAGTCACATCTTGACATTTAGCACAACAGTCCTGTTTTGGAGAAGGTCTAATTTCAAGGACAAACAGCTTGATTGGTTCTTGTTATATCAGCAGAATAACATAGTACAGCACATTCAGGAAGAGGTGGGCATATCTTCTGTTTTGAAGTGCAAAGGAGCTGAGCGGTTTAGATATGTGGAGTGAAAATCTATACCATAACCCCTGCTGAGCTGAAGTGTGATCCTTTTTCTATTTTACATGTTCTTTCACTGAAACCTCATCACTTTTACTTTTTTCACTTCCCCCTTTTCTGCCACTTTGAATGCAGTCCTTTGATGGTCTTTCTTTCTTTGAGGTTACTATTCTTTTTTTTTTTTTACATATACTCTGTTGGATTCTGCACACTTTGTGGGCTTCTGAAGGCCTCGCAATGACAGAGCAAGAGAGAGACAGTGTGCGTGTTAATGAGAGTGGAAATCTGAGGGTTACACAAAATATGTGGTTTTGTAAATGTGGACGCTTCATAGTGCTTCCCTTTAAAAAAGGACTCCACATCAGTTTTTACTGCTGTGCTCCTTTAAGAGTCCTCACAACCTGTGGATAGTTTTATTTCTCTTTACTGGTCAGTGGAGTGAGCATGAGTGACTGCTCTATTTGCATAATTGCGTCTGCAACCCAGCCTCGTGTTATTTTTAACCACCTATTTTTTCCTACTTCCTCTTGACCAATTTCTATTGAGAGAACAAATGTTAGAGTGACCTTTTTAAATTGATAAAACAGGCTGACAGACGATGCCAGTTCATGCGACATGTACTGATTGCAGCTCTAAATCTTGCTGCCATGAAGGATTTACCACCAGATGCTACCTAACTAGCTCTAGGTGTCTGTATGCTGTACACTATTAAGAGAGCAGCATTAAAACAAGGCGCAAGCATCCAAAAATAACCATAACAGCAAATCCATCCAAGACCTAAAGTGCCAGCAGGCATTAATGTATTGCACTCAGCTTTAATCTTCCTAACCTTAACCTTTTGAGACAGTTTTATTTCTAAACGAAAATGTCGCCACACTTCCAGCCCACTTCTTTGTTCATTCATTGGTCCTTGCAAACGGCCCTGTGTCCATGCAAACATTTACTGAATCACTTCCCCAAAGAAGATTTTCCTTTAAAACCTCTGGGTGTCCTTGAGAGTTGTTTTGAAATCCAGTCTTTTCTCCAGGAATGTCCCATATTCATTTTCTTGTGGCCTACCTTAGACTTTAATTCTGCAATGTCTTCTCTCAAAACGTTACAGAGCACATTATTGCACACAGTAACATGTCCTTTCCTTTTTATGCTGATGACAACCAATTCTAACTGTCATTTAACCCAAGTATATGAGCAGACTTTCGAATAGAACTGCACACCCATGAATAGTGGAGGACTTTCTGAAGTTAAATAATGATAAGTGGCGTGTTGTCAATGTGTGCTCTGTGAATTTTTTTAAGCTTTTAATAAAATCTTGTTTAAATGATTTCAACAGATGCTGAATAACTTTGTTATTTAGTTTATATTAAAATATATATCTAACATGTAAGTATGTTGAAAGGTTGCAATGAGCCACCAGTTTCATACCAAAGCTCTTTGAGTGGCTGCTCCGTCAGAAAACAACAGTAAGTATGTCCTTTCACAGCAGAGGCAGACTCACATTGATGTAATAAAAAAAAACTATTTCAACTGATCTGATTACATGCTGCACAACAGTGGCAGTAGTGTACTACAGCAGGACACAGTAAAGTTGGTTACTTTGCTGACAGTTGGAGTTGTGCAGTCAGTCGCCCACAAATTTTCATCTCACAGCTCGCTGTGGTCATTGCTCCATTGCAAAAGTTGAAAAATGGTTAGTGATGAAATAATGCTGGAAATGGCTGTTCTTTTGTTTTGTACACACATCTTTGATTAATAATTGGAATCAGCTCTAACCATGCACTGCCTGTGGCTGCTTCACAACAAAAGCCACCCCATGTTTTGCCAGTTCGATGGTTTTAATGCGAAGTGATGGTAGAACGTAGCTCTCATGTCATTGTTTACCATTAAAATGAACGGTAAACAATGAGGCCGATATCAATGATTAAATTGCGCTGCGTTGCATGCATGCATTTTCTGAATCCAGCACTGGAATGGCGGACACTACAGCGGGAGATAATCACTCAATGCAGATATATTGAATGGCTATTTCTAATGTTATAAATCACTGCAGAAAGAGCCAGAGGCAAAAGGGATAAAATACACACACACCCGCACAAACACACAAACTTATATTGAGATGTTTTTTCGTTATATCTTTCTCGTTTCCTGTCTGCTGTTCTTTTAGCCCAAAAGAACAATTTGTGTCCCTTTATTTTCAAAAACATTACTGCTCGTTTTTTTTTAGGGAGACAAATGATGAATCCTCAATTGAACCAGCAAAATATTACAAAAGTGTTCATTTGCACCAATTGGAGCCCTACAAAGAAAAATTACACTTTTATTCCTTTAGGGGGGGAAAGAATGCGTGCAAACTGAAAAATGTTAACGCTACACATAGATGAATACTTCTCATTAGGCAGCTAATTTTCTTTAAACCAGCTGTCCGTAAAATGGTTTTGAGCA
>JAOXYL010000061.1:4519633-4536520 GCA_028564955.1 Terapon puta
TGTGTGTGTGTGTGTGTGTGTGTGTGTGTGTGTGCATAAGAAAGTGGGTGTGTGGGTGCCTGTCCTTGATCAGCGTTGCATTCTTGCAAGACTTCTGTGTATCTGATGCCATTGTGTAAACAAAGCTCCTCCCTGACAAAACGCTTTCTCACACACCGGCGTATACACACAGGCGCGTACCGCAGACACAAACTAAATGATCCATAAACAATGATTTATGAGATGAGGGGGGGAATGTCAGAAGTTGGATGTGAAATATTCAGCAGTCATTCCATATTCAAGGCAGACTTAGAGGTGCATGGATCCGCTACACAGAAGCAGGTTATATACACACTGATGCACTCTATCACCCTGGAGATCGAAGCGTGCATGTTAGCTTGTCAAACACTGGCTGGGGGGAAAGGCTCATATGTTACCGCTGCATTATAGGCACCGTCATCAGTTTTCACACCAGTCTAATCACCCTTGTCCGGCCTGGAGTAGGTTATGCAGGTTTTCAGGCAGAATAGGGAAAAGCAAACCCACACATGCATACAAAACACACAGACACACACACACACACACATACAAGCTTATCCCAATGCATAAGGAAGTAAACAAACTTACAAAAAGTGGTGCATGGGCTGTATATATGCGGCTGATACACACACACAGACACACACACACGCCCAGCTAGTTCATCTGATGAAATTGAAGTGAAGGCTGGTAACCGTGTTTTTAAAATGTATTAAGTATTGAAGACCCGGGTTTCCTCTCTGGGATTAGAGGCCTTCCACAATCTTTTACTTTTATATGCTCAACTGCCAACTCTGATTTTCACTACAGCTCTACTTCACTGACTTGACAAAGATACACTAGCACACACACACGCAGGCAGACAGACACACACAGGCAAACACACACACACATGCACACTTTAATTGCCCTCTTCCTGTGTCTTATCATCTGTCTTTCTCTCATATTATGTTCAATTTTCAAATCTTTATATGTCACGTTTCTCTATATAGTTATTGCTTTTTATAGTAGCTGTCAAAATAAACTTTCAAAGGTGATTTTTTTTCCCCATTTGGTCCATCACTTTGTCCAGATTGAAATAGCTCAGTAACTGTTGGATGGATTGCTCAGAAAGTGTGAACGGAGATTCACGCTCCCTACCCCGCCCTGACTTTGGTGATTAATAGGACACGATTAGCAGATTGGGCGATTCAGACATTTAAATATCTGACTCAGTGGACTAGCGAAAAGGTTGGCACACGGTTTCCAGATTATGTAATGATCGCAGACTCGGAGCCTGTCACGGCTGACGAGAGGCAGAGTACATCCTCAACGGGTTGCAGGGCCGACATATAGCGACGGACAGCCACTCCTGCTCACGTTCATACCTACAGTCAATTTAGGCTCACCAGTTAACCTGTATGTCTGTGGACTGTGGGAGCAGCCCCTGGAGGAAGCCCCTGCAGGCCCAGAACTCTCTTTCATGCTTCCATCTTGGTCGATTTGATAAACATTGCTCCTGCCCAACATCAGCATGTTAGTATACTAAAGGTGGCATGCAACCTGTGGATAGTGGCTCTATAATATACTCTTATTATAACCATATTTCTATGATTTTGCAGATAGAAGTCATCAGATCTGAACGAGAGGAAGACATGCATGCATCACTGTGGAAGAAAAGCCACGCCCGCTCGATCCGACCGTGAGCGATCGCTAGTCTTAAAGGTGGAAAATAAATGCACACTCAAATGCCGCCGTGAATACAAAAGGAAAACGGGCCACTACGGTGCTGTGACTTGTCTCTGAGTCTGGCTGTCAGGTGGGCCGGTGCCCTTGGTCAGTATGAATACAGATCCAGTCTCCCCACAGTGCACTGTGGTGCGTGAGATTCATCCATCATCCTCTGTAATGCGCCGTTAAACAGCAAAATAACCACCATTCTCCACTTGTGCTGTTGTATCTTATTGCCACAGTTGAACTGCTTTAGGGGTGTTTTATTTCTGTCTTTAGCAGGCCTCTAAAAACAATTAGTGTTTTTCCTTCCTTTTCTAATAATTGGTTTGGTAAGAATTGATTTTTTTTTTGGCAACAATTTCTTCCAGTTTTTATCATCGCACAAAAGTCAGTATCAGTATGAAAATGAGCAGGTAACGATTTTTCCTTAATAAACTCAAAAAGCACCTTGTTTGTCTAATTTAATGGTCTGCCTGAGCTTAAAGGCATCCACTAACAGTCCATTGTCAAGTGTATTGGTAGAGCCATAAGTGGAAGTGATGTGTTGACTGTAGATGTGCCAGGTAATCTGAATTCATGGCCAGTCAGAGGAGATCCATCACAAAGCTCGGGAGTGAAAAGCGCTTGTGTGACTCAGCTCTCCTGTAGAGCATCTCGGTGCTCCGTTATGTTAAAGTGAAAGACGCCGTAACGTAACCTTCCCGAATGGAAGTCTGCTCCGGGTGGCTGATGCAACGACTTGCCTTCCAGCTCGCATGTGCGGCGCATGTTTCCCAGCGCCTGGCTGTGTAAACAGATGTTCTGTGTGATAAAAAAAGAAAGCCAACAAATCCTCCCACAGGTTCCACTTGACCAGCCGCCTTCTGTCTATTCTGAAAGTGACCGCTGCTAATTGGAGGGCTGCAAGAAACGGGGTCAGATGTCTTATTGACACCAGTGGATGCATCGTTATAAAAGACTATGCAGGCAGGCTTATGTTAAATAAGAGTTGTTGATGCATGACAGCGACATCTCTTAATTTTTCTACATCCTCTAAGATAAATAATAAAACACCAACACAACTGTTAAGTAGTTGCAGTGAATAATCAGAATATATTAGATGTCTTAACCCCCAAAAATGTAATAGGACTCTGCTAAATTTGAGTAATTTAAAGGTTAACAGCCACCTATTTATGAGGCTCATGGTCGTAATGTATGAAGCATTAAGCATCTATATATTTGCTTATTAAATTAAAAGAAAACATGTTGCAATTAAATATGTAGCCCCACCACTTGACTCTAATTTCTCAATGTCCTTAATTCCTCACTGGTTTACTGTTTACCCTTTGATTTATTAAAGAAATTATTAAGAAAAGGACAGCACTGCTTAAGGGAGGCAGGTTCGCATTTTCCTACCAATGCTACTTGCAAAGTTTGTTAAGTTTGCTAATTGGTCTCCGGGGAGGGCTCCAGCACAGAAGGTGTCTGAAGGTCTCTGCTGTTTCTTTGCCAAGCCCATTCCACCCATGTTTATAAGTAAATATTATAATTATGATGTTCACACAATTAGCGGAATTTCTGACATTATCATGCGTGCTGCACCTTGGATGGTGGTCATATAAATAGAGATCGCTCTTGTCTCGGCGTCTCTTCATTAAATGAAGTGTGAAGTGTGCAGGGGTGCTCCTGGGTTTCTTTGTGTCAGTCCGGAGCACTTCAGCATCTCTAAGTGCTACTTTAGCCGAGGACAGATAGACTTTAGGAAGGGCTGCTACTCGAATCCACTAGTTAAGATGACTCAAACCTCGATCACTTCCCTGTTAAGGGATGAAACATTGTTGGGCTGGGTGCTCGAAAGATGGACAGCCCACTGTAAGCTTACTTACCGAGCAGGAGTTATTAGTTACACTTCTCAACGCACTGCCTCCCATTTCTCCTCCACAACTCCGAAGCCGCCACGTCCGCATGACGCACCTTTAATCGACACGTGTAGAAACAGAAAGCAGCACAGTGTGGAGGCATTTACTGACCATTAGCGGCGAGATTAGCCCCGATGACTGCGCACAGATCATCTGAAGTACTGCTCTCACGCTGAGGATGAACAAAGCGGGTGGCATCTGAAGGTACGTGAGGGTATAAATGTTTTGCCTGTGTGTCTGGCAGATTTAATTACCATTCATCTTGAATGCCTCTCGCGTCCGTCCTCTGACTTGCTTGTATTAGGTAAGACCCATCATCTTAAAGCTTGCCAGCAAATCAATGACAAATGACAGTGTCGATGCCTAAAATGTATTACTGGGATTACTAAGTCTAATATAATTACTGAATACTTTCTTCTTTTGCTCTACTATGTTTTACTGTTGTACTATCTAACTAAAACACGTAAGCACATTTCTATACTGGGAAACACCCCCATACATTGACAGAGCAGTTACATGCATTAGTAAAAATGACACTTGAAGCCTCATAGCACATAAAGCACGAGTGAAACTGGAGCCATTACGTAGCTCATTCAGATAGCTGTAGTTATTAAACGCCTTTAAACGTTACACTGGTGGTGTAAACAGATGGCAGACAAAATAATCACAACAGTGGTATCACAGAGTGTTAAGCTACAGAGACAAACAGTTCAGTTTACAGAACAAAATCATCTGCAGCTTGCCAAAAAGAAGCACCGAGTATCCTGAGTTGTTCAGTGAGGCTTCAGGTTCAGGAAGCTCCCAGTAGGGGTGATGTCTTTGATGCATGGCAACATGTGAGTCGAGTCAGGTTTAGTTTCTGCAATACCGGTTCTGAATGATCACACAAACTGTATCCATATTTGTACGTCAGCCCGGAGGGGAAATGCTAAAACTAAACTACACACGCTGATGCAACTTGTGCAGTATGGGGTGAGTTTGCAGTGCTGAATTAGGGTCATGTTGCTTTTGCAACCACTGGCAGTGTGTATTTATCAGAAATGTTTCGGCAGTCATGAGTGGGTGGGGGAAGGCGAGTAGCTAGGAAGAGCTGCAGTTTGGGTGAGAGGCTGGAGGCAGCACGTACAACACCACAGATTTGTATCAAACTCAAAAATGAGTTAGTGCAGATGATTGTGTTGTAGTACTTTGCCCGGCACTGAATGTTGGAGGGGATTTGGATTCATATAAAGGGAAACATTTCAGCATTTCATTAATTTGAGGAGTTGGAAACAGAGAGAGGCAGAGGAAACACAGCTGTAGCAGGATTTGATGTGAAGCCAGCAGAGGCTCACATAAGGCTCCAGAGACAGAGGCCTTTACCACTTTACTGCTGTAGGGCAATGAACTTGCTTTTTCCCCTTGTACAGTTTTCATTGAAACATGCATAGCATTGAAGTAAACACAATGGCACATTTTCCCACTGGAAATGAGTAAGAAATGGAAACAAAATGGCAATGTCCTCCGGACAACTGTGTTCTTTTTAAAAAGGGGAGCTGTGATAGCATGACGGAGTACAAACAACATACATGCGCTGTCCCCTGTGCTCCCTCTCTGTTCATTCACTCATCCGTTCATCCCTCAATACCGCTGAGAGCAGGAATTCTCAATTAATCCTCAACCCGCGTGAATTATTAAGACGCTCAGCGCCAACCCCTGTGTTGCCTCAACATGTCATGATTCTGTCATGAGCTCAGCTTAGCGAACTTGAATTAAAAATGTCAGCGGTTGACCTTAATAAAACAAGGTGGGACATTCACTTCTAACCCCTGAGGAACATACTGTGAGTTTGCTGCACGAGGTCATGTCTGATTTATGACGGGGGAGGAGGTCTGGTGTTTTATGGGGAGTGGGAATATAGACCCCAAAAATACACAAAAAAAGAGCCATCACAGCTTCTACAACTAAAGTAGAATTGTTGGCAGAAAGTATTCACACTAACAATGTCATAAACAGAAAAAGCATCAGGAGCAGCAAAATGTTTCCTTTGGCAAAGAGCTCCTCATTTTGCAGTTACATTTGAGAAGATAAAGAAAGATGAGAGGGAGCACAAAAATAAAATGTTGCAGTGATATACAGCATTTTCAGGCTCAAAGCCTGTACGTACTCCTGTTTACATTCTAGTTAGCTGAGTTATTGCTGTGAGCGTCTGCCAAAGTCATAAAAGAAAGATGTTGATGTCTACAAGTATTTCTTTGCAAAAGCCATAGATTAGTTGGGTACGATTCTATGGGATAGCTTATTTTGCTGTCAGTAATAAATCTGAAAAAAAATGGTGAAGGTGTTTTTCCAAATTCCAAGCGCTGCTTGTCTCTGCTGAGCTTTTAAGATGTTTGTTTCTGAGAAATCTGCATCCACATCAACACATTACAGGTGAAAGGATTTTTGCATTGTTCTGAATATCTGTTTTGAAGAACTATTTAGCAGGTTAAAAGCTCTGTTGATTATTCAGAGCAGTGGGGATGCCACTTTTGAACACACGTTTTTTTTTTTTTTTAACATTTCTCTGTATTTTTAAAAGCTTTGATGACCATATTAAAAAAAAGGTTATCTGTTTCCAGTCGTTGTGCTGAGCTAAGCTAACCGTCTGCTGGCTCCAGCCACATATTGACGGGAGAGATGACAGCGGGATCGATCTTCTCATCAAACTCTCAACAAGAAAGTGAAAGATACCAAACTTCCTAAAAGTTGAACTATTCCTTGTAAAAAGAGAAGAAATAACAGCCACACAGACTGTGAGAAACTGGGATTAAAAGAACAGCAACTGCTTTGCACATGACGTCATTCACAGGGGATCTCAAATAAAAAGGCTTTACCATCATTTATCATGTCCAAATGACCAGACTTTATTATTCATCTGCTTAGTCGGCTTTGAATTTTCTCTCTGTTTGCTAACAATGCCTGTTAGCGCATAATAAAAGGAGCTGCTGCTTATTTGCTTTTTCTTATTACAGTGATAGTGATCACCATGTTGACCATGCCCAGTTTGTGGTCAGTTTAATAGCCATGGCAGGAACAGAAATAGCCTCACAATTACACTAAGGAGCCACGCATGTGTTGTGGAACTGGATCCATTCTCCCTTTTTACGGTAAATGATTCAAATAAAACGGCACTTTCTTGGACTTGGGTTCAGTATTCACCAGAGGAGTGAAAATGCGAGTGAAGGTGAGGAGTTAATCATGTCAGTAATTAAAGATGGCGAAGGCTGGTTGCTGACCACTCGATTGATTATAAAGTTCTGTGAGGAAATCTTGCTTCTTGCCAGTTTTGTCACCCATTTTTTAAAAACAGACCGGAGGTGTCACGGCGAAAAAACTCTAATTAACGATGAATACCTTCTGGGTGCTTTGTTAGGTTTCCCGCAACTCTTTGCCGATGTCAAAGTTCAGCATCACAAACGACGGGCGGCAGGTGAAGGAAACTAACAAAAACAAAGCCCCCCCCCCCCCCCCCTCAAACTTTCTCCACTTCCTTTCTTTAGCTCCCAACCCCTAACGTTCCATCTTTGTCTCTCAGTAAGGGGTATATTGTTAAATATTGATTGCAGGAGAGATTGGGGGGCTTAGAAAGAGAGAGAGAGAGAGAGAGAGAGAGAGAGAGAGAGACAGCTTGCCTGCAGCCAACACAGAAAGGAGCAGCCTTCTGTCTGGGCCCAGCCACAGATGTTTGCAACAGAGCACCAGTGCAAATAGAGAAAGCTCTCTACAAGTCACACACACACGCGCGCACACACACCCACCCACCTACGCACACACATGGCTGCACCCTCCAAACAGTGTGAGAGCGATAGTGAATCAGTCTCTTTCACATTAGGATATAATTGGCAGGAGGCTGGACGAGGCTATCACTTATCTTGTCACTGAGCAATTGTTATGGGTAATGGAAGCGGTGTGCATGTGTGTCTCTGTGTGTGTGTGTGTGTGTGTGTGTGTGAAAGAGAGAGAGAGTATTTGTGTTTGTGTGTTGATGTGTGTGTGTGTGTGCAGCGTGCGTGTGTTTGCGTGTCACTCCAGGCAGCAGATGGAACTCCATGCTAATTGGGTGGAGATCAGTGGGGGAGTTTGGAGCAGACTGACCCGGGGCTGGGCTGCCGCTCCTGGGCTTGGCTCGCTCCCACCCCTGGCTCGGCGGCTGGTTTTCTGGCCGCTGGTACCAGGCTGCTCTCCATCACTTCGTCTGGCCATCCATCCGTGGATACCCCCTTCTGACCGATAACCCGAACGACCGGCTTGTTTGTTCATTTGTACTTTTCCTTCCTCCCCTTGTTCGTTTAGCTCCTCAAGCCTCCCGTCTCCCCACCCGCCCCGCCGCTTCCTCGTGCTTTTTGTTTGACTCCACCTTCAGCCTTATTCATCCCTGCCTTTAAGCTGCTTCAGCGTGGCAGGTATACAAAAATTGTGGACGTCCAGCTGATGCGTCCCAGAACAGAACACATTTTTCTAGTCCAGAAAACGGGTGTTCTGCCAAAAACTGAAGGGACTGCTGGGTGATTTTGTAGAAATGTTGATCGATCTCATCACACTGGTGGAGACAGTGGTCGCATTATGTGCATTATTTAATTACAGATGTGAGAATGAATCATAAGTGTGGTTCACAAGTAAATGCTGGAAAAACTGTGACTTTGCAAACAGCATGATTGTGCCCTCTAATGGATTACACTATATTTTATTTTGTTATAGTTGTTAATAGATTACACCGTATTACAATACAATTCTTCATCATCTTCAATGTACAATGTATGCCAAGAGTGCTGTATATTTAGTATTTCCTATTAAAGCTGTATAATATAGCTGTTGTAAAAATTCGAATGATTCATGGCTCAACCGGAGTCAGACCTGCAGTGTTGTTCTTATTTATTATTATTTCTGTATATTCTGAATTTGCGCAAAACCTGTTTTTTCCATTACATCACCTTGGGCTCCGAAATAATTCATTAATTAATTTTTTTCAAAAATGGGAAAAAAAACGAGACCTTGATAATGACGGCCTCGAGCTTCGGTTCACAACATGACATCATCGCATGTGAAGAACGTGGCTGTCAATAATGAAATATTCATGCAACACCTCCTCAGCATCAAGAAATCAGGGAATCAGCAACCTAGCAGCTCTTGTGAGCCCATGGCTATCAAACCGGCGAGTCCTCCTTTCAAACAGCAACATGCACGGGCTGGGGAAATTTGCATCATGCATAAAACACAGCGCATGTATGATATTTGCACGTTTGCCAGGAGCGGTGGTCCTGATGGCCCCGGTGGGCACGGGCACGGAGCAGCTGTAGGACATTAATACAGCGACTGCTACTGTTAAACTTTCAGCAGGAAAACACAACAGAGTGATGATGAAGAACTGAAATCGAGCGTCAAAGCTAAATTTATCCTGTACAGTTTTACAGACTTTTGTCCCCCCCCCTCCCTCTGTTTGAGCGCTTGTGTAAGAAAGCGTGCATCCAGCTGTTCGTCCTGTCCTTTATCATATCGTATCATCTCGTCATCCTTACTAGTGCAGCTCACATTTGGAAAGAGCTGTTTTTGTTGACAGATCCTCATATGGTTTCCCGCGTCGCCCCACCCACCCACTTTACGAAGAAATAATTCTACAGAAACAGAATTATTCAACTCTGGCATTTTCCACTCGCGCCCCACCACCCACCCCACTCCCTCCACACACGCACACACGCACGGCAGGAGATCACGGCCGGGGGCTCTTGTGTGTACGTGTGTGCGGGGGTGGGCGGGTGGTTGGGTGCTTGGGTACGTCTGAGTACTCTGTTATTATTTGATGGCACCCAGTGCGCATTTATCCATTATTCATGCCATGCCAAAGGGGCAACTTTGGGCCAAGGCTTTGGCAAAAGCATGCCTGAACCCTTCATTATGTCTACAGGCGAGTGTGTGTGCATGTGCGCATGTGCTGTGTACGTGTGTGTGTGTGTGTGTGCGTGTTTCACTCCAGAAGAGACTCATTTCAGTGACACTAGCAGAAAATCATAGAGTGCAAGAGAGCAGCTGGGAAAATAGTAAGTGTGTGTGTCTGCGTGTGTGTGTATGACTGGAGGCCAGAGCTCGATTTTTTTTCAGTCAATGAAGAGGGATTTGAACGTGCACTGACTGCCTCGGCCCCTCAGAGGCCTCTCTTCTCAGCTGTCTCCCAAAAGCACCATGAAAACATTGGCATGATATGCACAGAGTATATTTCATCTGTCGTTTTCTGGAGACGCTGGGGCACCGACTTTATCTGAAGGACAAACAAAGCTTCATGTTCTTATAAGATTAACTCAGCATGGTGCAATTTTGCTGCAAAACCGTGTAAAGGCTGACTTGACTTGAATGTAAGGACGAGGCCGCACAGTACCCGATGCAAAACACTCCCATCGTAATGAGCAATCTAATCTGGTAATCAGTCTTTAAAAGATTTTCTTTAGAACCCATCGAAAATAATGGCTTCCAAAATGCACATCCCCACTGTTTTCCAAATCTGCGCCTTTCAATTATACATTATGCATTCACGGGCTTCCAGCTAAAGGGTGTGATGTGAATGTAACTGGCTTGCTTTGCGTAACCCCCGAGGGAAATGAGGGTACAACTTAAATCTTAACAATGTCATTTCTATTCCTCTGCAGAAATCGGTAATGCCGCTGACTATGGATTACCTGTTCTCATGGGACTGGGAGGTCTGGGAGTCTTTTGGGGTAAACATTTGATATTACTTAAAAGATAACCTGTTGCCGCCGATGCTTATTCTCTCCTGCTCGCTGAGGAGCTAAAGAGTCAGGAGCCGGGATGAATTAAAGATGGCGTTACACAAAGTTTAACCAGCTTTTTATTAATCAAGTTTGATTATGTTGCTTAAGATTGAATAATGGCTTCTTAATGGTGTACAGCTTTACTCTTGTTATTCGGTATCGTTATTATTAGAAATCATTCCCACTCTAATGATGAATTATGTAATTTCATAATAATGTATGTGCATCACTGCTGAAGAGGGAGGGAAGCAGGAGTAAGGAAACAAAAAAGAGTATTTATTTAGCTTGGAATTCAGAAGACGCTGTTTCACCATAATGTCCAAGTTTAAGATGCTCATTTCGAATTCAGGACCACGAACGCTGCACTGTGCAAAATTAAGATCATGAGCATTTCTACTACACTGTGTTTATCATGATGAGTTTAACATGGACAGTTGACAGTTGACTATGATGTGCAGGTGTTTCTCTCTAATTCGCAACAATAGGTTGTTTTCTAAATAAAGTTTTGTCACAATTCATTGTCATTGAGCATTTAGCTTCTGCAGGCTGACACAGCAGGGAGCCCCCCCATCTTTGATACTGACAGGAGAGCGGACGCACATACGACAAACACACATACATGCATAACCCTCACAACCCTAACCCGAAAACATAGAGAAACAACAAAAAAGCCCACTTTGTATGCACGTGCACGTCCTCGTCAAAGTCTTTCACACGCGTGCACGCGCACACACAAGCGCACACGTGTTTCGAACATGTCAGCAGAACCTGGCAGGACGGACAGGAGACATATGTAGGTAGCAGACCGCGAATCGCCGTCTGACAGTGACACACTCAAACACAACGGCAACTAACGTGCACACACTGAGGGCCACTCCAACGCACCTGTCACTGCTTAAATGAAGAGCAGCAACGATATATGACAATGTGTACATCCAATTTGGTTCAAGTTCATTGGCTTGGCTTTTTACATGCAACTTGCTCATATAAAACACACACACACAATAGATCAAATTAAGTGCAGCAGCAGCAGTCGGATTTTTTTTCCCCCCTACATTTGTATTCTGTTTCAGCCTTAAAATAAATGAATAGTGGCGAACCTTTCAAATGTGATTTAAAATACAATAAAAGCTTTCTTATGTTATTTAATTACACGCGTGCACGTCTGCACATGTTGGGGCCTAACGCGTGTGTGTGCGAGTGTGAAAGGTAAGTGTCAACTTGTTTTTTAATTCAGTTCATTTAAAACATGAATGAAAAAATCCTTCCGCGGCAGCAATCATCCTTCATTTCCACTGATTCGATTATAGATTAGATACGAGACCCATTTTTAGAATACGCGAAGCCCAGTGTTTGCCACAAGTTTAATCGTTCTTGTTCGTTTTATCTCTCGCTGATATGTTGCAGAACAAAAGGACATTTTCTGGGACCACAACAACTTACTCTTTCTGAGTGTTATCTGCGCTTCAGCACCATCTGTTTACATACCACTCTGTCGTGTCAATAATATGTGCATGTATGGTGTGTGTGTGTGTGTGTGTGTGTGTGTGTCTGTTTATGTGCTATGGATCTTACAACGAGCTCATCTGGTGGCAATGTGTCAGTGCCATTGACCCCTGTGTTCCCCATCTGGTTGGTACACACACTCAGCCAGCAGTGACAGCTGTTCAATCAGGGGACCATCACGCACAACAGACACACAAACAGAGCCCCCCCCACCACCACCACCACCACACACACGCATTGCATGAAGCATTATCAAAACACCATCTCCAATGTGCATGCTGACACACACACACACACACACACAGACGCAACCAACACACACAAGAAATTTACACACAGAGCGTGAAAATGGATTCCACAACTCTCAAGCTTTGCATATTTTAATCACACCCCAGTGTTACTCGCGCAGTGTGGAAGATTACAGTCAAGACAGATTTCTTTAATTTAAATTGAAGTATCAGTGCCCACCATCTTTTATTTCACAGGATGGGGCACGAAAAAAATCTGCTTGCTAAATGTTACAAATACACCCTGCACAGATAAAGCAGCCCGGGTCGGAGAGCTCACCTAATAACAGTTGTCTTTTTATCTATTATTGAGCAGGGGAGGGAAAGGGGAGGTGGGAGAGGCAGAGGGTGGGCAGCTACAAAGCAGACAGGTAAAGGCAACTATCGCAACTGTGCTCATTTTCAATGGAAAACTGAAATCTGCGTGTCATGTTGAGCGCTGAATTATTGAAGAGCAGCCTTTGTGCGGTGGAGCGGCGAGGTCCCGCACCGGGCACCTGGGCCCGAACGAGGATCCTCGCACTCCTCTACCCCACGGCATCAACGCGCACGTGCTCGATGTCTGGGCCACTTTGAGGACTGCGTTGCCGTGCATACGTGTGTATCTGGATAGGGGGGGGTTGCATATTGTTAATGTAACCACCTTACTTTGTTTTTTTTTGGTGATGTCTGGGTTTTAAATTAGTGCTGAGGTTTGTGAGATGATTAACAAGAAATAAAAAAGAAATGCAGTCCGGTTTCTCAGTGGTTGAACTATGACTGCCACTAACTCAGAGACTCGCAAACACGTACAGCTCAAGTCCAGTTTACAGTTTAATCATGGGGAGCGAAAACAGCTGCGAGAGTATCACACGTGGTTCAGGAGAAAATCTTCTCATATCTGACCCTAATGAGGTCATTAGTGAAGGGCCCTATCACTGCAGTTTAGCCTAATTGGTCCATTTAAATTGCCCGTAGGTACGAATGAGAGACTGAATGGACGTCTCTCTCTATGGGATTGACTGGTGACTCGTGCAGGATGTAAACCCCCCTGAATCTCACCCAGTGACACCTGGGATCAATTGCAGAATCTCTTTAAAGGATAAGAGAGTGTATTTGATGAATGGATGGAAACTCAAGTCAATAATCAATTAAATGTCCCCCCCCTCGCAGTGCCAGATATTTTATATGTGTACAGCTAACTGTTTATTCTCTGTAACTATATTATTAAGTTTAAAGTCTTAGTATGTTTTAGGAGTAGTTATAGTAGCATTATAACATTTTAATATTTTCATGTCATATCAGAATTAATGGAAAAAACTGTAAAAAAAACAGTTGACAGTGAAAAAAAATGCACCTAAAATCTGAAGATTTATAGCAATAACATTCAAAATTGTTCAGACAATGTGAAAGTCTCTAAAATTAGGCTGGCAAAAACACTGGTATGATACTCTAACTTCAGCTCGGGGACATTAATCAGAAATCCGCTGAATGATTCCACTTTCAACTGTTTCGCTCTGACAAAATCAAAATCAACCTGCGCTGCTGGTTAAACACTAACTGCCCCTTTCAATCTGTCTCGTGGCGCCCGACTATCACGAGGCGCCTTTTTTTTTTATCTGTGACCCACGGGTACCCGGAGAATTTGCTCCGTGCTTATTTTTTGCCACCTGCCAAGAGCCATGTATGAGCTCGAGCCAAGGAGAGGTGCCACTTTTCAGCACATGCCAGTGACATGAATTTACACAATCACACACACACACACACAAATGTTCATATACACGAGTGAGTAGCCGGTTCAGCTCAGAGTGTGTTTGTGAAGCATGAAAGTCTTTTTTTTTTTTTTGGAGGCAGACAGGGAATCCTTGTCTGTGCCATAAAATGTGACATTTGTTACAGTATTTCCTTGAATCATCGGCAACAGTTATGACATTTTTGTGAAAGGTTGGCAAGCTTACAAAAGTGTAGGCTGCTATACATGTATGAGTAAACAAGTCCCAATGAGACACCGAATCATTATTCATGTCAGCGAATGCATCAGGTGCACAGGATTGTTCCCTACTGAGATACGAATAAGGACATACTGTACTAATAAGTAATGCAGTATGAAGAATAGAGCTGCAGGTATATATATAAACACACAGCAGGGACAAGATGACTTTATTATATTATTTCATATTTACTTTTTCTATTATTATTTTGCACTATGCAAGCGGCACAATGACAGAAAACTGATGTGACAGTCAAGTGAAGGTTATATACCATGCACACAAGAGGCCAGAATAAAGAAAATACATTGTTAAAAAGAGGAATACTCGTAGAACATTTATAAAAGTAAAATAAAATGAGCATGTTAATGCAACAGCAGTCACATAAACAAGACTGAGAGTCTGAAGCCACATTAGTATATATATCTGTATCGATAGACAAGACTGTTGAGGCAAAAAATGTGTTTTTAATCTAGTATTCATGGTGAAATACATTTAAAAACTGGGCAGTGAGTGCTGTCAAAATAACATTAAAAATGAAAAAAAAAGTCTCAAATAATCAAATTGTAGCAAAGGCTTGTAAGCAACATAGCAATATAAACCTTTAAACCTGAGTGGTTGTAATATTTAATCATGAGAATGAATAATAAAGATATATAGCACTTTGTTTCACCTTAAAACAGGTTCACAGTGAATGCTTATCAAGTTCATTGTGTTGCTGTCTTTGAGCACTGTAAAAAGCATTATATAAAGCTAATGTATTATTACCATTATGGTTCCAGTTATTACATGAGTAACTGATGCTTTTCTGTCCGTATGCTACTTCTCGATAATCCAGAACTTCAGTAGTGTGTTACCATGTTAACATCTGCTAACATGCGAACCATCACAAAAAGTACAGCTGCGGTTTATTTTTAAAAGTCTTCGGTTATGAAAAGTGACTTGATGCGGGCGCTTGATGAAAAGTGACAGGATTACAAATCTTTACAGAGGCTGTGAACGTCTGCTGCACGGTTATCACTTTGAACCATCTTAACCTAATGATAAAACATCAGGGGTTCACCACTGTCAGTAGGATTCACCCTCTGGGCACCGTGGATATTTGCACCAAATATCATGGCAATCCATCTAATTGTTGATGAGATATTCCAGTCAAGGCCCGAGCGGGGGGCCTACAGAGCAAGACTGGCATCACCAGAGCCATGCTGCTACTAAGGCTAAGAAAAAAAAAAGAAAAAAAGAATTTCATAAACAGAAGAAAAAGATGAATTACACAATATGAATGAAGCCCTCTTCATGATATGTAAGTTCAGTTTCGATATCTGCGCTCCATGATACCGCAGTGGATGCGAGGCGTGACTAGTTTCTCAAAGAGAGGGTGATGATGGTCCTTGCCTGCTATAATGAGAGTGAATTTGGATGTTAAATTTAAAGGCCTTGACATCTGGAGCAGTGAAAAAACCAAAAAAAATGCCCAAAAAAAGGGTTAAAAAATCCTTCAATGCCACATGCTGACACGCAGCCACGCACGCGCTGCCATTCATGCTCGCCGCAACTTTTGTCCGCCCTCTCGCCCGAGAACACGAATCCTGCGCGCTCATCCACACCGTTTCTCCTCCGTTCTCTCTGCGCTTTTTTTTTTTTTTTCAACTCCCACTCATTCCCACAGGAGCCCTGAGTGGGAGCGCGGTGGAATAAGAGACTTTTTTTTTTCAGTAAAATATGAATTAATACCTTCTCTTCTGTAAATATTTAACACCACTTAAACTTACAGCTCCCCACCGGGCCTCAGCACGGAAATGTCTGGAGAACGCGGGAAAAAGGCGGGGGGCGGGGGCGGGGGGGGGGTGTGTGGTGGGGGGGGGGTGCGACGGGGGAAAGGCACGGCTTAAGCCCAGATTCAATTAACTTAGCGCGCCAGCCCCGCGGTGTCCAGGGAAATCATTTTGAGTGAATAAACACATCATGCCGGATGTCTCGGTGCGCTGTTTGGTAAATAATGTGCAATATAGTATATATATTTATATATATTTCATAAAAAAACGGCGCGAGAGAAGGAGACGAGAAGGGAAAAAGCACTCCGGAGACGTCCCCAGGTGAGCGCCTCGGAACGAACCGGGCCGCGATGTGCGATGCGTAGATGGATGAAGGTCGCCGCTCCCATCCTCCCTGCTCATTACTCGATAATGCTAATTAGAGAGGAAGAGTCGGAGTGGATTTTACGCTACTGTTTCTTCTTCTTACCTTTTTCCCCTTATTCGTAGGGGAGTGTGTGGAAGCGGGCTTGATTTTCACACCTGTTTGATGCACGCAAACATGCGCTCTTACACCTGCAATTGTTTTTTTTTTCCTCCTCACCTACAGAGAAATATGTCACGTGGAATGAGCGCTGAAGGGGAAAAGTCACATATTCATGTAGGTGCTAATTGATAAGAACCTTCAATCAGCTTTCTCTGCGCCTCTGTCAAGCTGTGACCCTCTGGGGGGCGACTTATCTAAAATATGTTCTCAAATGACCTGTAGAAGCAGCACGAAAGGGGCCTAAATGTGGGGAAGTGACAGGTAGCAGGGGAACAGTTGGAGAGATTGTAACTCGCAGCTCACAATAAAAGCAACCTGGGAGTGTTCGTTTTTGTCACCGGCAGTGAATTGACGCCTGACTTTGCTTCACACTCGTTAAAATGAAGATCGGTAACAGTGTCATTACGCTGTAAAGTTG
>JAOXYL010000061.1:4544251-4554547 GCA_028564955.1 Terapon puta
GTGTGTGTGTGTGTGCGTGTGTCCCTTCCTGACAGCCAGTACACAGTGTAATCCAACCAGGTGGCCAGAGGATTGTGTGTATGTTGACCGTGGAGGAATGCTTTATGGGTTATGGATTCATTTTGTCCTCTTAGTCTGCCTATTTGTCAGCTTGCCTGTCCGTCTATCTGTTTGTCAGCCTGTCTGTTCATCTGCCTGTCTTCCTCTGTTTGTTCCTCTGCCTACTGGACGTCTATCTTCCATCTGGCTGTTTGATTTTTTTTTTTTTTTTAATTCCCATATCTGTCTTATTTTTAACTTCTCCGTCTTAATATCTGTCTAACGCTCTGTCTAGCCGTCTTCCTCGCAGTCTGCCTGCCCATCAGACGCAAAGTTGTCAGTCTTTATTAACTGTTTGCCTTTGCTGTCCGTCTTCTTCATTTGCTGAAGTCAGTCATGGTCTCTGACATGCATCTCTTTTCTCCCCTCCCTCCCTCTCTCCCTCGGCTTCTCTCTTCCCGATGGCCCTAGAAACAAACTGCCATAATGTCTGTGAACCGCCTAAGGGGCTCCGGTTGTCGGGCTGATAATGTGTGTAATAATGCCTTTTGCGTTGCCGTAGCAACACCATGGAGACGCCTCGCTACATTCGCGGTTTGATTCGTTGCAGGGGGAAGGAATGGAAAAAAAAAAAAAAAAGAATCACTGTCGATGGGGCGGCTCTGAATTCTGCTGTTTCATCCCCGCAGTGCCGTAAACGGTCAATGGAGGGCGCTAGAATGCAAGGGAACGGGCAGAGGCAGCGCCACGAGCCAGCGGCCTCTCTCACAATGACTGAGCAACATTGCAGCTCTCACACTGTGCTACTGCAGGAATCCGCCATAGACCGAAATGAACTTCTATAGAATGGATTTCCTTACCCCCCCACCCCCCACCCCGTCCTCTTCCTCAATCTCCCCCGATATCCATTCATCAATTCTCTCTGTTCTGTTATTTAGAGCATGTTAGCGCTGACAGAAGTTTGCCACCCATAAGTCAATGCAGACTCCAGTGAATTGTTGTGATGGAGAGGCCCGGAGTGCACCGAGAGAATTATGATCAACAATCAATAGCCATCGACGCAAACACTTCACACACACTCTCGCACACACACACCATGAGCCACGCATGCACACAAGGCTTCCATCACTTTGATGCGATTGTCACTGCACCTGTTTTTAATCAACTTCCAAGGCCACACGCGCACTTTCTTCATCCTGTCTTCTCTCTCTCTCTCTCTCTGCAGGTTCCAAAGCACGGGATTAAAAAAAAAGAAAAAAAAAAAAGAAAGAAAGTTGCCAATAAATTATTATTGATCTCCGGTGTTGGCTGCTGGGCTCGGGATGGATCTCACTAGTAATTTTCAGAGTCTCACCGTTTATCACCCAAACGGTCTGTGTGTGTTTTTCTGTGTACAGTATATGACTTCTCTGTGTGTGTCCATCTTTCATCCCCGGCGTGTGTGTGTGTTTTTCTCCGCCTCCGTGAGCGTGTGTGTGTGCAGTTTTTTTTCCTTTTTTTTCGGATAACCTGATTAGAACGGGTGACAGACACTAGCAGAAGGTTGAATTAGACTCCTTAGCCTAAATTGAGTCGTAGATTTAGATGAATCCTCTGGTGTTGCTCTTAAATCGTTGCGCCGCTTTGTTCCACGGCGCCGCTCGCACTCGTCAGTTTGGCTGCTACACACACCGCACACACAGCCAGGCGGTGGACACGATAGAAGGAACCAGGTTATTTTGTTCACCCGCCTGCTGTAATGTGCTAAAGTCTCCAATTAAACATTTCTGCGAGGAAGGGAGAGTTATTATTTCTCAAAAATTGACATTAATAATTCATTAGAAGATCTTATAACACTGAGCTGTTTGTTAATTAAATAAAATGTGACAGTGAAGTAAACACAAAGAAACAGTCATACCATAAAAACTAACAAAAGTTTTGTGTTAATAATTAATTTGCCAAGACTTTCTTCGAGTGAGAAACTGAAGTAATTTATTTTACTCGAGTGTCATGTCATGTTTTATTTTCTTTTGTTCAAAGCGCTTCTCTGGTAAATTGTTCGAGCTTCCTCTGTGGGGGATTTACAGCATACAAGGGAGAAATTTAATGTCTTCAGAGAATTTTCCGTAACCCCTCTTCAGACTGGAGCTGCTTTTTTGTGTTTTACCTGAGCACCTGTCAGCTGCGATCTGACTGAATTTCGGCGCAAAATTTACTTGAAAATGTAGCGCTACTTTAGTCAGAGCCGAACCGTTTAAAGGAGCACTTTAATAAACCATTTCAGATTTAGCTGAATCTATTTGAATCTGAAAATAATATTCTGACCTAAATTTTCAGGCGTAAAATCAATGAGCCTTGTCTTTCCAGGGAGGGGGGTCGTCATCCTCCAGTGTTTTATTGCTGTGTTTCTATGGGAGACCAGAAGGGGCAAACTGGCCCTAAGGATTACATTATTTATTACCATGAGACTTGCAAGCCAGTCCCAGAGTACATAAACACCTCTGCATCTCCGTGTAGCCTACAGACACCTGTTGACTGTGGCCAAACTGTTGTTAACACAAACTTTATATGTAATAGGAAGAAACAACAAAGCTTATTTTATAGAGATCACAAGATAACTAACTCCTTTTTAGATAATGGCATTAAAAACAGTAAAAAAAAATCCCTTTGATACTGACATGTGGAAAAAAAGGCTCATTGAATGTGAATGAGCATGAAGCCGCCGCAGGTTCTCCCACAGGCTTGGAAAGGGAGAGCTGAGGGTGCCACTAAATGTTACATACTGCTCCTTTAACTGTGAGGTGATCTTTGACCGGGTCAGTGGTTTCGGTGCTCTGGATAAAGGAACCAACAGGAAGATCTGTTGGTCTTATGTAGACGCTATATACGCTTTAAAAAATCCTATAATGTTGGAGGCCAGTTTCGACGCATCTCAGCTTATTCAATCGATGAAATGCTTTGATTTTTCTTCATTCACGTCCTTTTTCTCGGCTTCAGACTTTGGACACCAGGATGTGCTCTCATGTCAGCGCGGATTTTTTCTTATTCAAAGTTGGTGCCACGGGTCATTTCGACCTGAAGACTCTTATTGACTGTTTTCATTTTAAGTGTTGCCTCTGCTGCCTCCAGGTTCATGTTGATAGGTTGTACACCAGGGATACGCGGCATTACAGATGAGTCAAGTGTGTGTGGATGGTCAGGAAAAGGTCAAATTTTTATTCAAGTAGGTGAATAAAAACCCAGTTTCACATTCCCTCCTGGGAGAACATAATCAATATACCTACTGGCGAACTGGTAATACTCAGTAAATGCAACTAATTCTGAGAAAAGGCAAACGTGCTCACATGTATTTCCCATTTTTACCACTGTTTGTGTCCGTGCGGTTGTGTGACAGCTCCGGCGGATTCACCAGGTAAAAGCCAGTGCCATTTACTCTGGACAGATAAGCAGCAAGGGGTGTTTCAGAAAGAGAGCCAGGATATGAGGTTTCGTCTGAAGAGGATTCAGAGTCTCCGGCTGCCTCCATTACATTTGATACAAATGCAAAAAAAAAAAAAAAAATTGCAAGGCACGAAAAAGCCACAGATATGTAAAGGCGGTCTTAATGAGTCACCATCACCATAACAAAGCTGAGGCACACTGTGAGCTCTCGCTGTAACATGCAATCTGAATGGATCCCGGGCCCCCAAAAAGCTCTGCCACTTGAAATCATGACATGACATCCGCATCTGAGCTCTTCGCGTCCGCCGAGAAAATTATACTGGACACAACCGGCGTGGCCACCTGCCAACGCGCAAAACGCTCTTTGGCAGGTTGAACCGATGTCAGGTAGAGGGGCTTGACAAAACACTCGCGCACGGCACTCGTGGGCAACCGGAGAAGAGGATGACTACTTCACTTTGTAACATCGCCGACTGTGCTGCGAATGTTCGGGCTGGACCGTTCAGATCAAACTAAAGTTCTCCAGTGGAGCAAATATAACACACAAAAAAAACAGACGAATACAAAATACATGGTGTGTGTACTGTACTTACTGCTCACCGTGTTTGCTTGCTGGCATCCCGTCTGCGAGTTCAGCACCTCGGACAATACTCAGGTTTCCTTTTTTAACCTTTATTCTGGCAGCGTGTTTTCATTATCGCATAGATGTCCGACTACTTGTTCCTCATCTCCAACCCTTTCCCGTCCTTCCACCGGATGCCCTCAGTCTTATCAGATACTCTCTCTAAACCTCTTCCATCTCCCCTCACCCCGCCCACGTTCCCTCATCACTCACGCTCAGTATACAGACCGGTCCAGTTCCAGGACTCCCTCGTCAGGTCGTCGATGTTCATCCGGACTCTTTTCGTGGCCGCCTTCACGTCTGTTTCCTGTGATCATCTTTGCCGGTACCTGCCGATCTACCCCGCCTTCCTACCTGCCCTGTACCTACCCGTCTACCCACCTGGTTACCCGCCTGTCTGCCTGCCAGTAAGCATCATTAGCTCTGTCTGCTCCTGTCTGTATTCGGGTCCCGTTCCGCTCTCCCGCGTCCTTGACGGGCGTCCACGTCGAGGCCGCTGATTAAAAACGATACATCCTCGGACCGCGCCGCCCTCATCCTGTAAGTCTTCTTTGGTGGACTTTGCATCCTGTCCGCTGAGCAGGCTGTGGCGCTGGTCGGCGAACGCGAGTAGCACAGCCACGCCGCAAACTTTGGTCATGTCTCAGGAAAACTGGATGTGCCAGTAGCTGAGGCACAAATACGCTCTGCTACACAATGAACCAGGTTTGACTTTTGTTTTTAGGTCGATATAGCATAGCCTGTGCACGAGAGAGGGAGAAACAGAGAGAGAGAGAGAGAGAGAGAGAGAGACCTCTCTGGTGCTGCTGCTGGGCACTGTGATCTGGATCCATCACTTAGTCAGTTTATGTAATGATAGTTGTGGAATAAAAATGACACTGCAGCTGTTTAACAAATTGAACCGACACACCACAATATGACTGAATTTGAGTAACAGCATACATTAATTACTATTAAGGAAGTGTAATGACAACCAGCCTTTCAAACCATTACCTGATTATATTTCAACAAAATGAAGTGATGAAGTAGTGTGCGAGTAGCAAGTCCCTCCCCTGCTCCCTTGATCCAGATCGAATTCAGGATTACGTTCCTGGTCAGATCCTCTGCCATCTAGTCGGCAGGTGGAAACTGAGCATGTGATGCAAGTTTGAAAAAATTGAGATTTCGAATTTGTATTTGACTGAAAAGAATGGAACTGAGCTTCAGATTTATCCAAAGTTTGTGGCTAGTTCATTTTTTTTGTGTGTGTACAATGGCAAAAAAACTGAGATACAATTGTTCCTGGTCTTTCCAAACCAGCGTGGAGATGTGAGTTCACCATGACAGCCTCTTTGTGATGCTGATTACCAGGAACCTGAAAGCGCTCACTGTCTCAGCCGCACCGGTGTAGACGGGTGTGGGTGTTAAAACATACCAACTACATGAACGGGCAACAAAGGAGCAGATTATGTTTCCTGCGATTTGCATTTGAGTCGGGTGTCTGAGGACATGATTGTGATTACGATTCTTTTTTTTTTTTTTTTTTTTTACTCCACCTGTATTTGGGTCGCAGGGAGACTGTTGCTGCAGTGCCGGGAGCTCAAGCTGACTGCAAACTTTTCAGAACCAGCTTTCAAGCCCACAGGCTGCGTTTGATATTGAAAACATGGGTGGTGAACTACAAAGCGAAGGAAACGGCTGATGATTGTACATACACAGTATATATCTACATACATTCATACTTTTCCTGCTTAATGCCTGTTTTATGCTCAGCTGAATCGTCTTTGTTATATATTCTGATTCACAGCCGCTCTGTGCTGCTGTCCAACTCTTTCTCTTTTTTTTTACACGGCATAATAAAAATAAGACGGTCATTGTTTCTGCTGCGATCCTTCCGTGGAGATATATAGTGTTTCCCTCTTTCATTGCACTTTGATTTGGAGAAACGAACAGCCCACTCTGAAGTAATGTCTTCATTTGACTTCTCCTCATCAATCTTTCTTTGCATTTGCAGCACGCCTCTCTACCTTCCTTTAAGCTCTCCTGAACCTGTATAACAATAAATGATGGCCATGTTTGTTGTTTTTTCCTCGCACCCCTCCCTCTGTCTTTGACTTGATTCTGAACAGACAGACAATAAATCTGCAATAAAGCCATGTACCCCCCCCCCACCCCCCACCACCACCACCACCACCACTGTCTCTTCATTTAATCATGTTTCTGGGCTGCCTCCCGACTTGGCTTTGGTTGAACTGCACCTTTAAGACAATAAAGTCGTGGCTCCAATTGTGTTTCCTCATACAGAATTGCTTGTGGCGGACTTCCTTCCTTTAATATCTGTCAAAGGGCCCCAGCAGCCCTCAGGCAGCCGGCAGCCAATATGAATGGAGACCGATACAGGGGCATGGTCTGAAATAGTCCACCGTGTATTACAGCCCGGAGAGGGGTACGAACCTACACACACACGCACGCACGCACGCTCACACTCGCTGGAACACAAGACTCAGGCACGCACCAACAAAGATAGAAACAGGTATTAGAGCCCGAGGAGAAGCTCGTGCTCTCTCCAACCTCATTACATCCACAGGCCACAGGTGGATATAGTGTCTCTTATACCCGCGGGGACAGACAGGAGAGGAATGTGTCAGGCGTGCGTGTGTGTGTGAGAGAGAGGGAAAAAAAAGCGTGCGTGTGTGCGTGCGTGCTGAGACTCCACGCGGCGGAGCTCATCTGCCACGTGCATATATACGCTGCCGCCATTCCTAAAAACCTGCATGTTACACGGGGAGTCCAGGAGAGGTTTGAGACCGCATGAGGCCGACCCATCTCAGCACCTTGTTGACACTCTGTGTCCGCCAGCTACATGTTGGCCTCAGCTATTTGATTCTCGCTTTCATTTCTTCCTCTCCACATATTCTTTTTTTTTTTTTTCTTCCCCCCTCTTCTCTTAGGTTTGCTTAAGCTGACTCAGGGTCACTTCAATTTAGCTTTTTGGCCCCGGGCATCTGCGAGCAACACTGCTAAGGTAAATCCGGCCAGCGCCTCCTGCTCCACGAGTGTGTGCGTGCGCGCGTGTTTGTGCGTGCGGCTGATATTTATTAGGTTATATTGGACTTGGTGGTCGATGTCCAAGTAGAAGTCAAAAGTCAAATCCTCTTTGTTTGAGTTGTGAATGGGAATATATGAGTGAAGGGGAACGAGAAAAGGTTGGGAGAGAGAGAGAGAGAGAGTGTGTGTGTGTGTGTGTGTGTGTGTGTGAGAGAGAGGTCCAATCTCAATCCAACTCAGCCTCTTGGCGCTTGATTAAGCGCCCGCTTAGCTTGTACTTTGAAAAGTGGACACTTGTGCTGGCGTCATGGTTGGCCGTCCACAGGAATTGAGACAAGGTGAGCTTAAATCTCTATTTCGGCAACCTTCCAAATTTGCAACCGTTGCTTAACAACAGTGTTTATATGAACAATTTGTGTTGCTAGGTTACGGCGTTAATCTGGTCGTCGATTTCTTTTCGACTCATATGGACCGTTTATCCACTCGGCATCGCGTGCAGCGTCATCACGTAAGCGAAAGCGGTCGGTCTGTAGGAAAGTGGTGCAGAAAAAAGCAGACGGCAAATAATTTAAGATGTTTTTTTTTTTCTTTTTTGCATGTGTTTCCTTTCTTTACTCTGGTCCACTTCAGTGGAGAAAAGACTTTCCTGCTCAGACAAGACCATCAATGTCTCCCTCTCTCTGTCTTTGCCTTTAACACTGATATGGTTCCCTGGCTCCCAATCAAATGCTCACTTCATTAGCCCTCTTCTCTGCTCTTATTGGCCCTCGGAAAAG
The DNA here is from genome assembly GCA_028564955.1 of Terapon puta. NCBI lineage: Eukaryota > Metazoa > Chordata > Actinopteri > Centrarchiformes > Terapontidae > Terapon > Terapon puta. The sequence continues at coordinate 4,552,136 of JAOXYL010000061.1, forward strand.
AAGAGCCGAGACACCCACAGACAGTCACATGGGTGCACACACACAGAGACACGCACACACACACACTCCAACACCCACCTCCCAGTCAACCCCCAAATACACACACACACACACACACACACAGGGGCAAACACACAGAGTGGCTCTGACTTTAAATAATGAGAGAGCTGTCACATCAGATCAGTGTCTGTGCCGCGGCATGGCCTGGTGGTCAGCAGGACGGACGGGAGTAACTGCTGCCGGCTGACACCCTCTGGACACACAGGGAAGGAAGAGGAGAGGGAGGGGGGGAGGGGGGAGGAGACGAGGCGGGGTAGTGTCTGGAGAGAGAGGGAAAGCGACGGAGATGGACAGAGCTGCGGTCTGCCCATCTCCCTTAGCATCTGAAGCCTGGAGGGCTAAATGGAGGGGAAGGAGGGATGGGAGGAGGAAGGGCGGCGTTGAGGGGGGGGGGGGGGTACGAGGAGAAGGGAAAACGAGGGAGGAGAGGGGAAAACGGGGGGGAATGAAAAGGAAAGAGGGGGAAAGGAGAAAAACAAGAGATCAGAAAAGAGGAGAAGATGAGGAAAAAATGGCAGGAAAGAGAGAGAGGGATGGAGAGAATATGGGAGAAGATGCTGCGGGGGGGAAGAAAGAAGGAAAGGAGATGAGAGAGAAGAAAAGGAAAGAAGAAAACAAGACATAAGAGCAGAGAGGAGAGACAAGTGGAAAGGAAAGACGAGCTTGAAAAGAGAATAAAAGAGAAAAGGACGGAGACTGAGAATAGACATTTAAAAAAAAAGAAGAAGAAGAAGAAAAAGAAGTCAGGAGCAGATAACAGAGGAGAGGCGAGGGGAGGCACATAGAGGGGAGATGGTGGTAACAGCTAATTCCACCCAAATAATGGTGCGAAGTAATACCCTGGAGACAACGGAGGGAGAGGAGATAGAAGAGAGGAACACAGAGGATTGAAAATCTGGCTGTTTGTCCGGTAGAGGTCAGAAATCATTAGTGTCAGTGCAGCCTGCTGAGGCCTCAACTCCCTCTGCGCCTCTCCCACCTCCCACCTCCCACCTCTCGCTCTCTCTACTGTATTTGCCGCGCTGGTAGTGAACATTGACGGAAAAAAAAGAGCGAAAAAAAAAGAGAGGAAGCAGGTGAATCGAGTAAATTTTTCAGAATCTGAATTAATAACGCACCCCGGACGGCCCACCCCGCCCCCTCCCGTCTCGGCGGGCGTCCGCGTGAAGCGGCGCGAGCGTCTACTTGTGTTTCTAATGCGCGAGTAAATAAATTCTCTTATATTCCTTAACTGCCTTCAAGAACGCCCGCAGCGCAGAGATTTGTATACAACCCACTTCTCTCGCTGTCCCTAGCGTAACCCTTTCCCCACACAGCCTCCAGTTCAGCCCCCGCCTCCGCCCCCCACCCCCACCTTGCTAAACCCATCATCTTTATTCAATATGGCCCCTGGTAAGCATTTTAAGTCGGCTTAGTTTGTCAGAAAACTTCCATTTTTTGGAGTGTTGACTCTCTCTCTCTCTCTCTCTCTATGTGAGTCTCTCTCCCTCTTTATCCCATGCCCACCCCCACACTACACACAAGCCGGCAGACGCGCACACACAAACACAGAAGTGCTTGCTTAATGCTCGGCTACATGAGGAACATCTGAATAACTGCGGTGATATTCAGCCATGTCAATTTGTCAAGCAAATCAATCTCCATAAATTCAACAGAGAAACAGGAATTACCTATATCTGCCTAACTACAACTCAGACACACACACACACACACATGCAGGTACATCTATCCCTGCAACCCCAGGGGGCTGTGAGATGGTGCCAATAATGGAAATGAAGGACACCGTTTTCTCCAATAAAATCACAAATAAGCATATTCCCCTGACAGTCTGGATGGGCTCTGAGAGAGATGTTCTGTAATATGACTATGACTGTGCGTATGCGCTGTGTGTGCGCGTGTGTCAGTGTGTGTATGCGACCATAAATGCATTTCTGCTCATAGATGGATGGAGGATCTCCACAGTGATTTGTTTACTTGGATTAAATGTCAGTTTTGGAAATGTGTTGTTGTACCTGAACTCCTGAGAGAGAGAGAGAGAGAGAGAGAGAGAGAGAGAGAGAGAGACGGAGCAAGAGCAGGCGAGACGGACGGACTCACCTGAGAAGTGTGTGTGAGTGTGTGTGTGTGTGTATGTGTGCGTCGACAGCAGTCACTTGGAAAAGCAAGTAAAAGCAGAAATAAAGCCTTTATGTTACGTAGTCATTTACCACGAATATGCATCTGAAAATACAGGATTGGCTTTGTATTTTAAATTATTCAGTGTAAAAATACATTTATCAAATGCATCGTGACCGTCTTTGATTATGTTTGGCTGAGCCACATTTGAAGCTGTGAAAAGTGTCAGAAGTGCCG
>JAOXYL010000061.1:4600990-4614945 GCA_028564955.1 Terapon puta
TGTATATTATAAAACAACCTTCCTCAGTTTATAAGAATGAACCAGAAATGAGGTAGCACACACCTACCTTAACACCGTTCTTCAGCACCAGAGCTCTGAAATTCTTCACAGTCTGTTCAGGGTTCAACCTGTTCAACCAAAGCATAATTTAAGTTTAATTACAGATCTTTTAAAATACCTCAGAAAAAAACAGCCATCAATGTTCTTTCATTTGTCTGCAAACAAGGCTGATATTTTCAACCATTTGCTCCTTGACACGCATAAAATTGTCATTTTTGAAAGTGTCTTTGTGTGTTAGTGGGAATGTAGCCTACATTTTCAGGTAGTCATCTTCATGCCACTTTTAATAATAGTGAAAACGCTTGGAGAGCCATTTTGGGGAGATGTGGAGTCAGCGGACTAAGTGTAGGGAGGAGGGGCGGGGGGGCTGGAGGGGGCTCTGAGACTGGTGATGTAGGAAGTTGGGATGTCACTCTTGGTTGTGCTGCCAACTCAGCTGCTACTTTCTTCTGCACAGTACAGTGGATACAATACACACAGGGTTTCCGGCACCCTCCCTCTCATACACTTCAAAAACCCATCTCTGTGGGTGTGAAATGACTTCTTTCCTGGCCGACTTCACATTGTGTAATAATTGCACACCTTCATCTCCTTGTCTTTCTTTCTTCACCCCCAGTTCCTGCTCTCAGTCACTCTCCTCTTATGTCTTCCTTAAATGGCTAATAAACATAAAATTGCCCTAAAATGCACAGGCCCTGCTCTGTGAATGCTTCATTTACCTCTACAATCCTCTAACATGTACCATCACTTGTTTTAATATAGCGCTATGTATAATATTGCAACCATAGCTGTCACTGTTGAAGTGGCAGCAATACAGTTGAAGTATATTGCTATATTGCTATATCTGCTCTAAAACAGATCTGGACACTGCTTCTTAATCTTTCAGAACCAGCTCTGTAATACCACAACCATCTTGTGTTGTTGCTGGGGGGTATATGATGGAAATGTATTTTTAATCACCAAAAGGGCAAAAGGCCACCAAATCACCAAAGTTTATTTTGAAAGGGAATGAATATCCCTCTCATGCACCAATTTTCCATCCAAATATTTCGATATTTCAGACCAAAACGGGTGACCACTTCACAGACCGACATTACCGTCTATATATTTAATTAAATATATACTGTAAATCTTTTAATTATATTTGTGGATTCCAATCCAAGCAATGAAATATACAATCCATGTTCAAAGATTTGATTAGCTTCGTTATTTTTGTCACTTACTCTATCAATGTGAAGTTAATTTGCCCAAACTCTCTGCGATAATTTTATCCAACAAAACAACAACCAATTAGGCAGCATTTCTTTTCACGAACAGCTACGCAGACAGATGCTGCAGAGAAATCGTGGGGAGAGATGGATTTCGACTGTGGGTGTTGGATATAAAATATTTATCTGACTCTGTCTCTAAAGATTTCTGAGAGTTATGTATCTATTTAAGGCCCTTAGGAGCAGGATCAGTCCTGATTTTCTTGACCATGCGGAGCTGCTTCAGTTGTCAGAGAAAGATGAGGAAAGGAGAGAAGAGGAAACAGACGTAATACAGTTCATGAGAACTGTATTGAAGTAATATTTATAGATTGGATGGGTGGGGGGGTTGGTAGAGGGTTTGTTTGCGGGAGTGGGAAAAGTGAGGAGGCTGGGTTAGGGTAGGAGGAGGGTAGGAAGGGTAAACAGCAAGGAGAGGGAATGAGGATGTGGGTAAGGCAGGGAAAAGAAGGAGGTAGGGAGGTCTCAGGAGGAGGGATGTAGTGTAGTTCCCCCCCTTTTCTTTGTCCTCCCTCTGTATTTTTTCTTCTCTCTCCTGTCTCAGTGATAAACACAGTATATATGCACAATATATTACAGCATTTTATTGCAATGTTAGGGTTAGGGTAGGCTGTGGTTGCCACAGTATATCGAAAGAAATACAGTGTAATATAACTGCCATTACAGTTTGCTGACGCATATTTTACAGTCAATAACTGCTAATGGTAAATTACAAGGGAAATAACAAATAAAGACCGTTTCAAACACAAGTATAGAGACTATCAATGATAAACTATATTGTTTTTGCATGTACAGTCTGTGGGAAAAAAAGGTTTAAGTGATCTAATAGTCTTAGTATGCTTACTAAGCAGTGTTAAGAGCTTGAGAAAAATAGCACGTCTCCATACTTGAGACTGACTTAATCAACAATAATGAGTCACTGAATACAGACTTGAATGAAGAGAGTGCTTAATATGGGATGGAGTAGAGCAGGCTCACATTATCCTTAAGGTGTTTGCTGTGGTCTGGCATGGTCCCCTCTTCAGAACAAAAACATTAGATTGATGCAGTGTTTGCGCTTGATGCCTACACAGAGGTCAACTTCAAACTTTCTCCTGTCAAACCAAAACTCCAATTAACTATAGCTTGAAGAAAGCAGCACTCTGGAACAGTCTTACAGGTCAGATGTTTCAGCACTAAGCCACTAGCAGCTGCAAGTTTGAACAGAGATTGCTCCCCTCAAGCAATCAGACAATTAGCACGTTTGCCACAACACTGACCAGTAACCAGCCAAATACATAACGGTGGTGAAAAAGATCTGCAATTTAAATAATGAAACACAGAATTAAAAAAAATAACCAATAAACAACAAACACAAACACGATGTTTGTCTATAGGGATGCCACAATACCAGAAATTAAGTAGTTGATACCAACATCACTGAAATTCTATGATTACTGACACACAATTCAAAACCATAGTAAAATTAACCCTGAATTCTATTTATTTTCAATAAATCTGGATCTGCAAGATTATTTTTAATGGTGCACTGCAAGCTGCTTATAGGTCTTTGTAAACTCAAGCAACATTTGTTGTTTATTTAGCCAAGTAGGGCTCATTACTAGATGTCATCCTGCTGATTTCAACATGTCAATGTCGTACAATCTGTTTGATCACATTTTAAGAATTTTTCCATCAACTTAGTACCAAAGTACCAGTTCTCATGACATCCTGATCAGATATAGATATAGACAGATATACAGACAGACACACACATACACACAGGCATCACAGTCTGGTAATTAGTCCAGCTAACTATGTAGTCATCAGCGTGGAGCATGTTTGATCTTATAAGCCGAATGACAATGAAAAATGTGCATGTGAATGAGTCAGAACAATGAAGCCCTGAAAACACTGTGATCTCAGATCTGGTAACGATAGGGAACTAATGTATCATCCCTGGCAAAATTTCACAGCAACACCTACATAACACTTCACAATGAAATTCTCCAAAATGAATGAAGTAGATCTGGACCAACAACAATTACAGATGTGACTTTGAGCTTAAAAAAAAAAAAAAAAAAACTTGCTTAGACAGAGGTCAGTTTTCTGGTTGTTCTTGGTTGTTTTTTTTCTTTTTGTTTGTTTTTTTGTGAGCTTTTGAAAAGAATATGTAAAAATGAGTTTGTTTAAAAAGAGTGTGTCTTTTAAAAAAGAAAAAAAAAATCAGAATTTCACAATTGGTGACACGCTTTGTTTATTCTCCAGGGCCGCGAATGTGCAGAGGCTGATTGCAGAGACAACAATGGGCATCTACATCATTCAGGCAGAGTGCCGGTCCTGGAGACATGCCTATAGATATTGGCATTGTACTTAAAGGGGTGGAAGTGGCAACACAGCTATATGTCTGAAAAACAGAGCACTGTAACCTTAAGATGCATGTAAATGTATGGGAATTTCCTTTTAATTATTTATTTTTTGCACACAGCACATACATGAGCACTGTTATTGAATTCATGTACATTTTACTACCTTCTTTTCGTGTGTGCATGCTGTTATTTCAATGTCACATTAAGTCTATTAGTTTATGTTAAAACTATGTAATCTAAATGGATGGAAACTTTATGTGCAATTAAAATGAACATATTAAATATTAGATCTAAATATTTTTTCGAGTGTAGATTTTACTGAAGATTAGACGTTCAAGAAAGAGGAACTTAAAGCATATATTGTCTTTAGGACTCCCGTTGTCCTTCAGGCACTCACTTTCAAAAAACAACAAAAGAAACATGAACAATAATAACAATAGCAACCACACAACAAAGATTAGGTCAAATATTCCATTAACCAACCTGTGATTCAGGAGCTCAAACACTATAGCTGATCTAATAGATTGCAAAAGAAGCTGTTGGGGCTACAGCTGAAAATCCACAAATACAATGCCAGCCCAAATTATCTCCAGCAATGCAATATAAGGTTCCTTCCACTACTGTTTCATCTGATACCACAATCCCATACTCATCCAAGTTCTTCAAATCTGCTTGTAATTCAGAGAACATCTGCATAAATTCTTTGAAATTGTTCGGTCTGCACAACGAAACAAGTGACATGTGGTCTGGTCAGTTCATATGTGAATTTGCAAATTAGCATCAGATTCATAAACACCTATTACTTTGTCTTGTCTTTGCAGAGCCTAAAATGTTTAACATTTAGGTTTAATGATGGTTTGATGATAAAAAAAATAAAAATAATTTGCATATTTCACCATCAGTAATGTTAGAACAGCTAGAAGTGCTCTGCTGACTTGTTGATGTTCTCATCTGATAATGATGTGTTGCTTTGTTTTAGCAGTGAAGTAAGTTGAATCAAAGTTTACGTCTGACCCAACTTGTATGTGTATGTTTTTCATCTTCTCAACTATGTCATGTATGGTCAAAGCAACCAGCAGAAACTAACCCTACAATTTCGAGTAGAATAAACCAGATATTTCTTTCAAAAAGATCGCTGAAATTGTCTGACATATCAATATCACATCCAACTATGCCTGTCTTTGTACCTGCCTCATACACTTTACAACCAAAATCATGCGATTCAGCTGGAACAGATGATGACTGAGTCAGATTCTTTGTACAAGTCACCAACGCTGCTGTCTGCAAAATCTTTGCATTTCTATGACCTGTGAAATGGTAAATGAAGATTTTACCTTGAACAACCTGTCTCACATTACGAATACAACATTAACATTATGCCTCAGTTAAAAAATGAGCCTTAAACCATCACGTCAATGGAATTTGCAATAATCTTAACCCTTAAATGTGTTTACACAAAACACAAAAGTAACAACTAAACATTTCCTTAGGCAACCTTGGCACCGTTTGCTTTAGCTAATTTTCAACACAAACCTTCCTAACTGTCAATGGTACATCGATGATGACCAAAGTCCTTGTAACTTGTAAGCTAGTTGAGTCAATCTAACCGGAGCCTACTGCTAAACCACAGGAAAAAAAAATGCATCAAATTTAAAATAAGGATATTATAATGTTAGACCTGACTAACAAAATTATATTACTGTAATTTCTTGGGCAACTCTGTGCTTGTGACAATATGATTTTTCATTCGTTTAACAAAAATGCCCCTTTAAGTTAGAATTTAAGAGAATTCAGTGTATGGCGATACGGTGATATGACTAAATGTATTTTAAAAAAAAATTCTTACATGTACATAAATTATGGCATATGTCCACGATCAACTCAAATAACACATTACAGTGTTGGCTGTTGTGTACATTGCAGGGTACAGTGAGAAAAATATTTTGTTTATAAATATGAGTTTTGAGACGCTATATTTCTGTTAGGAACACAATTGTTAGTATCTTTAACGATAGCAAGTTCTATTTTTTACAAAGAGAAAATTAAAAAAGTACAGTCTTGCTGTCCTTCATATTTAGTTTTTCACTGTTACAACAACAGTACACATCTTTTTTTTTACAATAATAATTTTTTTACAATGTACCTTTTCTTTCTCCTACTGCCCCATCTCCACTTTCATTTCTTTATCCATCTTTTTATTTCCTTCCTCTCATTTTCACTTTCCACATCCACCTTCACCTTCTTTTCCTTGAGCTTCTGCATGTTTCTCTCCTATGTTTCTTTTTCCATGTTCTCCTGCTCCTCTTTCTGCTGATGACAACACTCAGACGAGAAGAACAGTGTGTACATATGCAAAGTTGATGCTAATTGTGAGAACCTGACAGGTCATTATTCGGATGTAAACAGCTGAGGTTTTAACACTTGAGCATCACATGTGCTCTTCCACAGCGCTTTATCTAAACTGAACTTTTTCTCCAGCTTTCCCAGCAGTTCCAAAAGCCCTGTTATAGAGCTCACCTTTATGTCTGAGCTCCTTCTGGAGTTTGGTGACCTGTTTCTTGCCTTCCATCAGGCCAATCTGTTCTTGCAATGCTTTCTTCTCCTCCTCCCTAGCTTGTCCCTCCATCTTCTCTTACTTCTTTCTTTATAGTGACATTCTGAAATGATAAAAACAGTATATAGCTACAGCAAATGTGCTACCTAAAACCAGCTGAGAATCCTACAAGTCATTATTCTGAGTTCAAACGATGAACTGAGACAGCGTACCTCCAGATGGACGTCCTCAGAGGCGATGGTCTCTCGCGGAGCATCATATGTGCTCTTCCACTTATCCTGCTGTCCCACCAGCTCCAGGGTGTCAACATGGGCTTGGGTTGTTTCTCGCCACTTTTCAATGGCCCTTTGGAGGAGCTCCCCCTCACTCCCTCATGGACCTTGCTGACCTCCACCTGCCTGAAGCCAATCTGCTCTTTCAGATCTTTGTTCTCTGATTCCAGGGAGTTTATATAAGATATGGCCATACATATGACATCTCTGAGTCCCTGCATAACCAGGTCAGGCACCTTCTCACAGCGCCGTGGCTGCACCGCAACCGGTCGGTTTAATGTGCCAAAGGCAGCGCCAGACCGTGCATGTATTTTTCAGTCTTCTGTTAACGTTGGATCCACAGAGAAACTTAACCATGTTCACACAGATAAATCTGTCAAGAATGATACAATATGGCTCAAGCTTCAGGATAAATGTGAAGAAATAACAACAAGGGGTTGGCTTTACAAGAACAATGATGTTACACAGTCCAGAAATCTTACCTGGTTTCTTGGTTTTGGCTCCCTGTCCATCCCGACACACTGAAGGTCTTGCAGTAACAGTACAGGTGGTGTAACTCAGTGAAAATGAAAATTCTTCTCACTGACCAAGAATTATTTTGTTTTGCTCAATTTATAAATCCTTAAGTAATTCATTTTAAATGAAATTCCCATAGAGTACTGAAGATTAATTTACTTTACACCCAATTTATTATTTTTCGTCTCAGAAGCATTATTTTACATCAGTCTGTTTTTACAGGTGTAAGTGTTGACTACAAAGGAGCTCATTGGTTCATAAGGAAATTCTGAATTGCAAGAGGTCTAAAACACACTAAGTCCCGCCCTTTTATTCAGGTTAGAGCGACATGGTGTCAAGTTTAACAGAGGAATAACACCTGTGTTCGTTATCTGTACCCAACACACACTGCTCATTAAACAAGGCAACTGCATGACCAAGGTAACTTTAATCAACTTCAGCCACCGTTTGTGAAAGCTGGAGGAGCCTTTAGAAAACTGGACCTTTTTATGATTTTTTTTTTATTTGTTTTGTTTTTTTGGCCTTCCTTTTGCCCGGTGAGTTGAAGTCAAATGCTAACAGCGGCATGCTAAATGCTAGCAGCAGCCATATGCTGGTTTACCTTTGAGCGTGTCAGCCACTGAGCTGTGCTGAATTTTTCTGTTGCTACGAGCTAAAAATGAAACATTTATGCATATTGTGACACGTTATGTTTTTGAGTGTGTTTATGACTTTGTGAACAGAGAACAGATTTTGTGAATATGTCAAGCACTTAATAGCATTCTGTGTTTTTACACTGCTTGCGCAAGCACTCAATGTCTGTATTGTAGAGCGCTAGCAACTTTTAGATTACATTCCTTGTTTTTAGACATGGAATGTCATTTAACCCCAGCAGCTTTCACTAGTTCATGATTACTGAAGTAATTTTGTATTTAACGAGAGAGAATTTAGAGTGAATTTGCTTTTGGATAAATTTTTAGGGTACGCCAAGGTTTTAACAGGCGCTTAAGCAAGGACAAAAGACATTTACAAAAAAGAAAATAATTAAAATCCAACTGACAGCTTATTGTTCTGAAACATTTCTAAGCATCTTAACACATTTTGTTACAATAATAATTACCTCTGTGTCCAGTCCACTCATTCTGGTGTTCGACTAGATTCATTACTAAGTGCTCCAGCATGTACTTACCTTGCAGGTGGGCACGGTGGTATATCTGCATATTCCCTGATGAAGTGCACTTGAAACTGTACTGTCGTTTCAAAGTTCTTGCAGGTTTTGATAAAGTCCACATTAAAAAGTCCACAGAAAGTTTGTGTTCGCCACTGACAGAGAGCTTGTGCTCTGGTCTGGTTATCAAACGTGAGTGAGGATTTTTGTGATGGTGGAGTCCAACTAAGATCTCCACTATGGTGTCAGAGTTCCAGAATGATCGTGATCAAAGAGCGTCATGTGTTCCAGCTTCTCAACATTCTAGCAAAGATTTTATAGCATTTTTTAACAATGTTTGATATCAATTTTCAAGATTTCAAGAACGTATTGTCATTACACAACAGTTTACAATGCCAAACAAATATTAACAAGAAAAGAGACACTCAACAAAAAAAAAAGAAATAAACATGTAAAATAAATGAAGACTTTAAAAATTACACAATTAAAATATAAACTAAGTAACATACAACTAAACAGATACAGTAAAATACACACACACACACACATATATATAAAATAGAAGTGTATATATACCTTTTTCCCCTCCCCCATCCTCTCTCTCTCTCTCTCTCTCTCTCTTCCCAGTCCCTGAAGTATTCAACCTACTGACAAATTCTGAGTGACTTATCCTCAGGGAGCATGAATGTATGAACAAAAGTCACTGAGATATTTGTCTTTGCACCAAAGGCATCACTGACCTGCATCCCAAATGTGGCTTAAAACACAAGGACCTCTGCCTCACACTGTATTTCATCACTTTGATATTTACCTGCTTATTTCCACCCCCTGTGAGAACAACCCCCACAAGTAAACTCAATATCCTCCATGAAATTCCGAGGAGCTGCATCCAAATATTAGTATTTATATCCAGCCAAGAACTGGATTTACACAAGGCTTAATTTACACTACAATATCCCACTGATGTTATTATGAGCTACTGAAGATAACAATTGTTGTTCTGTTTGCTACAAAAGGCACGTGCCAATCAGTGCTTATCATTATTAAAAAGGAAAAAAAAAGAGAATTCTGTGTCTGTGATTTTGCGGAGCCACCAGGAAAGACCAGCAAAATAACACAGATGGATTGGTGTAGTTATTTATATGCAATATTACTACTTACTTACAGAGCGGGATAATTTGATCTGTAAGCTAAGACATGCTCAGACATTGTTCAATAAATACCTGAATCACTGCACTGATGAGATTACATTGATATGATGGCTTTACTGGACTGGATGAAATAAAAGGAAGAAAAAGAGATGTCCATGGGAAGAGGAGAAAATGCTCTGTCTGCTCACAAAACTACCAAGTGAAGAAATGGTAACTGAACTAACTGGAGGTATGATGAATTTCTCTCCTGTGTGAAAGAAGAAAGATACACATATTATTGCTGATTATTGCTAATGCATACATTTTCTATACTACTTGGTTGTGTTGGGCTTTGGTGAGTGGTTTTAGGACTGAAAAAGATGAACACTGATTTGCTTTTTGACTTAGTTTCCATTATACCTTTTCTTCTTTTCTTTCTACAACAAGATTTAAAAACTGTGGTTACGGCAAATACTCTGACTAGGGAAAGGTCACACGTGCAGCGGGTGGCCTTTATGGTTATCTACACATCATAAACACTGCTACACAGACACAAGTCAATGCAACTAATGAGTTCCATCGAACACATACAGCGCAAAACGTAACAATGAAACTCCAAATCCTACCCTCCTTTTAGCTCTGTTTTTGGGTAGTGAAGATCTGTGGCGTAGCAAGGGCTGGCTGTGTCATAACTGCCTTTTTAGAGGCAGATTTTCTTGGGCAGAATAACTTTTTTTTTTATTAGCTCAGAGACATTTACTGTACGGATATGACACCTGCAATGTCTCTAGAGACAATATTTTTAGTCATGTACCACGCTGGCCTCGTCATTCGTTGGTATATATAAATGAAATCTATTTCATTCCAACTAGTAATTCACTGCCCAGTTTCTAGTACAAAATATAATAATAATAATAATAATAATAATAATAATAATAATCGAAAAAGTTTTAGCAAACACACTCTAAGCTAAGCTAAATGCTCGATTCATTCAGTGCAAGATTTCACCTACTGGTTCTATAATGTAATTAGACTAGCAACATTAAAAACATGTTGTTTTTTTTTTGGTTTTTTTTTTACTGAAAGACATCTGTCATGATTTGATAGGTAGAGCAGGCAGTTTCATGAACACTTATATAGTTAACATTTCCAGGATGGTAAGGTTGATGTATTGTACATTTTGCATACCTGCATTACGTCAGAGAAATAAAAATTAAGAGACAGGCAGCAGAGATATCATCCCTCTTCGATAAGAGGAGCAAGAAGAAGGCAGCCCAGGCACAGGAGAGTGACAGACAGACTGAGATGGAGGGAGACCTGACAGACTCAGGGAAATAGAGAGAGAGGACCCCCAGGTATACCAAGTCTGTCACACATTGGCTACACTTGGCGACTATTGGATACACTGAATATCATTTGATGTATTCCACCACTGCCTGAATTCCAGATAATGTAGAGGTATGGGTTGGAGGTGCCTAAAATAGCCCCTCGCGTTCGAGTCAGATGTATTTTTATCTTCACATAATGGAGATTTCTGTGCAGACCCCAGCTGCCGTCCACCACTGGTAGTGTTTCTTTACATGTGGTCACATCATGTTCCTGTATTACACCTTTATGACAGTTTGGTTTCTAATTTGGGCACAGATAAGTCCGTCACAAAGTTTATTCATTTGCAAGAGAGGTTTACTTTCCTCTGATCTTACTGAACTCCTCTGGCAAAATGCCTGAAGCCAGGCAGAGATGGCCTTTAAAGAACAGCTCATATGAAGTGTGAGAAGCCAACAGGGAGATGGAAGAAGGGCTGACCTGATTTTGGAATTTAGGAGAAAAATAAAATGCTTGGATTTGTTATCATTTGCTGGAAGCTAATTATTTCATCATAGATCATTTATTTAGATGGGCTGTTTATCTTTGGATATCTTCATAACTTTATTTCTAACTATAAGATGTTGTTGAGCAAGTTTCCCCTGGTATCGATAGGGGGGTAATCCTTTCATTTAGAGTTAAGGTCTGTTTGGTTATGCTGTTTAAAGTTGAAGCTTTAGTTAGTAAGTTTAGCTTTAACCTTTTAGGTGCTTTGCATCCCTTTCAGTTTGGGAGAGAAATATTTTTTTTTCCAATTTCTCATGCTATGTTAGGATTTAGTCACTTTTAATTGAAAAATAAATCCTTTATTAAAGCAATACTTCTATCTCACTCTCACCCTTTTGCCTTTTTTTTTCCTTGATGCCTGACGCGCCCAAAATGACATCCTGTCTACCCCCCTGAAAACTTCTTCTCTGCTCCACTGGTTTTTGGTCTCTACCCACTCCTGAGGAAAATATCTGGTCCTTTAGCCACTAAACTTTCCATGTTCCTGCTGTCTTGCACCACCGGGCTTTGGGACAACTTCATCTCTCAGGCCACCAAACTTTGGAACTCTTGAGCTCACAGGCTCAGTTCTGTCTCTTCACTTCACTTGGACATTATTAATACCATCATCACTTTAACCCACTGCTACAATTCACGTAGATAGATAGGTGATAGATATTTATGGATATCATAATATATGTATTTTATGCTTTGTGTGTTTTTGTTCTCTTTTAGTCTATTTTATATTTTCATACTTTATTTCAGTGTGTACTATGCTATATTTTCATTTTGAACTTGTGTGAGTGTCTCTATGCATTTGTTGAACATTGCTGAAGGGATCCTGAGATTTTTAAGTTTTAATTACCAAAGAGTAGGTCCATGAAACTGTTGTGCATCTGACATTAAAGATCTTGACTTGGGAATCTCTTTTAACTGAATACAGCAGAGAGCTGTTCTCAAAGCCTCCAAAGTTCCTTCAGAACTGTGACATTCACAAAAAACATAAAAATTTTACTCAAGATTCCATTTACTTTCATCAAAACACATTTATAGTGTTAAACTTTCAATTTCAGTCATATCCAGAAGTATTCTTTAAATTATTTCTCCAACTCAAATTTCTGTAAACAACAAAATGGGAACAGTTTATCTTAATCAACTAGTTAATCATTTTTTAATCTAAATCAATATGCCTGTAATTTATAGGGTAAAATGTCATGATATTTAATAGAAAAGACAAACTAGAAAATAAATACACCTGTTATGTATCACTTCTCTCTTCCCTTTTCCGGTTCATTACTATTGAAGATGTTGATCTGTTTGTTCTAAATCTGTGCTTTTCACTTAATAATTCTTTCCAAAGAAAAATCTAATTTTAAAACAAACAAACTTTTCACTGACCTCTCTGAAATAAAGACACTGGGCCTATAATTAGTAAAGTCTTGTTTATCTCAGTTTGTATGAAGTGGGGTGACCTTCAGTGTTTGTTTATTTTTTATCTTAACTGGAAAAATACCAGTTTGAAATGATAAATTACAAATATAGTTAAGAAGTTTAATAATGGAGGGGTTTTTTTTTTAGCCTTTTTAGTCAAAATTAGTGTTTCAGGACAAACCCACCTGAGATGTACCATCTGATTTTCAAGGGGTCCCAAAACAAGAAAAAGAACACAAATCAGAACAATACACAACACAAGACACACAAAACTGCCAAAATAAGTCTCTTTGTACTCAGTAACAAAAACTGACAAGAGTTACAACCTCAGGATAGATACTATCATCATAAGAAAACTGATCAAACCTCAGAGTAACAGTCAGCGATAGCAACGCTGAAGAGAAATGCAATTTGTTTTCAGACATGAGAACAAATCCTTCTTAAATGAGTCAAATTAAGACAGATGACAAATATGTAGAGGTAAATTATTCTAATTGGAAAAAATCCTAAGTGAAAGCTTTTTTCTTTTAATACATTTCCTTAGAGACTAAGCCGATCTGAGAATCTTGAATTGAAGTGAATAATTTGAAATGTAAGGGACAAGAACTGTTTTAGCAATAACAATAGTAAAAACGAATGCATTTAAAGATAAGTTGACACCAATTAAATTTCCGTCTTGTATCTAGAGGGAGTCATCTGAGTGTGTCAAGGATTGTACAACGGTGCGTGAAAGAAGAATAGCCTAGTATTAGAGGAAAAGATTGTTTTTTTTGTCCACATCTGTGCAGTAAGCTGTAAAGTCTGTTTGACATTGAACGTGGAGCAACAATAAAGAACACCAAACCCAAAGCCAGCTTCCTTTGTTATACGTTCAGTCTGTAGATTAAACTTCTACTGGTCATAGGTTAAAATCATTATCTGAAATGTTATCGATTTTTATGTGAAGGGTTTTTTTTGTTTGTTTTTTTTTTTTGTTATCCCCCTCCAAAATATCCTTTTGTTACTTCAGGGCCACATTGTACAACAATGGTATAAAATCACAGAGAGATTAATGAATTCACAGGCGATAATTGACACAAAATCACAACAACTTTAAATGAATATTGAGTAAAAAGGTAAATGTAATTCAAACAGATTAATATAATGCATTCCCTCCAGATCTTTGTGTCACACTGTACCTCATGCACTGCATGTACCGACGTTTCACTGCCAAATTAATTTCACTGTGGAAACTTCAAAAACCTCTTTACGTTCGTTATGTCAAATACGGAGCCCACTTAGGATCTGCGGGACTGCAAGACAAAAAAAAAAAATAACATAAAAGTCTTACCTGAACATTGCCGTCGAGGGCTTGGAGAAATAAAAGTCCATCTGCAGA
>JAOXYL010000061.1:4648115-4662804 GCA_028564955.1 Terapon puta
CCCCCCCCCCCCCCCCCCCCCCCCCCGCTTCACGCAACTGTTGCTCTGAGAATAAAATAACGTAAACACAAGCCGTTCAGGCATTAAACGGGCGCACGCCGAGGCCCGAGGACGCACGATACACGCAAGCTAGCCTCGAGGTGACGCTACGGGAGAATCACGAGATGAAATGTAAAAATCGGTCGCCGCTCCAGAGGCGCCGGTGACGTGCTGGGAGCCAGAAGTTCAGTTCCTACAAAGAGTTCGATGTGATGGGGGGTGAGCGCGGCGTCACGTGATCCAGGTGATAGATGAGCATAATCTCCGCTGTTGAAACAGGCGCGCTCGAATCAGACAGAGATTAATAGGCCTGTTGACTGGCTGAAGTGGCTTGTTACAGTAGTCACCAGCCTCAGCCTACCCTTGATCTCCTTCGCCGGGCGCACTCGTATATAAACTCCGCACACAAGCTCCCACTTAGGCGGCGGGCAGAGTTTGTGCTCCTTTTTAAAATCGGGCTCAGAGCTGCCACTCTGAATCAGCAGCAAAAAAACGGCAATCAAAACCGAGACCCGGGCCGCAGAAGACAATCGATCAAAGTCCGTGAACATTTCCCGATCCCCAGTTATTAAGCCCAACCGGCTCTGTGAAGCGCACAAAAAAAAAAACAAAAAAAAAACGGCAAGTGTATTCATGATCGCTGTCTGTGTTTTTATTCGGGCACTCTTGGGAACTTCTAAATAAGGCACGCACTCTTAAAGTTGTAGGTTAACTACGGCAGGCTAAATTAAACTACATTCAGTGACGCTTTGCTCCTCAGCCGCTCTGCCAAGTCGGAGGGGGCTGTTTGTGCTGCCGCAGCCAATTACGCGTGAACTCAATTACTGCAGCGCAACACTTAAGATTTTCACATGACTGGGAAAAAGGGAAGGATCATCGCCTCCTTCCCCGACACATCACCTCACTCTGTTACCTTGGGTGGGTGGGTGGGTGGGGAGGGGGGGGACCCACACAATCGTCTGCGAGTCTGCGCAACTCACCGGGGAATAGGCCAATCAACCAGTGGAGCTTATCAGCCAATACTAGCGCGTTTTTCCAGTGGGAAAACTCGTGATCAGTTTATCATCCCACGCCGTTCTCTTCAGGAAAACTGCCAACCGCGTTTACCGAGCCACTCCATTGTCACGGATGACTCTCCCAGCAATATTTAATTCATTTGCATGGGGGTGTAGGTGTGATTTATAGCTCATAGAGGTATATACAGTAAGAGAGTGATGACTGTCTGGAAAATGCGCCACTGATAGATTCACATTTTATTTGGGCCGCGTCACATGGATTAATGGCGTTCATTAATGCTGGGTCACTGCGAAAAGTTGAACAATTATTAGCAACCACTTACGCTTTGTCGAGTGAAATCATTGAACAAATCACAATCCGTTATAATTCCTATGTTAACTCATGTATTAATGTTATTTCATGCTGTCCGCGACCAGTAAATGCGTCGAGCCCGGAGGCCTCCAGAGATACAAAGACAATTTCAAATGTACGCCGTGTACGACATTCAGCTCAGTGTTGTGTATTTAAGCAAACATTATGGAAGTTTTATCTCAAGTGGTATCCTTGAGAGTCTTTTCAGTCAATATCATGAGTGTGTACATCACTCAGTGAAACCGACCAAGGCTCTCAATCTTTCATTTAAAAAAAATCAAACCTTGAAACCGGCAAGTTAGAAATTAGATCCAGACTGTGTAGGATTATGCGAAATCAGGTGGAGTGTTGACAGTAATTGGATAGAGAATATGAATAAATCACTCGAAAAGTTTTGGTTGCGTAAAGTCAAAAACACTATTTACCGTCATTAATTGAGTTTTCTTCCGTGACCTCTCACTTAAAAGAATAACAAAATAACTTCTGTTCAGGCTGTTTTCTGAAGTTCCTGGCCTGATTCATGAATGCACCACATCTCCCAACCATGAATTTCATGTTTAGTCTCACACAGGATACACCTTCTAATGGGCGCCGCTGCTTTCCCTCTGCAGCTCAGCGCACTAAAATTTACAAATATATGCCAATCAGGACGACCAGCCAACCAGAGTGAATTCTTTTGGGAGAGTGTGATGAGACGGGCTGGCTTTATTTCCTGCAGATGAAAGCCTCGGTTTTGTGCCTTTGCCGATTTCGACCGCCGTCGTTCAGCATGCAGAGTTCTTCCAAAGCCAGCGTTCTCTGCAAATAGGCAGTGTGGCTAACCTCGGGCCGCATCTTTGTTGACAATTTCAATCAATTTCCTCAACAAGCGTTCGTCCTCAACGGGGGGCTCCAGCAGTCGAGTCCGAGCTCAATGCAGAGCGACTCCCAGGAAGAGAACTCTGTGAACCCTTTTTTTTTTTTCTTATTAAAAGCACGCATACTGGCAATTTGCGTTTCCCGTGGATGCACCTTTTGTGCGAGCGTCTCCCTTTTGAACTCGCCGCTTAAGTCTGGAAATTATCAAAAGTCGAATGGAGTTCAACAGTTCATTTTGCGGGGACTATATTTTACCTTCAAAAACACTCCCTGGGGTTGCTCAGCGGTATAAAGCAGAAAATCGCGTTCTAAATTTCACCAAATCTGACGCTGAAAAAAAGATACGGCTTTGTCAAGTCTACTTCATTTCCAGCAGTGACAGCCTATTCATGGGCAGAGGGTGGTGGGCCCGGCCTGCTGCTGCTTACACGTCTCCGCAAAAAATGAAAGTCCTTGGCCTTGCGCCGTTCCACTGCTGCGGTTGCAAAGTTTGATCTCATCAAACTGTGCGTCCGCTCTCTTTTGTCCCTTCCACCTCCTCCACCCGGGCGTCCACATTGACCACGTTGCCGTCTCTGTCCCTGCACAGCCACCGTAGCTCCAGCGGTGCTTTGTATGCCTGAGGCGACACCCCAGATGACACAAACAGCACTTCCTCACTCCCCCTCCAGTGGTCAGCGGGGCTCTGCGACACAGGCTCCTGATGGACGTTTCGAGCAGGTGTCAGAGTCCATTCAAACCAAATCTACCACCACGCGTGGCACAGACACAACCCAACCCATGAAGATATTATTAAGTTCTTTTACTCTAGGATGGTGTGTTTGGATGAGTGTTTTTCCCTCCATCTCAGACCTTAGGAAGTGATACAAAAGAATTTGTGCTGATTCTTTGTCATGTGTGGTTGAGCCAGCAGAGACCACAGTTCAGCAGGTGGAACAACCTGAACCTGCGTTTGCTGAAGACTGATGGCCGCATAGTGAATTTAGCTGATAACCCGTCTTATAGGCCACCGACACTGCTGTGTGTGAGGGATTGGTGGGACGTTACAGTTTCAATAAAGCGCAATATAATGGTGAGGTCGTGACATCGTCTCCGCCCTCGCCTCTGTTCCACTACCTTCTGTGAGTCGGTGTAAACTCTAATTCAGCATCTTCTCAGACAAATCGACGTTCAGCACGGCGCTGGGTAGAAATATTAAATAAACATCCAATATTAGAGTCTTTTCCAAAAAAAAAAAAAACTCATTATCTAAAGATATGAAGCAAGCCACACGACATACTATTGAGCAGCGCTCTGTTCCAAGGCTGGATTTTTAGTGATTAGCATTGTTACAAATGTCAATATGATTTTGAATGAGCTTCTCTCACTAATGGGGCTGAATTTGGAACCTCCTGTTTCACTTCGCCTCTCTATATATTGTTTCCTTCTCCTGCTTATCTCAACAGAGTGACACTCTATGGAAAGGGACGACATGTGTTGATGAATGGAGCCTGTACGTTTAAACTTACAGTCATTTTTCTCTGTAACAATGAGAACAAGAGGCTACTTACAGTAAATGTGTCTTTTACTGGGGATAACAGCTTAAACAAGTCCATTCATGACTTTTAATCAACATGCATGGGAGCTGGTTTTAAGCTGATGTTAATCACGGTAATAATCGCTCTGCAGCAGCAGCACGACCGGCATCACAGCCACACGCCATCTGCAGTTCTCTTTGTCAATGCACAGTAATTCTCTGCGAGGAAACATTAGGCACTGCCCTCTCTTTGGCTCCATTAGAGCTGCAGGCAACACAAATAGGAAATTTAACAATGATCAAAACATTTTAACAGATTTCTCTGACAACCAAAACTTATAGTCGGTCTCATTATCGGGATAAACACCATCCCTGTTGGGATGCTGGAAGCACCGTTTGAAAAATAGGAGCTCTGCTGATTTAATCTGGGCGTCTGGTCATATCTTTTCATAGCCAAAGTAACTTTAAGCACTGTTTTAAGTGTCGCAAACAATGTTCAGGCTCTTTAATTTCACAGCTGAAAGGGAAAATTAAGATTAATGTGTTGCTACTGTAACGCAGGTCCTTTCAAATGTTCCTCTAAACGACACGCACACACACTCACGCTTAGGATATACGCAAAATAAACCCAAGATTTACTCTCATGAGGTTATGCTTGTTTGATAAAAAACTGCTGTTGGGCATGAGTGGTGTGTGTTTGTGCGCAGGCCTGTGCTGCACAGATCTATTTAGACAAGCGACTCTGTTGAGGTGTGGTTGATCTCCTAAGTGCATGTGCATATTTTTTTTTCCCTCTCCCCCGTTTGTGTGCGTGCGTGTCAGAGTGTGTCGGCGCCCGTACTGTCTAAAGCCTCGCCGAAGCTCCTGGCCATGCCGCTCCCGCTCAGGGAAAGTAGCCCTTCATGAATAATGTTGAATACAGACTGTGACAAAACCTTGAGGTAACCAAACAAACATCACGCCCCAGAGAAGATTGAAGATCAAACACCACACTGACACCTCGCAGTGTGTGAAAGTGTGTGTGTGTGTCTGTGCGGTTACCCATATTAAGTGACTTTAACCACAGCTACTGAGCATGCACATGCCCCAGAGAGCATAAAGAATAAAACTAGCGTGACACCTTAACGCATCCGTGAGTGTGAGTATGTCTGTGCATGTGTGTGTGTGCGTGAGTGTGTAGGTATGTGTTTGTGTGTGTCTTCCCAAATCAAACTACCGTAGCACAGCTGTATTTGGGCTAAAGCAACAGGAGATGAAAAGCAAGGCACTGGTCTCTTTGAAATGGCGCTATGCTTAAAGTCTCCGAGGACCGTCTCATACAAACCAACAAACCAGCCTGTCATCAATAATGTATTAAACCCATTCATCCAAGGCATTATGTTTCTCAATACTTTAACGGTTCAGTGGGAGTACAGCAGTGTACCGCTCACAAAACGATGGCTCTTCTGGGGAAAGTGATTTTATATTGGACAGTGAAACTTTAATATTGATAATGATGGTGCTTTGTTCTGCGCCGCGCCGCTAAGTTCAGACGTGCCTCCCTCTGTAGTTTCTTTTTTTTTTTTTTTTTTTTCATCGTTGTAGGTTTTGATGACTTCTTACGGCCGGCGGTTTGCATGAGCCAAATGATTTTCAGGATGTTCACCCACGGCCACAATTAAGCTCAAATTCAAAAGAGGGTGGATGCATGAAGAGGAACTTTTGAGAGTTTAATGAATTGCTGTTGAAAGCGCAAAGCCGGGGCTCCTCACTGTTTCGGCAACTTGTGACGGAATCGCATCATCTGAGCGAGCCACTCGGACCCGCCATGGTGGTGTGATGTCACACATGAAAAAAAAAAAAAAAAAATCAGACCTTCAAGCATTGTTGTGACAAATTAAAAAGAAAAAGGTCGCACATATGGTTTAACACTGTGATGCCAGATTTGTATCAAATGTGAGCCATTAGTGAAAAAACATCACTCTTAACAAAGTGTGCCAGCCCAGGATTGAATGAGTATTATTATTATTATCAACCACACATGATCATGGAAAGAGACTCTGCACTGCCGCCTCACGCTGAAACTCCTGAAACTGTGCACGTCAGCAACAGAGCCGCTCAGACGTTCACAAGCTCTCAGACGTTCCGCTTGGTTTTCTGCTCCCTTGGTGTCCGCGCACGTCATGGATGACGTCGCTCCTGAAAGCCTCCTATACGTCTACAGCTCAACAAGAGATCAGCTGACACGGGCAAAGTGAATGAAGTGAGGCGGCCTGACGGTTCAGAGCTACATTTCAGCCACAGTAACCAACCTTTAATGGGAAATAATGACCTTTTTATTTTTTCTTGTCTGATTTCAAACAATAAGAAAAAGCCCACCAGATGTATGAGTATAAGAAGTCCCCAGACTGCACAAAAATCCAGGAAATTCAGGGACTAATATATTACATTTTCCAATTATCTTTGCTCTTTCATCACCGAGAATTTCAGGAATGGCTGCTTTTGTGCATCACCGTCTAACCACTGAGGCTGCAGCATCAACAGACACAACAACACGGTGTTACGTCTAATCTCATCACTCACCAAGAAACCAAACATGGGCCGGGAGCACAGCAAAACTGCGGCTGAAGCCTTCTCACTTTCACCAGGGAGAAAGCCTGTGTCACCTAAGATGGATGCAAAACAGCCAACGAGGTGACAGACTCCTCCGATCACAGACTTTGTGATTAAATTTCATTTCTCCCCGCTGATTGTGAGGCGCTGCGGTGCCGTTGAGCGTCTCTCGAAAATTCCAAAGTTTTAAGCAAATTCTTTTCAGTGGGAATTTGCCTGCACGCCGACTATAACCAATGGATTGGAATGTGTGTCAGCTCCTTTTATGCTGAGAGCTGGAGTATTTTCACCGTGCCCTTTTCAGCAGCACTGAGTTGGAGATAGACTGTCGCCACTGGCTAGTCTTACCAAGGTGCGCGAACTCAGATTTGCCCTTTTCAATTTCTGTTTCCTCTATAGCAGGAGAATGATGCTGTATGCATTTTCTTTTATGGAGCACAGTCTCGGGGTAGTGCAGCCTCAGAGTGATATTTCTCTCTTCTCTTCCCCTCTCCCTGCCTCTGTCCTCTCTTTCCAGCTCCTCTCTTAGTCCCCCCCACCGCCCTCCCCACCCCCATCTAACCTAACCGCATCCCCCTTAATGTTATCTGTCTGTTGTACTTTAATTGCCTCAGAGGCAAATACATATATATGCAAGAGGCGAATTAGAGTGAATTACATTTACCGTGTGCCTGGAATCTGAAGGGGGTTTCATTACAAACTTATATTTGGGGAAATATTCACTCTCGTCCAATTTCAAGAGTGATTACATCAGCTAATACATACACGCGCGATATGTAGGTTTGATTTTAATGCCACTCTTAATGGGAGATGTGTCAATTTAAAATAAAACTTTCATCTCTTAATTATATCCCTAATTCTGCTAAGCTCGTCCTCTATGTCTGCTCTGCTCCTCGGGGTTTTTTTTCTTTCTTCCTTTTTTTTTTTTTTTTCATTCCACAGGCTTTTCTCATAACAATTTCCTCCCCTCCATCATCCATCTCACTCTGTTTTGCTCCCTCCCTCCCTCCCCTCCCTCCCTGCTCATCTCAGAGGCACATGGCAAAATGACACTGGACAAGTCCTTGTTGCTTTATTAATCCTTTAAGCTTCTGGAGGGAGGCACAAATGCAACTACTCCCATTCAAATCAATGGCGGTAGCTCCCAATAGCCATATCTGTGGACTGCTTAAATGTGTTTCATTTTTTTGCCACACTCGGACCTCATGAACCCACACTTACAAACACGCACTCAAACACACACACACTCACACGCGCGCATACGTGCACACCGGGCGCGCACAGTGTTGAATGGCCCCGGCTCCCTGTGGCCGAGGCTCTGCTAACCAGCTTGCTGCAGGAACAATTCATGGGCTGCTCAGTCAAACGGAACTCTAACCCACGGGCCTGTGGAACAGCCCCGGTCATAAACTATCTCACACACACACTCGCGCGGCTCTCCGCCCAACACACACTCTCCCCCGTCTGTCTTCACACAGACCATAAAATCATTGCGACAGATGAAGGCAGGGAACAGTGTTTTTGTGCTGTTTTGCCCGTCACAGATTTCCATTACAAAGTCCTGCCATGAGTCTGGGAGAGCGAGGGCCTATTGAAAAACGGACAGGCTACAAAATGCTGCTAGTCAGAGCCCATCAATGTTGCGTTCTCCCCGCTGAATGGCTTGTCAGCGAAGGGTGGAGATGGGCTTTGTGCGAGAGGTAGGACTGAGCTGTGTAGGGCCAGACAATGGGTGGAGAACTGATGTCAACCCACAGAGTGCATTCAGGGTTCATCATCTGGTGCTTTATAAAGCTTCTGAAAAAAAAAAAAAAAGAAATTCCTTTCATCTATTCCCAAGCTCTCCTCTCCTCCTTCTCTTCAAGACATTTCAGCTTTGTTCAGCATTTTCTCCCAATCAATTTTTTTTTTTTTTTTTTGTGCGTGCGTGCGTGTGTGGTTATGCTCCTTCTCTTTTCTTACATAAGTGAGAAGAACGCGGTGCCCTTATATACATTAGCGTTGTTCTGTAAATTGTGAGCGCAAATGCAGTAATTCTCCGGCAATTTTACCGACTGAATGGCAGGATTATATAAAGGCCGCCTTAGCGGTCGCTGATTTATCAGTGTGTTTGATGGAAGCCGAGCAGGCGCGGGAGAAAATAAATCATATTCCTGAGTTTGAATGAAAACAAACTATCAGCGGGGCGGAGGGACAGCAAGACAATAAACACTCGCAAAACTCCTGCTTTTTTAGATATCGTGTGGCGGCGTGCCACGAGAGACACTGTCTCCACCGGAAAAATGACAGCATCAGTCCACCGCATCCTTAAAAAACCTACCTGCTGTTGACATTTTATTGACAAGCTGCTTTCTGTCGACTTAGCAAAAGTGGAAATTTGGTTTATGTGTTTAAAAAAAATGAGGAGAGGCGCCTTAATTGACATCAGCGCAAAGTAATCATCAAACGTTTTGTCCTCCAGTCTGACAGTCAGGAGGGAAACGGCAGAGTCACTCTGTTCATGTGACTAAGTGATCTGCCAGGTGTGCACTCGTGCGTACATCTCAATGGTCAACACGGGGCGCTGCCAGATATTGTGTTGAGGCAAAAGTTAAGCTGGGTTCACCTTTTTTTTTTTTTTTGGTCTGACCACAAGACAACATTGAGCCAGATCCTCAGAGTGACTTTATGATGTTTATTTGAGAATATGCAACAATGAATTACAACACTGTGACACTGAAATGGAAAATAAAATGATAAGCGAGTGTTAGCATTTAGCATTTTTGCATCTTGTTGCATGGACCTGTGTCACAGTCATGGCGAACAGTCGTGGTGAGGAAGCATTTTAATCTGGTCATACGGTTGAGTGTAATAACGTGCAATCTAAATAAAGCGTACTGCATCGTGTCTCCAACCAACAAGGTGAATTTTGTCCTGAATGGGGGGAGGAAGGGGACAGTTGTGACAGTGCCGATTTTATTTGGAAGGGATATCCTAAGAGTCATGTGATCACTTTCATCACAGATGCTAAAATCTGCATCAGATGAGGTGAGAAGAGGACAACGGAGTCTTTTCGCCAAGAACACTCCAGGACAAGGATCGAGACAGCTGCTCAGCGTGGACAATCACAGCAGTCGAAAAATCTTCAATGCACGAAAGGAGGACAGCAGACTTTTATTCTGGACTCACTGTGTAGGCAGAAACATTGGAGCTTTTTTTACATACACCAATGAATGAAATGAAGATACAGCTACAGAGACGACAAGTATTATATCCGTCCCACCAGTGTTTCCCTGTAGTTGTGGCAAAAAAAAAACCCACCCTAAAACCCACTCATATCAGTTAACACTTTGTCATGTGAGTCATTTTAGAAAGCGCTGACAAACAACCCATTTTGTCATTTATTTATGTGGACTTGTTGCATTGCGGGTCAGAGGAGGAAGGAAAAAAAAAAAAAAAAAAGAGGGCACTTCCCTGCCAAGTGTGACACATGAGGGCACGGCCTGAGACGGAGCGCAGATGGGAAGGGCACAAATAACATAAATCTGTCACAAGCGTGGTGCGCTCGGTTCGGGGCAGCGGTGGGGCTAAGTGGTTAGCGCTGTCAGCTTTCGGCAAGAAGATCCCGCCTCTGTGTGCCGGACCTTTTTGTGGGCGAAAGTTACGCCGGCGCTCCGACTTAACAAGACTCCAAATTGCTCGTATGTGTGAAAAGTCGCCGCCCCGGGCCTGCTGCATGCTGGGAGCTCGGGTTCAAGCGTCCACTGACCCTCTGTTCAAACGGACGTATGGATGGGCTGCATGACCGAAGGCGTCGTCTCAGTTGCGCGATGGAGGCAACGCGGGGAGAGAGGGCTACGGAAAAAAAAAAAAAAAAAAAATCCACTTTACATTTCTCAGTAGCTCCGATGGCCAGTGGATAATAAAACTCCACCGAAATCAATTAACATCCTAAACACTGACATTTATTTGGCCGCACGCGCGCACGCACACACGCACCCGCGCGTACACACTTGTAAACGATTAACACTCCCTCAGCCTGACATTTATTTGGCTGTTCATACTCGCCGCCTTGCTTCACTCTGTCGTTCTGTCTCGTCCAAGTGAGAAATGAGCAGCAACACCCTGATCAATGGGACATTCATACAGCGGTGTTACATTCAAATAACCCCCCCCTCCCCACGCACGCCCGATGAAATGACACAGCACCCTGCGCGGCGCCATAAATTCGCCTTGTTTAAACACCTTTCCCCGATTCTTCTGGGAGGCAGCGCTCTTGTCCTTTCTTTAAGGGAAGCGGATGTGAGAAAAGAGCGCTTGGGGGGTGGAGGGGGTGCCCGAAGAGGCAAAAAAAAAGGTTGTGTTTGTTTTTCAATCCCCTTGAGGAGGTTTTGGGTGAATTAATGTGCTCATGTGTGTGTTGCTGTGAACGTGTGCGGCAGCCAGGACACATCTGGAGACCATTACGGTGCCCGGATCCTGGGGACGGCCAATTTTTGTTCAATAAGAACACTGTGCATTGTGTGTGTGTGTGTGTGTGTGTGTGTGTGTGTGTGTGTGTGTGCCATCAGATTTTATCAAGGGTACTTTCCCACCATGTGAGATTCATAGAGCGCAACTATATTCCAGTCACATGAGCTGTGTAAAGTCGAAATAAACTGTGGATCGTGGCGTTCTATGTATGGTCACTGGTCAGTAATGGTCTGGCCGCCGGACAAAAATATTTCGGGAATCAACAGTTTGTGGCTTGGGTGACTGCGACCGGCACTTAAGGGTTGCGAAGCAGTTGTGGGAACGTGTGGGAGGGATAATGGGAGCAGGGGGGAAAAAAAAAGAGAGAGAGAAATGTAATGAGATGAAATTAGAGAAACAGACAGAGGTGACAAAAGTGATGAATGAGAGGGAGAAGCAGAGAAAAAAAAATCGCGAAGGGTGCTAAGAGGGGGATGAGGGTGTCCCTCTGGTGAGGAATGATTCATTTCAGGGCTCTATATGCAGATGTCCCACCAGTATCAAGGAAGAATATAAAGTCCAAAATTAAAACATACAATGAGGGAAAAAAAAAATCTATGCAAGCTTTAACCTTGCTCTGTGACTTCAATCTGCGGTGGCCTCTGCCTAATTCACTTTCACGCCCTGCGAAGCGGCAAAAAAAAACAGTCGCCGCATGCTTCCACATTTGGGTTAATTCGAACGATATATTTCTGTCTGAGATATGGGTGAGCTGAAACAGAAGTTGGGGTTCGAAGACAAATAGCTTCAATTTACAGTAGCAAATTAAAAGTCTTATCTTGAGCAGTCAGAGTGTATTTCCATTTCCCTTTACATTAAAGAATTCCCTGAGAAGTCCTCCTGGAAATAGCAGAAGTGAAAGTTTGCAAAGTACATGAATATCTAATGGAGATTTGAACGGGGGCGAACTCCCGTGTGACGGGGTTAGAGGACTCTCGTGGACGCGACGAGAAGAGGGACGCACCTTCACGAGTGGCTCCTACAGCCAAATCCCACGCCCCCCCCACACACACACACACACACACACACATCCACGTGCGCACACCCTGACCCCTCTTTACTTGGATAAATAATTGATGTCTCCAGTTAAAGTGTCAGAGCCGGAGCCGCAGCCAGCGCTTATTTATCGTCTTCCACATCATTAACAATGTCTCTCTCTTCCCTTCTCTGTCTCGCTGAGCAAACATGGGGATTTGCTTTCATAATAAACATGTGGCTGTTTAACTTGAGCACACTGACATGGCTCTCCGAGGATGCCGCAGTAATAAATGCACTGACACGGCGTTCATGGAAATGAACTTGAGGGAAGGTAAGGATGTAAATATATCTCTGTGACATAAATATTTCATCCTTTTCATTTCCGATGAGCTCCGCCGGTTGACGTCCTGTGTTTTTTCCGCAGACGCGGGCGAGTCCATGTAAACATTTGATTGAATCGTATGGCTGGGAGGAAGTGAGTGAATGAATGTGCTGCAGAAATTTACATGACTTGTGCTTTTTCGACTTTTTTTTTTTTTTTTTTCTGCTACAGCTGTGCCTCCGCCAAAATATGTACTGAGCGGTTGAGATGCAGCAAAATATAATTCAGTCACAGGAGGCTGCTTTAGGGGTTAAAAAAAAAAAAAAAAAAAAAAATTGATTGAATTTTGGTGCAGACTCAATCTGGTTTCACTGTCAGCAAAATAACCACCTCCACTCCCTCGTCTGTGAATCTTGATGGAGTCTTGCCACTGCTGGTGGTGGGGAAGATGGTTTGTGAATCCTGGCATCCGAATCAGGAGCTGGAAGCGGCGAGCTACAGGTGCAGCTAATTGGGCTGATAAAGGGGATGGTGATTAGTGATTGGCACCCATGTGGGTAAGTTAGAGGAGTGAATAAAAGTCTAAATGAAACTCTAATTCTCTTCTAATCTAAACTCGTTTTGGGACGTTTTGTGAAAACAGCATTTTAGCTCCAAGCCTCTGGGTGGATGTTCCCCGTGATGAAATGTGGCCTTCAGTGGAGAACGTTATTCTACTGTTCAGCCAGTGAACGCTCATATAAGGCATTTTACCTTTTTTCAATAAACCCCCCAATAAACACCACCGTGGGTAGTGTTGTTTCTCAAATATTAACTATTTAGGTTGTCTATATTGGACTTCTTAATCATTCTTACTTCAGCTTAGAAGCCCATAACTTTATTAGTTAGGTTAACTGGACGTGTGGAAAACTGAGGATAGTCAGCCGAGCTTTCTGACGTTAACAATGCTCCTGTTCAGTCACACCTGCACACTCAGTGCTCGGGTGCTGTTGTGTTTCTCCAGTATTACAGTACAAGAGGGCTCCAGCTGGTGTAGGGCTTTTCCTCTCATGGTTCATGTGGTTCTGGCAGTCCCGTAACCCCAGCGCTGTCTGTGTGATCTTATGAGATGAATCACGAAAAGGAGTAAAACAAGGAATTATGTTTGGACTCGCAGAGTAACTTGAGCATTTCTCAAATCTCTGATGAGACTCATAGTAATAGGTGACAACCACGGCTCCCCCGCCGCTTAACTGCCTGCGTGTCAGTTGCAATTAAGTTGACAATGCGGACTTTTAGCGCCCACGCAGAGACTGCCGTTCAAATCACAACATCAACATTGCAGATTTTTTTTCCAAAAATTCACCGCCACCTGTGAGCACTTGTGTAGAGGACATAGCTACAACAAAAATATAAACAGAAACTACGATGTTTTTTCCATTTGACCAACTGAGCACACAAAGCAAAACCAAGCCTATACATATATATTTATATACATATATTTATATATACATATATATATGTGGTGTGTGTGTGTAAATGGGTACAATACGATTCTCTCTATATATATATGTATATATATGTATAAGCAACTCGAGTTCAACCTGAGAAATGCATGTCGTTTCATCTGACTGACGCTGTTGGTCTTGCTTACCTATGTAGGTCATATAGAGGCACTGTTGAACCGAAAGTGTTTCATGACCAGTATAAAACCCTATACAGCTAGTTTAAAACGCTCCCACTGTGGATTTGCAAAGCTCGGCATAATTACTTTCTCTCATTCATTGTCGGCAAGGAACAGGGAGTCCTTTGCGATGCACTTGATTGGATGAAGTGAACAAAAAATGAGTTTTTTAGGAGATTTCAACTTGTTTGGCCAACGCGGGGAGCAAGGAAAAGAGGGGTGAAGGAGAGGAGTGATGAATGAAGAGGAGAATGCATAGTCGTCTTCAGGACCTAACCCTTCTTCGGCTTTGTAAATCAAAAGAAAGTGTGATAACAATGAAAACTAGGCTACTCAGATGTTAAATAAAAAAAGGAAAATCAATTGAAAATATCTTTGTAAGGATTGATTTATGAAGATGTTTTACAACTGTTACAGTTCTATAATCCCAGCTAGTCTTACTCATATGTATCACAAAGAAATATACTTGGAAGCTCTCCAATACACCGACTAACGACCGCAGTTTTTCAGAAGAGCCTTGTCAGTCTCTGTCATTATTGATACACTGCATTTGTTTCAGCGTGGGGGAAAAAAACCCTTCCTGTATGCCAAGCAAGCATAGAGTTTTTCTCAACCTTGAGGAATTTTATCAAGTTCTGACATCTCCCCTCAGCTTTCCTAGCTCAATACGTCATGATTAACAAAAACATGTCTTGTAAACCCCGTGTATACCTCCGGGGGTGTGGGGGAGGGGGTGAAATATCCACGATCAGCACTTCTACTTATCCTGAAAGTTGCGATGAATAAGAACTCCCTCCCTCCCTCCTCCCCTGCGAACTCTCGCTTCCTCACCTCCCCAGCGGATTACACGTTAACCCCCCCC
>JAOXYL010000061.1:4662904-4682910 GCA_028564955.1 Terapon puta
GCGCCCCCCCCCCCCCCCCCCCCCCCCCCCCCAGAATGTGTGCGCGCGAGAAGTGCGTGACATTCCTTCAGAGACTCTGTCCATGAGAATGTTTATACATGCTTGTCAAGGTTTCGCCCCCACAAGCCCCCCCCCCCGTCCGCCCGCGCTCTCCGCTCTCTCTTTAACACCTCAGGTAAATGGTTATCTCCTAAGAGCTCAACTTTGACCCGAACAGGAAGCTCAACCTGAAACAAATGCCCTCAGTGATGAGAAAGAGAGTGTGTGTGTGTGATGGCTTATTGTGTGTGGGAAAGGAGAGTGGGGGGGTGGGTGGAACAGAGAAAGCAGAGAGCTGCATTTTTTTTTTTTTTTTTTGAGTTTATTGAATAAGTCGTTGATTATGGCTGGAGCCAGTGGCTTGAGAGAGTGTGTGTTTTCTGCCCGTGGTAGTTAATGTAATTGAGTGCAGCTGTCGGGCCTTTCTGCACTGAGCTTTGTGTCTGGGTAAGGTCCAGTGTTGCTGCATGTTTAGCCAAGACATGCTTACATAGGGAAACCGAGGAAGAACAGGGCATCTGTGTTTTATGTGCGCGCACGCTCGTGGAAGTTAAGCGCAACACACACACACGCACACACACTACACAAACACACATATGCTTAGCCGCCGAGACTCCCTGGCTGGTAGGGGTTATACATGAATGGAGACGCGCTTGCCAGTTAGAACAGCAGTGAACAACTGGGTAGCAGCTGTGCTGGCGGAGCACTCGGTGAGAAAGGCGGCGAGGAATGCTCGAACAATAACATAAAAACCGAGTAACAATCCTCTCCCCGAAACAGCACCCCGACAACAATTTGCAACTCATTATATCAATTTGCAGGAGGGGGGGGAAAAAAAATCGAATCAGTGTTCTTCAAGCGCAAACAGTGAAGAAAGTACACTCGCTTTGTTTTAAGGTCAAGCATAATGTAATGCATAGCTAATCTGAGGCGTGCGCGCTCTTATCGACTTTTGCTGCAGCGCTGACCTACAAAACAAGAGCGGATCCACTCCCTTGTATTAGGTCAGCAATTTGTGAAACCGCAGACACATTTCCAATATCCTTCACTCCAATCAGCCATCTTGATTGTCCTAGTTATTTCATTTGACTCAGTGAGGGAGAGACGGAGGGAGAGAGAGAGCGGGCCCGAGACAAAAGAGGAGAGGAGGAATGAGAAGCAGAACTCCTTCATTACAGGGTAATCTTGGCTGCTGTTGGCTTTCCAATCAGCGCTTATTTTAATAGCGCGCAGACGAGCCGGAAGAGCGGGTCAGAGGTTTTTTTGGGGGGATCAGGGGGTCACACATGTGCTGGATTAGATATGCGTGCGCGTGTGTGCGTGCGCGACCACGACCACGCTCAAGCGAGGGCGGCGCGGCTTCGGATTCAGACAGAGGGTGATAATAGCCGAACAGGAACACGACGGAGACGCCAGATAAAGGTGCGAGCGCGCCGATGGAGGGGAGGATGGCAATTAAGCTGATTCAGGAGAAACGGAGGCGAGAGAATGAAAGGGGCTAAAAAAGAGCAGCGGAAAGGTCGTTAAGTGTGAGCGGCGCGGCTGAGACGTTCTGAGAGAGTCTCGGAAGAGGGCGAGGCGAACAAGGGTGGTGGAGGCGAGATCGGGGATGAGGAAGAGGAAAAAAAAAAAATCGAAGGAGGCGGCGGCGGTAGCGATGGGTTGGGGGGTGGGGGGTTGGGGCTCAAAAATGATTAGTGGGGAGAACGAGCGCAGCGGCGGTCGGATGTGGAGGCAAGAGATACAAGAGTCAGAAAACTACTTCTGGTTCCCATGAACTCAAAGTCCCATGAGACCTCAGCATGGGGGGTGAACTCTGGGCTACGCCACGTCCTGTCGATCTTTAAATAGACACATGATGGAAAATCCCATGTAGACAAACTTCCCAAACAAAAATGATTAAGAAAACAAATTCAGGAAGTGTTAAATGTTACTAAATAGATCCGCGCAGGCACGGCGGTCAACAGAATCTTCCCAACCTCGCCGAGCATCACGAGGAGCCGTGTTTAGTCGCTTGACTCCACATGGGGAGATGGAGATTCTCCCTTTTATCATACGGCTAATGGAGCTAATTTGTTCCACTGAGGGAAGTGTTCCTCATCCACAAACACGGCGCTGCAGGAGAGATTCGATTAATGCAACGAGCCGCTCAGCAAAAAGAATACTAGAGAGGTTGCTGAACTCGTGGAGGGAGCTGTTTGGGCAGTGTTGGCGCTAATTAGCGCTGCCTTCACTGGGAGCGTTTTTTCCAGCGAATATCGCAGATTAATCAGCGACATGACACGCGCTGTAAATGCACAGTCTTTGCTGCAAAATACATTCGAGCCTTATGAAAGATTAAGTCTCATTTCTCCCCCAAAAATGCACTCGGGCGGGAGGAAACTTTGAGGCTAAGCTTGCTGAATTAACATTTGGTATTCTAAAATGATTCCATAACACTGCGCTTAATTCTCTCCCCCCCCCTTCACTGTATCTCTGTTACTTCTTTAGGGCAAGAAATGATTCAATAATACAAGAAAAATGAGTGGAGTTTTTCTTCCCACTTCTGGGTAGGAAGTGATTGTCTCGAGTTATTATTCTCTCTTTTCTTTTTCCCTAGTTATGCTTTGAGAAAATGGCCAGTTTCTAAAAATAGCCGCCATGCATCTTTTTTGGCAGAGGAAAAAAAAAACTCTGAGCCATGTGTTTATTTCTCCCCAGGACATATTGTGAAGAAGTGATTCGGCGTGTTTGTGTGTGCGTGCGGGGTTGAGTGGGTGGCTGAGAGAGGAGGAATTTGCACAGGCGTGTTTGTGTGTGTGTACGTGTGTGCGTTGTAGTAAAAGGGTCATGGGACTTCCTGAATGGAGCGTATCACATGGACGCACGCACCGCACCGCATCGCTGTAGATGTTGTGGACACAGTCGTTGTTTCCCAATAACCGAGTCGTCCTTGGGGCAGCTGGATATTGGAAACAGCTGGAGGACGGCGCGGTGCGGGCTTGTTTCGATGTATCCGGAACTCCGTCGGATGCTGACGAGAAAGAAATAGAAGGGGGGGGAGAAAAATAGCGCCGCGAGATGAAAATAGAAGTCTTTCCCCGAGTTGTTTGTATTTGAGTTTCTCAATGTGAATGCTGAGCTTTTGAGAGGGCTCTTGCACGGTGCGGCGTTGAAATAATAAGTCACCACAGTTGTTTAATAGGGACCGTCGCCGTAGGACAGTCCCTTCTTTGACTACAAATCAAGTTGCAGCTCTATCTCTGGAGGAGGACTTTTGAAAAGCAATCATCCAAGTAAGAATCTGTTGAATTCTCACAACAGAGAATACTCAATCTAGTCAATACCAAGGTAGTAAATCAAGGCCACCGCTCACGCCCTAAGCTAGAACAATAATAGTAAACCACACAATAAAACTCTATACCCTCCATTGATGGTTATGGGTTCATACACCTCTGAATAATTTCCTCTCATTTAACCCAAAATACATCAAAATGAAATCCTCCTCCTGCTATTCCTGTCAATAAAACGCTTCGTTGCACCTCAATGTCCTCGCAGCGTCAGCCCATACGGCAACCAGACTTTGCGCCTTAAGGGCCTCTGGAAGACAAAAGGCGCCTGAATTCATTTGCATGCCATTGCTTTGGATGCGTGCACTGACTCGGAGCGTATCTTTTCTTCCCACAGAGAGGCCACCGGAGTCATCCCGCAGCCATTGTGCCCCCGCCGCCCCCCGTTTTTATCACCTTCGCTGCAGCGAAAGTTTACAAAGTGAAAGATGAGACATCAAGTGGCTCATCTGGCGATAAGTGCCTCACCTCCAACTTTTAAACCCTCGCTATCATCAAGTCGGCTGTTTGCAGTGCTTAAAGTGAATGAGTAGA
This sequence comes from Terapon puta, assembly GCA_028564955.1. Classification (NCBI taxonomy): domain Eukaryota; kingdom Metazoa; phylum Chordata; class Actinopteri; order Centrarchiformes; family Terapontidae; genus Terapon; species Terapon puta. Next base: position 4,666,807 of record JAOXYL010000061.1, read on the forward strand.
TCAGCAGTTAATCCTATGGGCTTGCGCTGCTAAGTAGCTCATCGCTGTCTGGGTGCTAAAGAGGGCTTGAATGCTGATGTTGTCAGATGCGGACAAGGCGGGGAGTAGATAAGCTATTGTTTTCCCAGGGAAAGCACAGAGGGCTCGATGTTGCGCCGCAACACTGATGCAACCTTCCGAAAGAGTGGCCGCCTTTGGAGTTCTTTTTGAATGGGGATTTCACCATCCACACACACACGCACACACACACACACACACACACACACATACAGTACGCTCATATTGTATATTTACATGCGCAGATCAACCGGGGCATGTTGCATGTTGTAACGCTCGTGAAGGCAGATGCAAGTGCAAGACACGCAAACGCATACGCACACTTCAATTTCTTGCCTCAGCTGAAGACAGTAACTAAGGACGCCGTGTGTCAGAAGCCGTGTGCCATTATCGCAGAACATCAATAAGCAGCGTACGGCAACCTCTGTCCTCCGCAGCTGTTTTGATTTGCTTCAAAATACAACCCATTCTGCATTCTTTTTGATATCAGCCAGCTCCAAATGTGTTTTGCCTTCTCTTTTATCGGAGGCCCCTCTTCTCTATTTTTTTTTCTACTCTCACTTTTTGTGGATAAAATATAGTGCTTTTTTTCTCTTTTTTTGTCTGATAATAAATGTTCCTACATCTACTATTCATTTCCTATCCTGGGTCATAAACAACAGCCTATCTGCTTCCCGATCAGCTGTTGCTGAACGGTGTTTAGTGATTGTCCTCTCCTTTCTGTACGGACCCTGTTGTGCCACAGCGTAGTGTTTTAAGCAATTTGTGTTCTCGCGGTCGTGCCGGAAAGGTCTTAAAAAACACAAGTCATAAGTAAAACCCTCTCTGGTCATACCCTTAATGGATAAGGAATAATGATTGTCTCAAAGCGTAATTTGATCTCATTATGTGTGCCGCACTGAGTAAGAGGTTGCAAAGATGGGATTACGGGTGCAACGCGAATCAAGGCAACCTTTATTTATACAGAGGGGAAAACCGAGGGTTCTCTCTACATGGAAATTAAACAAAGAAGACAGGGAGGGAAAAAAAGAGACCCATTCACAACATCTCTGTCAGAAAAAGCGCACACATCAACTATTCAGTGGCTCAGATACAATTCTTATTATTTAAAGGAAATGGAAAATGGTTTGAGGCTGTTTTTTTTTTTTTAAAGAAGTCCGAACGCACTGAAAGTCTTTTTAAAGCGGCGAGTGTGAAAAAAAAATTGAATTGAACCCTCAGTACATCAAGATGACGAGCGCCCGGTGACCTGAGAGGGCTGGGTGGCTTGCTTTTAAGCGGATCCAACGTGTATTGTGGGGCAAGGCCATTCGGTGCTTTATGGACGAGGCAGAGCAGCTAAAAATCAATTCTAGTGTGGACTAGAGGCAAAGGCGGTAATGCTAAGGAAGGGGTGGGGTGGTGGTGCTCTTTTCTTTTAGTCCTCGTCAAAACTCTGACTGCAGCTGCCCCACAGAGAATTGCAGTCGTATTTTTCTAATGCGCCCACACGAGCCTCTGCAGGTCTCGTATACCTGCTTTGGTAATTGATGCAAATTAATCTGATTGCTATCGAGCAAAAATCTATTTAAACTGGATCAAACATGCTGTCAGTTTTTTTTAAAGGAACCAAAGGAACTGTCACCAGGCATTAGGTGCTTTTCTTCTCCGAGAGCCAATACAGGTGTTTTTAGCTCTGGAAGACAGCCCTCTCTCTCTCTATTAGTGCTCTTGCCTCCCTTTTGAGCATCAAATGGGTTTGCGCTGTTATAGTTTAAACGAGTGCGGCGTCTTTGTCTGCTAGGCCTCTTCTGCCGTCACTTCTGACTCTAACAACCCAGATATTCCCCCTCTCTGCCTGCAGCTGGCCCATCGCTGTTGCTCTCTTAAATCACTTGTTTGCCAAAGGAACTTTCCAGGAATAGACGTCGGTGCTTAGATATCTACATTAGTGGGGTGAGAAAGTGACTGATGTTGAACAGATTAAAAAATTTGACACTTATGTGGTCTGTTGCCATGAGTTACGTGAGATGGGCCTCATATTTATCAGGGTCAGGAGCTGATTAGCGTAGCTTAGCATAAAGACCGGAAGCAGGGGAGAACAGCTAGCCTTGCTGCCTGGACATTAAATAATCACCCTCTGAATTGAACAGATGAACTTGTTATATCTTATTTGTTTAACTGAAGCCCTTTCTGTCAGATTGCCGGGGAAGCAAAGAACTAGGCCCACTTCAATGCATAAACACTTCATAGAACCAGTATTTTCTTTTTTACATTATGTTAAGATACAAGATGTTCAATCGTGAGCTTTAGAGGAGGCATCTTTGGACAGAGGGAGGCAAGATGTTTGCTTTTTTTCCATGTTCATGCTAATTGAATGAACTCTGCAAGAAAGCCAAAAAAAAAAAAAGTCTTAGAAAAAGATATTTGTAAAAATATAACAGCTTTTTTTTCCCTCTTGACTTGACTGTGTTCGCACTTTTTTTTTGTTGTTTGTTTTGAAAGATGCCGGTCCTCGTCGGAGCACCCGTCTCCCTCGATGAATCTGTCTCCGCAGATGCGGTGTGAGGAAGTCGCTCTTTGTTTGCAGCGTCGCGTTTGCCGCCACTGTTGACGCTAATGATCCAGATCTTTCCGCTGCTCGGTAAAGGATTATTCCGGGGTTGCTCTATACGAACCGGACCGCCCCTGTTCTCACATTAAAGGGTGTTATCGAGAGCGGCGAAATGGATGTTTACATCAGCAGCGTGTCAGCGACTGATCTTTAACATGAAGCTTAACACACATACGGGCGCGCACAGATAATTACCTTTCTTCCAAAGCCCACCTGTTCCCCAACTACCCCCCCGACCCCCACCCCCCTCCCACTCCTGCTCTGGTTGACTGGCTCTCAGGGAGCCTGTTGAACTGAGCGGTGATTCAGCTGAAGAGTTCTGCCAGCGTGCTTTTGGCTGGGGGTGAAACAGATCACTCTATGCATGCATGAATATATTACTTCTGCCGCTGTTATTATCCCTGGCAAGGCTACGGCATTTGGGACCTGCACCCTGTTGCCTCCCCGGCTTCTGTGTTCTCATTGTCGCTGCCACACAATAAAGTGGGTGTGAATGTTGCTCGCGCGGGCTTCGACTGGGATAAGACGCTCCTTCATCTACAGAGAATCCTAGATGTTTCTCACTGGGTTTTGCGGGAGGGAGGCTTAAACGATGAAACATTCATAAAATTGAAAGTGGCGTGTAGGTCCTCTGCAAGGCTAAAACTATACTCTTATAAACACAGCTCTGATCCGCAGACGGCATCGCCGGCGCGGTAAGTACCGATCACGTCTCTCCAGCCACAGACTGCATCCTCTGCTGATGGATTGACTACGCTGCGAAGCCTCAGCTAAGAAGGGCTGCGGCCGTTTCTACATCCTTGTGATTTGGCTCTCTGGGTTTAGGACTGCGCCCAAGGGTGGCTTTAAAGACACCAAAACCTTGAAATGCACAAAGCCTCGCACTCCCCTCCTATCAAGGCGACGCTTCTGAGGACCTGCCTGTCAGCCCTCAAATACGAAATGTGTGTGTAGGTGTGTGTGTGTGTGTGTGTTTTTAAGCACGCACGATGAGGATGTTTGCGAGCCCACGTGCGCAATTGGTGTTTTTTTTTTTTTTTTTTTGTGCAGGTTGCACCCCTCTTGCCGACAGATGGAAACCTCAGGCACAATGCTGGGGGTCTCTCTTTTGAAGCAACCTTCTCTCCGCCCATTTTTTTTTCCCTACGCCTTTCTCACTCTCTCTCTCTCTCTATCTCTCTCTCCTCACCCCCCACCCTTCCCTTTTCCCCTCTACTCTTTTTTTTTTTTTTTTTTGCGCTCACCAAGCAGAAAGAAAAGCTTCAATCTTACACAGGCAGGCCCCAGAACCTGGCTGCAGGCGGTGGAAGCCTTCCTCTGTCACCGCGAAGAGACAAATCTCGCCCTGCATTTGACACAATAACACACACTGAGAGGGGAAGGAAGTGCAGATGCAATATTCATATGAAAATTACAAGGCTGGCAGCGATGTAACATGGCACTGTGGCACTTACGAATATGTTAGCGTTTTGCATATATGAGCACTCGGAGGTATTTTGTCTCAGGCGCTGTGGTGTGTTTGTGAGTGCACTCATAGTGTTTGAATATGATATTCATAAAGTCCATGTTGTAGCGCCGTGCGATTCAGTAAAAAGTACTGTATGCATGAAATTTTCAAGTGGGATGACGTAACATTTTCTCTTTAGTTGACTAAAGTGAAAAGGTACGACTACAAGGCAGAGGGCTAAGATGAGAAAAGATATAGTCATTCGTTTTCTGTGCATGGAGGCAAGAATCAGTCTGTGCGTGCTGAAACAGGTGAAAGATGAACTTTAGCCGACGGTTTTATTCTCTTTCAGACTCGATATAATGTGCTTTCCATGTAGAATGTGTGATTTTTTTTTTTTTTTTTTCCAACCGCCGCGGCGTATGGCTGAGTGATCAATACGCTGCGCGGCCTGCGAATTGATCTGAACCTATTACAGTATACAGTGGATGTCCTTTTGGTCAGCCTGCCATCAAATGTGCTGCAGCGTGCAAACTGTCAGATAGCACGGCTGAGAGCCTTTCGCTGTCTGAATCGATGTTAATTATTCTCAAAAGTTTCCAAAGAGAACGCTCATGAAGTAAAAGCATGGATGAGGCACACGCTTAAAGCCAGCAGGATGCAACGCGAGTGAATTTAGAACAAAAGCAACAACTCAAAGCAGATGGAAAGAAATAAAAGCGACATCTCAGAGAGCAAATGAATTTGACCTCGCAACAGGATGGAAATAGGACAGTCTTTTCCTAACAATGTGTGAGGATATGTAAAAGCGTGAAATCAGCTAAGTTGGGAATTTCTTGCTGAGCGCCTTAGAACTCGCTCGCTTAACCGCGCAGGTCTCATCACTCGTACGGGGAAGGTGATTGAATTGCCTTGATTTCTGAAGATCAAAAAGGACAAAGGGGGAATTACGGCACCTCAGTGAGCTGCGAACATGGTGACATGTCTATCATACAGATGGATAAGGGTTAAAAAAAAAAAGTGTACGTTTGTTAAGTTAGTCTGTAAAGATACCGGTGCGTTAAATGGCTAAATCTCGAGAAGCATTCAACAAACGACAACAAAACTCTTGAATAAAAAGGATTGCAGTTTTCCAACAGGTGCCAAAAAGCAAACAGGCCTTCACAGTTAGGAGCGATGTGGAGAGTTTTTTTTTTTTTCTTTTTTTTTTTTTTTTGCATGAAGCCAATAAAAAAGTTTAGTTTGGCTTGCTCAGATAAAGAATTCAACTATCTCAGTTTCAAGCTTGTCACGTTCAAAAAACGTCTCTGTAAGATGTTAATTCACCACAAGCTTCGGTTTCGGTGCTCTGCTGGACCTCTGCTGGAGGGATAAAGACCATTCCTCCTAAAGACATCCGTTCATTTGATGTTTTTAATTACTTGCCGTGGAAGGTACGTTCAGACTGAACGTACGCATAGCAAACTTCAGAGGTGCGACTGCGTATAAAGACAATGCGTTCAAAGACATTCGTATGGAGCAGACATTTAATTCTCCTGTCGAATGCGATTAAATTACCACAGGAGAAAATTGGTTTCTTTACTTCCGCTTGTATGTATTTCTGTCATGGGGTTTAAATTAGCATTCCTCCGCACGTGAAGTGACGCGCACCGCGTGTGAGGTTATCGTGAGAATGATGAAACACCCGTCACGAGGAGCGGCGACGGTTCACGGGATCCGCGGTGGCAGGTCGGGGCCAGTTCCAGTCGACTCGCGGGCGACGACATCGAGCGGCCCGATCCCCGGGGTCTGGCCACCATCTGCGCACATCGCCCGTCTTTGTCTCTGCTTAGGGCTCCGTTGTGGCCCAGCTTCCGCTTTTCCCTGTTTAAAAAAAAAAAGGGGGGGAAACTGGGTCTCCGTGTCTCCAAGTTGGATCCCTGGAGCTGAGAGCAACGCTGAGTCCCACATTCATCATCTCCGAGGCGGTGGTCAGAGAGCGCGCGTGTGTCTCAGCGTTCCCCACAGTGGAACCGGGCCCTTCGTACTGCAGGACAACTTTGTAAAGGATAATCTAGTCCCGTCAGCCCTCCCCGCATGCACACACACACATGCAGTCTCTCACACACACACACACACACACTTGGGGTAAAGCTTCATTACGATCACCAGCTGGAGAGATACCTCACTCCATCCATCACACCCGTGCAGCCTGGGAGAGGAGGACACACACACACACACACACACACGCTTATTTCACACAACACGCATGCACTCCCCTACACACACACACACGCGTGCATTCACCCACACACACACACACACACACACACGGAGAATCAGCTCAGAGGTCAGCAGATCAGAGATGCCTCCCAGCCAGCAGAAATGATACAGCACGGTGATTAGAGCAGATACTGATCTTAAAATAATGGCAACCTCGCAAACACTAACAGAGTCCACATAGAGAAGTCTCTCTGGCTTCTCCCTCTCCTACTCACTTTCACTTCCTCCTCTCTCAAGAGTCATATTGTGATGATGATAGTTAGGGCTTGATAATTAAAAAGATGGCTGTACTGTGAGACTGCAGTGATCATTATAATGCACTTAACTGCTAATAAAAGCCCAAAAAGGAACCTTTTGAGAAAATCATTTGTTTTTCTTAGAATAATAGCAGTGCGTGGCTTATAAAAGCTTGGTACTGCTCTTTTTAGATGCATGTTAAACTGTGAGTTAAGAACCTCAGCCTTTTCCTGTAGAGAGTAAGTAAACTTGATTATTTGGCTTTTACCATTCACAACTGTACTTTCAGGCATATTTGTAAAATGCAGTTGGATTCACCCATTCAAAGACGACAGTAGTAAACTAAAAATTGACACCAGAAAGGCTTTGTTACAGATCAGAAGGGTGGAGATTGAAAGTGGTGTTTCTAACAAAAGATAGCGTAGAGCATTGTGAGCATTGTCAGATCCAGTGTTTTAGAGCTTGACTCAGCTAAAAGCCAGAACATGTCGGCCTCTGCGGCTTTGAGTGTGAACATTTCTGAATTTGTCGCCTCCCCTCATAGAAGTGTAACACTGACACTGTATTCTACTTCCATAAAGCTGATGGCTGAAAGAACAGTGGAGATCGAGGATTGGGGCTGAAATATTTCACCAGATGACACCCAACAGGTAAATATATGTGTCCTTACAAGTTTATGTGCCCAGTTTTTTATTTGGATGTCCCTTTTAAATGTTTGAAATCTCTGAGGTCGTTCTTTAGGCGTCCCCGATGATGTCATCAAGTTGATTTTTTTTTTTTTTACGTTGCCAGAGTCACCACATAAGAGGAGACTGAGCATTATAACTAGTGCACTCATCTAATAATACATATTTATAGTGTATATAGTGAGTGTAAATAAATCAATCATGCATAATTGTATAATTGGTGGAGTTACCTTTGATTACAATCAAGCAGAAATTCAAAAATCTTTCAAACACTGCTTCACAATAAGCAACAAGTGAAATGTAAGCTAACAACAGGAGGTAAAATGTTCATCAAAACAAAAGAAACCACAGGCACAGATGAATAAATTCAGTTCAGATTCATTTCGGGAGGCTTTTGTTTTGTAGGTGTGCGGCATATGAGTGTGTTCCACATCCTATTGTGTCTCACTATTTCAACCCATCAGCGAGAAGCCTTTGAGTACATTTTCAATGGTAAACTGACCCAATTCTGACAGTCTAACACAAGACATACTGTCACAAAACAAGCCAAAGCAATGTTTTGGCACTTGCACATAGTTTCTCAAATTGTCTGGATCAGAGTGTGTTTTCTCTGCAGAGGAAAGGAAAGTAGAGCAAGAACAACATCTGGCCCCGGTGACAGAATCACTCCAAACATGGCTTTTTTTTTTTTTCTTCGCCCCCCCTCCCCACCTTCTTCCACAATCCGTGGCATTCCTCTGCTCCACAAATCTGTGTAATGTTCTGAGTAATGATATCATCATTGCTCTGGCTGACATCTTACACTGCCAGACAAGCAAGCAATACACAGGTGGTTGGAGAAATGGGCTCCGCACTCGCACATACATCATCCTGATGAGGGTTCGGCGTGGAAGAGGGAGGGAGAGGGGCTGCTAGATGAGACTGAGGTAAATGGTTACGTTTAGCTTGACTCTGCTGAGTTTTTAAATTTCTCTTCTCTTCCCTTCTCTTCTCTTCTCCTTCTTCTTCTTCTTCTTCTTCTTCTTCTCCTTCCTTCGATCCCAAGAGTTTAGTATGACCCAAGGCTGAACTCGTAAATTACGACCATGGTCTTCAACACACCGGGAACTAATTAAAAAGAGAGAGAGAGAGTGAGAAAAATAGAAAGTGAGAGAAGGGGAGAATGCGGGCGGGGGGGCAATGAGAGGGGAGTATAGTTTTGGCCTTTATCACACCTCGGGCTTCAGTGTGGGATACTGTACACTGAGTGCCAAAGGAGAAGGGACTGATAGTAGTTTCTAGGTAAAAAATGAAGAGAAATATTGGTTTGGTTATAAGAAGGGGGAAAAAAAACGTTTGAAATAATTCCGTTCAGCTTCTCTAAAAGATGAGCGTTATTGCTTTGACAGAGCAGTCCAAGTTACACGGTTCTCCAGTTAATGCCATCTCATCATCTTGTCATTTTTGTTCTGAGTCCTTTTTTTACATTTTTTTTTTTCATTTAAACAGTGGAAGGTGTCGCTTGTTTCGCATTGTCAGAATTTCATTTTGGAAACAAATCTGTTCAAATTGAGAACGGTAGCGACACAAGAACCAAATCAGAAATTCAAAAGGAGGAGAAGCTAAAACAAGGCAAGAGTGAGGGAGAGGCTGCGATGCCTGCGTTAAAACCTCCCTATCCTGAGTGCACATTTGTTCTTGGTGGTTTTTTAATTGCGTTGCCTTGACAACCAGAACAATGCTGAAAGGCTCTTTCACTCCGATGCTGGCTGAAAATGATTTTCTCCATCATGCATTTAGCAAGCAATTAGTGAGACAGACAAGGAATTTAGCTTAATCCCGGTGTATCATTCCTGCTTTCAGAAAATGGAGGGGGTAGCTGTGGGTGGGAGAGGGGTGGAGGACTGGAGAGTGGAGTGGAATTTTAATGCACGATATAAAGCAGAGCAGAAAGACGAATGGGGGAAGAGGAAGACTGAGTCAAACAAACTTGAAAGACAGGCAGAGAGGGACAGAAACGGGCGAAATGGATGGGCAAGACGGGAAAGAAAAATCCTCGAAAGCTTTGTACAATGCTTTTATTTACTACAGACATGCTCCCGTGTGTGTGTGTGTGTGTGTGTGTGAATGTACGCTGCATGAGTATATTCATCACGCTCAGAGAGACGGGTCTGTTTTTTCACCCCGGGGTTCACGGGGGCCCTCCGTCTTTGTTACCGCGCCGCTCCCGTAGAGAGATCACCACATCATATTTCTTTGTTAAGCCACCGAAAACAACGGGTCCTGTCAGAAAATTAGGAGGGAGCGGCAAAGCATGACACATGACGAGCGGCTAAAGGACGCGGAGTCCGAAAACGCGCGCCGGCGGCAGGCGAGCGCTCGGAGGTCTGTCGTTTGGGGCGATTTGTGCAGTCGGAGGAGACGCTGCCCTCGTGAAAACGTGATAATGTCAACGAATTGGCTGTCTCTGAGGGGAAAAAAAACAGCAGGGTCATTGCCGCGCACGCCGCTCAGAGGAAGGACACGAAAAAAGTAATTTCAAGTTTGACTGAAGTAGTTCTGAGTATTTATTCTGCTGAACCTCGTTGATGTCAAGTGTTGTTTAAGACGACGGCATTCATTTCATTTTCACACGTACAATTGTCTGAAGCTGGCAGTGCTTCAGCTGGCATTTGCATCTTAATGCAGGTATTATGATGACATGATAACAGAGATAATAACCTTCATTAGCTTGATTTTATGTTCATTTGTCGGCAAGAGCCATACTCTTCCACGGATCATTTATGCTGAGACCATGTGTGTGTTTTCATTCATTTAATCCATAACAGCTCATAGTTTGCTGGAAATATATTTTCAGTAAATTAATACTGTCATGGCAACATCTGAACCTCCAGTCCCTCTCCCTCTGTTTTTCCTCCTTATGCCCTGCTGGCACCAACTAGAACTAAGCAGGGACCTCGTGGGATTTAATAATTTACCACCCATGTCTGTGTTTAGTGTGGCGCTCTGCCCAGGATAAACATGGTCTCTGTTTCACTCATTCACTGACCAAATCCTGAGGATTATCTTGATTGTAATGGGTCTCCGTGCTGAGTGGCTGGATGAGCCTCTCGAATGGGCACCCAAAATGCCCTCATTAATAATTTTCACCGCTGCCAGCTAATTCGTGACCCGAAGCGAGAGGCAAGAAAACGCGGAAAAGCAGACTGGCGCTCACACTTAGATTTTTAGAAACTGCACATAAATAATACCATGCTCTGTGCTTGGTGCTTGGTGTGGCATTTTCTTGTTGCTACAGACATGTGACCTTGCAGTAAATACAATCCGAGACCATGCAAACGCAGCTTTAATCTCCGGTAATCCTCTTTGGTAATGTGTTTATTTTGCGAGGCCGGTCACGCCTCACCTGTCCACTAGATGTCCTCAGCATGTCTCCGGTCACGGCTCTGCGACTTCGGGCTCGGCTACGTCTCATTGGCGTTCCCTTCACTGTACATGCTACATTTACCTCACAGGCTGCCAATCTGTTTTTGCTGCCATAAAATATCTTATTACCCCGCCTCGCCGTTGCCTTGTTTACCTGCCAAGTCTCTTGGCTACCTTCGCGATACCCTCTGTTCACTGCATGCTCCCTTGACCGCCAAGTGAAGGAGGGACTGTGGGCTGACAGTGGCGTCTGTAACGGCGAGCGAGTGTTTTCACGCGGCACAGACGACGTTTGGAAAAGCCGAGCGGAGAGAGCAGTCGAGGGAATGGCCGGGCTGGGCTGCAATTAGCATTAAAGGAGCAGTTTGGCATTTTGGGAAATACGCTTAAGCTCTTCCTCGCTGAGAGTTAGATGAGAAGACCGATACTCTTCTCGCGGCTGTGTGTTAAGCATGGAGCCGGAGCCAGGAAGTGATTGGCCTACTTTAGCATAAACGGTGCTGGAAGCAGAGGAAAAAAAAAAGAGTCTGGATCTCTCAAAGCAAAACAAAATAGACCCATCAGTCTCCAAACGAACATGTTGGATCTAAGTATTAATTCACACGCAAACTGAAATTTAATAATGTTTGTTTATGTTTTCTCTGGTGGTTGCTATACAAAGACCAACATTTAACAGTGGATAATATATGAAACAGTCACAGCACGTTACTCTATGCAAAATAACATCCGCTGTTTATGCTGATAAAACATATTATTTAGTGAACCTTAAGGTTGGTAGGTTTTCTGATGTATGTGTATGTATGTGTGTGTGTATGTGTCCCTATGCAAAACTAAACTGAGCTGAGATAAACTAAGCTAAGCCTTGCTCAGATAAGCTCAGCTAAGATAAGCTTACCACCTCCTGACTCCACTTCCATACTTAAGAATGAGAGACATACACAGATTGTATCTCATACGTTTCAATGCAGTGAATGAGCATGTTTTTCCAATGATTCCCTTCAGGTAGGAGGCAACAACAACATGGAACAACACAGAGTTATTCTCAGTTGAGGGTCAACGCTTTGTCTCAGAATAAAGCAGAAAACAGTGAGGACAGACATCATATATTGTAGACAACATTTAGAGCTTTATGTCGGCGGATGAGCGCTTTTGTTTCGGTGGCGCTCCCGTCGTTGAAATATTGATGCGCTACGTTGCGCCGCAGTTCTCCACTTCTTCACTTCATCTGCCATTACAACAAAGTATTACACGACCCCAGAGCTTTCCAAGAAGGCAGCCTTTTAATCACGCACTGTACCTCTGATGGCGTACAGATGGCGGTGCTGATGGTGATGGTACAGACCTCATGATGTGCCGCCACTGATCTGTTTTCTGGTTCACAACCTCAAAGACTACCTCAGATCTTCGGATGTTAATCATGTTCATTTGTAAAGCTGATCTTTAGTTTGTCATGGCTGCAATACATGGCCAGCGTGTGGGTTGTGAATTTGCATCCATGCAACTCAAATGACACATAGTATCCATCATGTTACAGTTGGTGGAGATAGCAGCGGACAGCTTGCGGCCTATTAAAATGACTGTATACTGTGTGGTTGTTGCTTTTGTTCAACACTGACTGCTTTAAACACAAGTCCTCTGTGTGCTAGCTTTTCTTCTTATAACCACAATAATTCACCAAAAGAACACTTTAGCTCACCGATGTGTGTGTGTGTGTGTGTGTGTGTGATTTCCGTCATACTGTAGGCCACATTTTGAGACAAATTTTTTCACCTCAGACCATTTAATTGGGGATGTCTTGGATAATTGGGGACACAATTGGTGTATCTGGCTTGATTCCTGTGCAGCTGCATAGAGCACAATGTAAAATGGCTGCGGCCCTAATTGGGGTTAGGTAAAGGTGTGGATGTGAGTGTGCGCCGAGAGATTTCAAAGAAGAAATGCCATATGGGAAGGTGTAGGCAATCAACTTTATCCCTTGCTTTTACAAAGATAAAAAAAAGTCCTGACCTAATTTCGACTCTTTTACCCCTAATAAGCTTCTTTACCCACCATGGGATCAAACACATCCAGACACATCCTGTCTCTGCGCGCTTTTTTTTTTTTTTTTTTTTCATTATGCGAGAGCGAGTAGAGCTAGCAGAGAACGTGCCATTGTGAAAAAATGTAAAAAAAGAAAGAAAAAAAGAAAAAGAAAACTGTAGCAGGTCATTTTGCTCTGCGACAGAGCAGAAGGCTTCATCGCGCCCCGACTGTGTTTACAACAGGAACGCACGCATATGCTCGGACACCAATACCTAATACCCAAACCAACAACAGACACACAAACACACACCGACAGACAATAAACCAACCAACTGCCCTGCTGTCTATTTAGCGATGATGGGTTTTGTCCACTGTAAAAAAGGCAGCGGCTCAGGCCGGTCTGACGGACAAAAGGCAACAGAAGTCGGGGAGGTGGGCAGTCGGAGAGTTGTGTTCTGCTAATAATGGGGAGGAGGGTGCTGGCATTCAACCTCATGGACCAGGGCCACGGAAACAGATGTGAGGGAGGGAGCTGGTGGTGGTGATGTGCAGGGCGGGGGACAGAGAGTGATTTGGTGGCAGAGAAAAGCACAGAAGATAAGAATTAGGAGGCAATAGGACAGAAAATAGATGATAGTCAAGCAGAGATATGGAAAGGTAGCGCGGAGCAGAGGAGGGGAAATGATAGTCACAGCTGCTGAGCAGACAAAAAAGGGAGAAAGTAGGAAGAGCCACTGAGAGTTTGCAAAAAAAAAAAAAAAAAAATAGGCAAAGAATCAGCTAATATGGTAGCGTTGTAGAAAAATAACCGGGGCTTGAACTGAGAGGGAGAGAGAGGAGAGACCGGGCTGAGCGAGAAAGAGGAAGAGGAAGCAAAGGGGAGCCGAGGCGGTGAACGTGAAAGGGGTCTTTGTTTCCCATGGTGCTCTGTTATGACGCCAGAGTCTAAACCGTTCATTCTAAATGGCGATGGCGACCAGCCACTAAACGCACGCGCGCACACACACATGCACACAGACACACACACACACACAAGTGCGCGCATAATGACGATGATAGAGCACGATCACACCTCTCTGCCGTTCTCCCCGCTCTCATCTCTCAGCTCATCTTGTAACACTTTCATACAAACTCCCCCAGCTACTGCCAATTCAGATACACACACACACACACACACACACACACACACACATAATCAGCAGATAGTCCTCTCGGTGCAGAGAATATGCCTCCTCGTAGCCTTATCTATCTTATGCAACGCTGTGTAATAGTGTGACCATTATGGAGCAACCACAGTGACGGCTGCACTGGGTTAGTGGGAGCAAAACTGGCAGCAATCCCTAATGTCTCCATCGCTGTGGCTTGGCCTATTTTCTTCCCTTTCTACTTCTTGCTGTCTCACAGTCCTTTAGCCGCTTGCTGTCATTAAAGTCAGAGGCACTTACGTGCATACATGCTATTATTGAAGTCAGGGGCACTTATCAGGGAAAAAAAAAAGTTTTCTTATTTAAATAAGAGGCACTTTATAAGCGGCACTTTTGTAGACGCTTGCTTATCGGCACTTATCTGCATAGAATTAGAGCGGCGGAAACTGTCGGATCAGAGCCGTGCGGAATGTGGTGGCGATGAGTACACTTGTGCAATTTTGCAACAACAACAAAAAAAAAAAAATCTCCTTTTAAAACGACTTTTGCACCCACGCACCGGCAGACAGACCGAAACACGGGCTCACATGAAAACTTCAGAAGCAATAAGAGGATAGTTGGTAACACTTCCTGACCTGCTACCTCACTGTGTGCTCCCTGCTTTGGCTGTCAGATGTGGTTAATGAGAATCTGTCGGCTCCCATAGATTGGTGTAGCTATAGAGAGCGGCCTGCTGGGATACACACACGCCCGGACGTATACGCACACACAGGCGCTCACATGGGACCCCGAGAGCCTTGTCATCACACAGAGAGGGACCTGCTGGCCTATTGTAGATCCCCGTGGCACAGGGATCACCTCTTATCCCCCGCAAACACACAGCACACAGCGGGCAACCCAAAAGCCGCAAACACACACACGCGCGCACACACACACACACACACACACACGTAGGCACTCCACACACAGTCCTAAGCCTTGGTAAGCACACATTTTTTGCTTATTTCTCTCATGCGTCTTCGCCTCGGCTCTCATTTTAATCACAGTTCTGTCCCCTCTATTCTCCATCTACCCCCTGTCTCTTTCATTTTCTCTCTCTCTGTCTCTTAATCCCCCCTAACATCCATCTTGCTAATGCCCCCATCATCCAAACACCAGCATGCCCTCCTCTGTCTGCCTGCGACCCCCCGCTCCCTCCCTCCCTCCCTCCCTCCCTCCCTCCCTCCGGAGACGACTTCTCCACGGCTTCTGCTCTCCCATTCAGCCCTGCTTGTCCCCATGTATTCATAGAGATCACTGATGGAGTGGGGAGTCTTTGTCAGCGGGTCAGCCTCTTATAACCCCCCTCTGACCCCACAGTCTACCCACACACCCACATTCGCGCGCTCATACACACACACACACACACATGCTGGATCCCTCTCACTTGCCATATGGCATGGGCAATGAAGGGCTAACAAAAGAGAGCTAAAGAGGTGTCAGAGAGTTTGTATGTGTGTGTCTGTGTGTGTGTGTGCGCTCTGCATCAAAAGAAGCCTAAGCAGTCAGCCATGGGGCAGGGTCCAATAGATGAAATTGATTTCTGCTTTTTTGGACACAGAGAGGAGAGGGAGGGGACTTTCCACCTTTTCTTCCGCCGTCAAACTCATTGGCTCAATGAAGAGTAATGAGAGGAGGCCCTGATTGGAGCACAATGGGGGCACACTTGATGGAGTGTTGAGCAATGCAGATCTGTCTTCATCACAGGAGTGGATTTGTTGGTATGACAACAATACCATCGTCATCGTCACCGCGCGATCGTTGTGTCGTCACCATCGTTACAATTTTCAGCATCGGAGTGTCATCATCATCTCCTCCTCCTTCAGTTCTCATTCTTACAGTCTGGCGTAGCGATAGCGCCTGTCTTTAAATGGCAGTCGCCATCTTTCTTCATCAGAGGCGAGTTTGTTTTTCTCTTTTTTACAAGTTTAGTCTTATATTTGTAGCTCTGGCTGTCACTTCTATGGATATTGATGGTGATGGCCAAATACATTCAGAATAGTTTGAAATATTCACACATATCAACATGAAATAATAAAGGAATTAATCATCATCTTAAAAACTTTGTGTTGGTGGTTTGCCTCCAGTGACATCGCTTGAGGCAATTTATCACTTTTTCGTTTCTGGAGTCGCAAAAAGGCTTTCTAGAGCTTTTTTCCACATATGCAGTAGAACATCCAAGGACCTGTAAACAGATTAAACAGAGTTCCT
>JAOXYL010000061.1:4718069-4729482 GCA_028564955.1 Terapon puta
AAACAAACGCCACTGACCACGCATCATGCCGACACACAGACTGTGGTCTAGAATTACCCATTACCCAGAGTGCCTTGTGGTCGGGTGCAGATATTCTATATGCACAATAGGCAGGTTTTCTATTCTGTTTCATGGTTCCCTCATGACATATCGCTTTCTTTTTCTCTTTTGTCTTATTTCCTTAAATAACATATTAGTCTCTGTCTCTGCGGGACAACAGTGTCAGGTTTTAGATGACAGTGGTGCCGCTGAAATTAAGGTTTAAAATATGAATCAAAGCCAGGGAGAGAGGACGAGAGGAAGTCAGCCAACGTCGCTGCACGCTAGGAACAAAGAACAGTCGTCACTTGCAAATGACTTTTTTTTTTTTTTTTTTGCCCCGCTTCCGCTCATAAAAGTGCGCATTTGTGTGTTTGTACTTTGTGTCCTCATTGTCCTTGAGCGTGTTTGTGTCCATTATGTGCATGCTCGCACTTGCTGGTTCATCAGACATAGATCATTTGGGTTCAGTCTTTCCCCATTACCCCACGGAGTGACGAGCTGTGAAAGCAAGCCACACAGACAGAGGTCACGGTGTAATTCAGCAAGATTATTACGGTGGTCACCGGATAATTACATTATTATACGAGAGCAGACAGGTAATGCAGCCAAAATGACCAGGCAGCACTTTTATTGGGAAAGCGGGCGTGGTGGTGGAGGGAGGGGGGAGGGGGGGGTGTGGGGGGAGATCTTTGAAAATCTCTGTAATTTCATCTAATAGCGTGTGCTTATTAGGAAATTACACTGCTACTTTGCTGTGGTTGTGGAGTGCAGGGGAGGGAACCTTTTGAAAAAAATCAATAGGTTTGATTTAGACTCTCTCTTTTTTTTTTGTTTTTTAAAAAGAAACTTTCATCATTAGTAATTTTGTATTTTGGAACAAGCTCGCCGACAAGTTAATTTTGTGGATATTTGGGTTAATTATTCAGATGTGGCCGTCATCCAAGTGCTGATTCTTCATGCCAACTCTTACTGCTGCTCCACCACCAGCAGGAGCTTTGTGGCACTGCAAGATGGATGCACACACACACACACACACACACACACACACAAACAGAGGAGGCCATAACGTCGCTGGAGTTCTTCACATCGTCCGATGTCCTCTGTTTTGATGGAAGCTAGTTAGTTCGGAAATAATTTGTTCTGGAAGGACGCACATCCTCAGGTTATTATGAGACACTTCGAGTTTCCCAGCGTCCCTCTCTTGTATCATCCAGCACACTTTGCGCGCGCGCACACACACACGCACACACATACACACACACACACACACACACACACACACACACACAGTAGGTGCTCTCAGCGATAATAACTGAGCAGAGGTCTTGGCCCTCTTTATGAAAAGAATCTGGCCGCGGGATTGGATATGTCTGCTCCAATCAGATGGCAGCATTTTGAGAATGATTACAAGAGCCACAATAGTCTTAATTGTGGCCTCGAGCTCCAGAAATCTTAATGACTTTGGTATGTACAATAGCTCTGTGTGTGTGTGTGTGTGTGTGTGTGTTGGTGTTTGTGTATCTGTGTATGGGTGTGCCATGTAAATGTATCTGCTGAATGAGAGGACAATACATTCAAATGACATGTAATATTCCAAGCAGGCGTGGCGTTGAGTGTGGATGTGGGTTTAAGATTGTGTTTCCTGTGTGTCCTCCTCCTCGCATTGTGTTCACTCTGCCTCTGCGTGACATAATGTTTGTTTTGGTGTGTTTGTTTGCGTTTTGTGTCCAGACGATGGTGGGGATTTTCCTGTGATGCACTGGAAGTACATTTACTCCACTACTGCACCAAATCACACTTTTCAATTTTCAGGCACTTCAGTTTCGATTTTATTTATTATTTTGATGGTACGTTGTAACAGCTTTATGAAATGTTACTTCACGACATGTAAACAACTGCTGGGTAAATGTGAAACTGAACCTAATGAACTTAGAAAATAGAATACATCACCATAAATAAAATAATGATAATGATAATAAAAAAATATTCAAGATTCAAGAATTTATTATCATTGCACAACAATTAACATCGGGCAATCATTGTCATTTTTTTCTTAAATCCCTTGCTCCCTACAAGCAATGCTAAAAAAAAAAAATCAGCAGGAATAGAAACACTCAAACTGAGAAAATAGATTAAAGAATAAAAATATTAAAATAAATAATAGTACAACAGTACTAAGAGAGTAGTAAATATAGACCTAAAATTTATATTAAACAATAAAAGATCTAAATATTACAACTATGTTTAATACAATAGAAGTAGTAGAAGTAGTTCAGTTAACTATACAATGAACTACAGCGTTAAAACCATGATAATCATTAATCCTTAAAGATTACAGTATACATATATGTATAGTATATATACAGTATATGTAAAGATAATATAACTTTGAAGTGTACTTTACATATAGAAATGCTGATTAAGCACATCACTGATAATTCTCACCGGTAGCGATGTGGAGTGTCGTTGCCATGTCGCCGTTACTTTGTTTTGGCAAAAAATGTGTCTTTTTCTCTGAACTCTGGAAATGAAAAAGTGAGTGAGCAGCTACTGCAGAGCGGTGGGCAACAAAAAACTTCAACACACTCTCTAGCTGTTTGTCTCCATCCACTGACAGGTTAGAGGATGGAGACCGTCAGGACTGTCAAAACACTTTTTTGCTGTGAGTACAGTTTTCTGTGGTGGGAAATAATATTTCTGGCATAGATAATTACCTCATCTGTCTTACTCATCACTCGACATATGTTTCCACTCGGTCCTCATTTACACGGAAGATCTGAAGGGAGCGCTGCTTGTTGTCATTAGCGTTTGTGTAATTACTCTCACATCCAGAAGGGGGAGACAGAAGTTCTACGCACCAAGTTTAAAGCTAAATTCACTGATTTTGTTCGGCATCTAACAAACAGCATTAATTTGTGGTCTGGATGAATACAAATCCAATATTCATTTTCCTTTTAGCTCCGTTATGGTCTCCTCCAACTCCTTCACCAGCGAGTTGCTCACTTTGACTGTCTGTGCTGTGGAGCTGGGTAGGTACAGTAAGTCTTATTGTTGCTGACACAAATAAAGTTTGTGGGCCTGAAAATAAGGACAATGACAATAGCTACGCAAGAGTCATATGATGAGTTTCTCTTTATAAATGCCTCTGTTCACATCACGCATCCTCATTTGACTTTTTTTTTTAAATAAGATAAAAAAATATCTCGTAGTGCAGCTTTAAGCAAATGATCTGAATTCTTCTTTAACACTATAGCTCCGGCTCGTGATGAGTGTTTTCTGCCTCAACTGTGAAAGTGCACATTTCATTCAGATGAGTTAAGTGTCTGCTCAAATGGGCCAAAACAGCAATGAGAGCCATCTGACGGTCTGATGGTTTGGGCTAAAAGGGAGCTGTGCAGAATATGAGGCTTTAATTCATCAGGTACAGACTGAAATGTGCGACCTTTTCCCATAATGCAAGCGATAAAATAAGATGTGATAGATAATCCAGTTTAACTAGATATACGGCTGTGATTACACAGTCATACTGATGCATGATATATGTTAGGGGATTATGTATGTTTATTTACTCTGACGAACCAGGGTGTGTTTGTCCTCACCGTGGTTTGTGTGAGGCTCTGCTGAATAAGACAGAGTGACTCTGTATAAATAATACCAAGGGGTTTTCATGTTGCCAGTAACAGAAAAAGGCAGTGATTTTTTTTCTTCCACTCACTGTCATTCACAAGCACTCTCCAGCAGTGGTACCTTGTTGTGGATAAGAGGACACAAACTCATGTCCTGTCTCCTTACCGTCACATTACCCATCACATTTTACTATCCACCCATGCATCTATCCACTTTTTTTTTGCCACTCATCTAGACAAAGGTTCTGCTGGTGGAAAAAAAAGAAGAAGGGCAAGCAAAACAAGCCAAATGTCATATTTCTGGCAAGTTCATCGTGCTTCGTGCTCCCGGGGAGTCACACATCACTTCCAGGCCACCTGAAAGATGTAATCCTTACAATATTCTTTGTGTCTTTCCTCTGGGTCCCCTACCAGTCAGCCTCACCTGTTCTATGTCCAAAGGGAGATGCCTGAGCCGCATCCTTGCCAGGTTCAACTGGCTCCACTCAGTGCAGAGGAGCAGCTCAACTTACAGGTCCTCTTGGATTTCTGAGCGTCTCGCCCTCTTACAGAGATTGTGCCAGCAGCCTGCAGAGAAGCGTCACTCTGACAGCTCGAATCTTTGTTCTTATTCTTTCAGTCACCGGTGGTGTAAGTGGGGTTTGACAGGGAGACCTAACACTGAGTGGATACATATTGAGAGCCCTGCCTTGCGGATCAGCTCTTTATTAACCGGCAGAAGCCGATATGGGACTGGCATTACTGCAGACTTTGCACCTTACCAGCAGCCAATCGGGACGTCCCTTTTGACTCTCATGTCACTCTCGTGAAAGAGCGGTTCGCTCCCCGCAGGAATGCACGGGACACTGTAAAGGAAAGGAAATCATTCTGCTTTGGGGGCATCGATTGCCTTAAAAGCAATCAACAAATAAGAGGCAAAAAGATAAAACACCGGGTAGAAAGAATGGCGTCATCTGCAGACATGCTCACAACAGTTTGCCAAGCTTTCACTTTTTTATACAGTTTTCACATTTTCTGTTTGTGTCCGACTTCGTACCAATAATAGAGATGAATCAGTTAGATTATTTATTGATGAGTCTGTCAACAGGCTAAGACTAAGATGGGCGGCGCAGTGGTGCACTGTCGCTTCACAGCTTTTCTGGGTTTGAACCCCCCCGGTCTGCGTGCCTGCTCTCCCTGTGCCTGTGGGGGTTTTCTAAGAGCACTCCGGCTTCCTTCCGCAATCCAAATCCATGTTAGCAAGGTCGATTGGCTTCTCTTAACATTTCCCAGTAGGTGTGAATGTGAGTGTGTGGTCTGTCTCTATATGTCAGCCCTGTGATTGACTGACCCCTCTATGAGGGTGAGGATTGCTCTCTGAGTCACTGAAAGCATGAACATCTCTGAATTGTGGACAGTTGATTTTTGACAGACGTTATCACTTTTTTCTGACTTTTTGTGGACGAAATGATTAATTATTAATTGATCAGTTCTAGCAGATTACTTGATAATAAATGCATTTCATATTATACATGTTGCATCTTTCATAAAAAATATAACACTGGGATAAGAAACCATGGGAATCTTATTATAATGTGCTACGATAGTGGAGATAAAAAAATGTATTTAATTCATTTTTTATCATCTTTACATGAATATTTCTTGTTTTTAAGTTAATCTGCATTTGCTCAAAACTCAAAGCACAGAAAGACATCATGTGATTTTTTATCTTCATAAGATTTATTTATGCAATCTCAGCCAATCGTCTTTGTAACACCCACGCAACAAACAATGTTTTTTTTATTTACTCAGTCTCACAATATTGAATTCGGAATCAGGGGAGTCTCCTATTACGCCTAAAGCTGAACTGAATAGTTTGTTGCTGTTTCATGTTCTAAAAATGCAAATGCTACTTTCAGTTAGAGTTTCTAAACTTGTCTGTAGAGATGGTGTTTTTGTTGGTCATTTTGATTTTTGTGCTGGTTTACAGATTTAACCATGAGAGAGCAGTTGTTCAGTTTTAGAAGCTGTATTTTCATGTTTGTTTTTCTCCTCTCCTCTGTGCTGAAAGCTGTAAAAAAGGGTCAAAATCATCAAGACTGTTTCTGTCTCATTATCACAAAACTGTAGAAAAAGGAGAACGATATAACACCCCTCCGAAGAAGGAAGCTGGAGAGATGAGTGATCGCCCCCTGTTGACTGGCTCCACTTAAGGTCATACTTAAGCACCGCCCCCCCATACAGAAGCCCCGCCCCTCCACGTCAGTTCACAGTCCCTTCAGGTGGTTTTCTTTGTTCGGTTGACATCGTGCTTATCATACTGTTCTATGTTCAAGTGTTATTTTTTTCTGATAAGTGTAAATTAGGTATTTAATGGCATCAGCAGGGGGTGTGATGTCATGACTGACAGCTGTGAAGCAGTCATGGACGCATCTGTGTGTTTCCTTTCAGGATTTATAAGTAGGGTAGGAATGTTAAGACGTACATTTTAACTTCAGCAAGTAATTGCCGGTGAACAGTCGCTAATTACTGATTAAGTCAGGTGGGTCCTGTCCTCTTGCAAAACAACGAAAAAAAAGGATCCCACCATGACCAGTAAAAAAAAAAGAAAAAGAACATTATAAAAACATATTTCTTTTATGAAACACAGTCTAAGTTCACCGAAGAGGTAGCATTTATGTTAATTTTCACCAAGATGATAATTTTTAGATACATGATTAATATGTATTATATTAAGTGTAAGGGGAGCTCAAGAGTGCCACAAAAAGAAAACACTTAGTCTGAGTTTACAGATTTTTAAGGTTGTGTACTGATGATTCAAAAAATCATCTTACAACAAACTGTGCTGACCCACTCGCAGTGTTACAGCCAAAGGAACCTGGAAGATGTTTCACTGTCGAAATGCAAACATAAGTTTTTCTTTAACTGCGTTTTTTGCGACTTGCAACCGGCTCACTTTTCAGTGTGCTATGAAGAAATGTTAGAAATTCAAAAGTTTGGCAATCAGGCAGAGTGTTAAGAAGCTGGCATCAGCCTACCCAGGCAGGCGGCACAGCTTTATCTGTTATTAGCTGGAACACCAAATGCCCTGTTCCTAAAATCCATGTGAGAGTGAAGGGGTGTGTTAACCACAACATGCCAGCAATATCCAGAGCCCTCTTAGGATAGATCTCATCCACCCTTTGGTGCTTTTTCGCGTGGATAAGAGGGCAAATTGCAGGGTTAAGAAAGGTTCCGTTATAATGACTGCACTTTTGGAGAAGGGAGAGAGCAGCAGACAGAGAAACAGGCAGCAAGGCGAGGCAGACATTTGCAAGTCTAATAGCGTTCTGGATGTAATGAACAGTGTTTCTGGTCATCCTGGGAGCGGGGAGGAAATAATAGCCTACAACAGGTTAGAAATGGGCAATGGACTGAGAGTGAGGTGGTCAGGTCAGTAAAGGGTGCCAATAATGAATACCAAATAGGACAGGATCAATAAACAGCCATGTATTCGTTACGAGGGGACATGGTGTGCTTCAGTGTTAGTGCGTGCGGAGCTTCAGATGTGTCTGTTGTGCTCAGCATCTTCTTTTCTTTCTTTTTTTTTTCCTTGAGTGTCCATCTGTACAGATGCACATTTTAGAAGACAGCGGCCCAATGATTTTACATAGCTCACTGTGCTTCATTTTTCCCCAACAAAATTAAAAATTGATTTTTGCTTGCTGACAGTATGCAATAATAGTGTGTGTATATATAGGTGTGTATGTGTGCCTGCATGACACTTTGGTCCACCCACTAATGTATAGTTTTCAGGAGACAGATGAGCATTTAAGCCCTTCATTAAAATTTATTCATATATTATCATCCAAATGGGACTCAAACAGAAAAAGACCAACTAAAGGGTCAAAACTACATTTTAATTCAGGCATAATTTTTCCATGTTGTCTGTAGTGTGTGTGGGTCTTTGAGCCTCGTGTGTCCATGCCTTCCAATAGGTCAGTTCATATCCCATTTGTATTTGATTATCTGAGAGCTATGTGTTGCATTCTTAATAACTCGTTCCTCCTATCGCCAGAAGATGGCAGTAAAGCCTTTCCTCACGGAGCCAGCTGTGTCTCTCCTCTTTCACAGAGGAGGACTGTGGCATCAAAATAGAGACCTTTTTTTCAGAGCACAGCCACAGAAACTCAAGGTGTGTTCCTGAAATTTTATCTTTTTGAACACACTTTTTCCCCCCCTCCTCTTTTCCTTTCCTCTCCCTTCATATCTCCATAGCTTGGCTAAAATAGAAGTTTCCCCTATTCTCTCTGCCTTCTGATGAGGCGCCACAATAATAAAATTCTAATTGCTGATCACATTGATGTCATATACCGAAGGTGTCTCTGGTGGAGGAGCAATAATTGCAACAGTAATTGTCAATAACAGATCGTCTGAGACAATAGAAAGTGTTGAGAATATCCGTGTATTAATTCAGGTTCACCAAAAAAAAAAAAAAAAAAGCTAGAAAACAAGACATTAGGGTTGTGCAAAATGTAATTCTGGAGGTAGACAAACAGCACGTGTTTAATACTGTCACCATAGCAACAGCTCACAGTAGGGAAGAGCAATCACACACACTAAAAACACTCCCACTCCCACATGCACTCCTGGAAACACACATACATTGCGGGTATAGTATTGGAAACGTACAGCTGTTAGGAGCTGCACATTAGACCTGTGATAATGATTTGTTTTAATTGCCAGTATATGCCGGTGTGTGCGCAGAGCTCTGTGCATGTGGAAGGAAAATTACATGTGTGTGGTTATGCATGGATGCATATTCCCCCAATGCGTGTTTACGTGCCGTGGTCGTGCTTGCGATTCATTAGCGCTCACCGTGGTTGCTGCAGGCTAACAGACACTCCTGCTTTCAGCCTGTATGTGCAACTCTGGCAACAGCCGCACTGTTGTTTATGAACTAATAAGATCAGTGCGGGTGGAGGTGAGGGTGCTTGTCACTTTGCTATTTTTGGAATGACCTGAGATAGAAAGACTTTCTTTTTTTTTTTTTTTTTTGAAACGGGTGCATTTAAGCGGATGCACCATCGCACATGTTTCTGCGTACGTCGTTTTTAGCGCGCGCTGTTGTGCTTCCTCCACACGTCGCACGTCTTTCCTGCTGTGCTGGGAGGAAAAAAAGTTGGTAAAATGAATGAAAACAGGTTAAATCCCGACGTTCCCCTAATGTTAAGCCTGGCTTTAAGCATAATTGCACGGATCTTGTCAACAATGCAGCGGCCTTTGTTTTTTCAGATGGGTTTTGAGAAACACGGCCCGCAGACTGCATGCGTGACCCCTGAGAACCAGCATCTTTGTCACTTAAAGCGTTTCCCTCTCTTTTAAAATGATTAGAAACGCCGATGTGAGCCATGATCACATACCCCTCTCATCCAAAGCTGCTTTATAAATAGAACCTGTGTAGAGCTGTAAAAGCCAAAGAAGTGCTATTGAACAGTTAATCCCATAAAACCGGCAGATTACTGAATATTCTTTGCCAGTCAAGGCAGTAGGCCATTAGCCCAAAGTGCCTTCTTAGTCTCGACTTGTTCCCATAATACTTTCCCCTTTAATCCACTCTCTCTCTCTCTTTGTCGGCATGCCTCTTTTTCCTACGTTTGCCTCATTGTTGAACATACATAACTCACATTTGCCTCATAACCTTATTATTACTCCCACTGTTGTCACTACGTTTACGATTCTCATCTTTATTTTCCGCTCGCCGGAGGTTGGAGCTCTCTCGGCCCAGACACTCTTACCTCTCCGCTCTCCAACGAGCCGGCCCAACAAGTCAAATCTCCACCAATCAGCTTCGCCGATCAATCCGCTTCCCCCCCTCCCCTCACCTCCTATAAACTGGGATCCACCATTAGGCAGCACTTTGGAAAATAGTAAATTTCAGGTATCGCGCTGGAAGAAACTGAGAGGAGGAAGCATGGCTCCCGGTAGACAACATCCTCATTAGCCAGAGAAGAGAAATGGACGAGGGGAGCGAGCTGAGGAGGGAGAATGGAGACACATCTTAAGAGGAGTTTTAGACAGATGGACCAACTCTTTGCCATTGAGCTAAATGGGCCGTGGAAAGCAGAGAAAATGAGTATTTGTCACTTGAAGCCTCTCGGAGTGCCCCTGGTGCTCCGGAAGGCTATATGTCCAGCGTGTTGTCCGCAAGCACATTCAAATTAGGCAGAGAGGCCACTGTACACACATATACACCCCTTTTTCCTCTAAATTAGACTGTCACAACTTAGTCCAGCTATATACGTGCATTATGTACGTGTTCGTCATACATTTAAAGTTTCAGAGACAAGAAACGAGAAGGAAATATAGATTTTTGGTGACCGGCTTTGCCTCTTAAGAACTCAATACAGGTTCCATCACACAGAAGCTGACAACACAGCCGGCGTCAATACGCGCTTGTCGTCATCAGCTGTCCGTATGCGTGTGTGTGTTGGCATTTGCGAGTGTGTTGGTGCGTGTGCCTGTCTGCGCTTTTTTTGGGGGGTAGGAGCCGTACGGAGCCACAGTCCAACACAAACAGCAGAGGGGGTGTTTGCTCTCGGCTTGTTAATTTCCATGCTAATGTCACACTTTGCGAAGCCCCACCTCACCCCCCCGCTTCCACTCAGATTACTGGGAGAATCTCGGAGGTGACGAGGAGAGAGGGAGGAGACGGGGAGAGGGGCGGACGGGCGGCGTGAGGAAGGGATATACCTGTATTAAATCCTGTCCTTTTCCACTGATGGCAGAGGCAGATATGTCTTTGGTTATCTGCTGTTTCTGCCCCTGGCAGAGGACTGAAGTACACACATTGAGAGGAACACACAGACACACATGCGCACACACACACAGACACACATGCAGTGGACGGGGCTGGGCAGTAGCCACTGGTGCCTGGCTGTATCGATTAGAGGAGTAACACAGTTATTTCTGCAGGTCTGTCTCAAACAGCTGTCCCCCTATGGCTTCGGGTGAAATGAGGAGGGTGGTGGGCGGCGGGGGGAGGTGTGGGGGTGGGCTGAAGATAGGATGGAGGCAAAGAAAAAAAAAAAAAAAAACAACAGCAGAGGGACATTCCAGGAGAATGGATTGGAAATTGGAGTGAAAGGGATGTGGGGCACAAACAGAGAGGCACCAGAGAAGAGAAAGTATGGAACGAGATGAAAGGCCGAGACAAAGGGGGGAGAAACGCCGGGAAAGATGGATGATGGAGGCGAGCAGCAGGGATGGATGGAGGTACAGTAAAGAAAGGTCTGGAGAGGAGGGATGGAAGAGGAGGAAAAAGAAGAAAAAAAAAACCTGCGGCAGAGGGGGAGAGTGTGTAAGGGGCAGATTAAAGAACATGAGCCAACAAAGAGAAATGAAGTGAAACAGAGATGCAAGAGGAACGGCGAGATGGTGGGAGACGTTGGGATGAAGAAAAAAACAGGAGAGGAAAGAAAGGAAAGACACCAATAAAAGAGATTTTCCCTTCATAGCATGTGCACATCTACAGATTGGATGTGATTTGGTGCAAGACGAGTCTGATCAGTGCTGGTGAGGAGATTAAACACTAACTCACCTGGTGAGTGTGTGTGTGACTGTGTGTGTGTGCGTCCACTAATTGCACTGGGGTGAGTTATGGGTCTGTGTTTGTGTACAGTAAGTGTGCTCCTACTTGTGTGTGTGTGTGGATGTGTGCATAAATTTATTTACTCTGCCACAGTGCATGCATGTGTATGAGTGTGTGCAGGCCGGGCAGCTTACAG
>JAOXYL010000061.1:4734492-4746793 GCA_028564955.1 Terapon puta
CGATGATGATGACAAAATGATTTCGTTGACGCCCCTTTTATTCATGACTATAACTAGACGGTGACGAGCTAAACATGGTTCCCTGATGATAAAAAGATGATGACACCTGTGTGAGTTTTCGTTGACAAGTTGAATTATCATTTTATATATCATTAATTTAATTTTGGCTAGTATTAATTGTTGTAAGAATTTTAATTAAGATATCTATAACTTCATTTTGAAAGTAAAATTAGAGATATCTGTAACTCATTTTTGACGAGTAGAAACAGAATTGCAGATGTGCACAACAGTGATTGGCATGAACGGAGTGACAATGGTCTGTGCTGATTGGCTAATGGTCAGGGTGGGCGGGCCTAGAGAACAGGTGGTTTAATTGGCACAGATCCTGGATCAGTTTTTCTTCAGTAAAGTCAAGTTAAAAGCAGCGGGATTAATTTGTACCTGACCTCCTGTCAGTCGGCTTGTGAGAAACATACGGGAAAAAGCGAGCAGAAAAGAAGAGCGAAAATAAGCGGAAAATGTCGAAAGGCTCAACGGGGCTGCCAAAAGAAAGAAAAAAGGAAGAGAAAGAAGCAGGTGCAATAAAAAAAAAAAAAGAAAAAACCGTACCGCCGATAAGAAAAAAGAAGAAGCTGAGTGAAGAAGAGATGAGGATGTTGTGCTGGCTAATGTTAGCACAGCCTCAGCTAGCATGTCAGGCTAACAGCAGTTAGCATCAAGCTAGCTGCTCCGGCTCGGTGAACAAAATGAGGAGAATGACAACACACAGGGAGAAAGAAAGGTTGAAGAGTCCTTCTAAAGGTAAGCACCACTTGATAACGCTGTCTGTGTACTGAGCAGTATTAACTACTGTGAGTGTGTGTTGCTACATATTTTGTGGATGAGTTTATTTAATATGATGTTAGCAGACCATGTATGACGTATGTTATGAGTTTGTCAAGTTCATCATGTGTTGGTTTCTGCCCAACAACAATGAAGTACAGCACGGCAGCACTGCATCTCCTATCAGTGTGGTTATTTTACAAAAGAGTTATATTTAACTGTTGTTTTATATATCTAACACTTAATACAACTTGTCAACCTTAATTCCCAATACTTTAATTTTTTTTATACAAAAACTGGACTAAAACCTTTTCATCAACAAAAACCCAGAGTAAAACATCACATAAAGAAATGACCAAAATGTGACTAAAACTAAGACTAAATCTAAAATGGCTGCCAAAAACAACACAGTGTATCTGTCATGATCAGTTTTTATTTGGTGGTCATTCATCAGCTGATTGTGTTTAAATGTGTCTCATAATAATTGTGAAAAAGTTTTACAATTAACAAGCAATTTAAGGGTGGGATTTAAACCCTCATAACATATAATACTCCTGTCTTAAGCTTAAGCCTTTAAGCATAATTCTCGCTCATCTGTAAGTGCAGTCAGACGCTGCAGACCTGCTTACCCTGACATTGAACTGCACAAAATGTTTTCTCATCTTGCACAGTGAAAGTGATGTGAAACGGGAGGTGAGAGGTGGCCACACATTTTTTTCTTAACATTATTAAGTAGTGAATATTGTGTTTCCTATTTATTTTATTTTTTTTTGTTACATAAAATGAAACACTTCAAGTTTTGTGACATTTGCTTAGGCCAGGGATACGGCTGCCGCAGTGCATTGAAAACACGGCACACCGAGTGCAGGTACTCCTTCTGTTGTAGTTACATCCCGTGTCAATGCAAATCCGTCTGCACGCGATAAAGCAACCTTCCTCTTGGGCAATGTTAATGGTTGCAGCCGGTCAAGTGTGTACTTAAATATAAGAGATGCAGAGATGAATGGTGAATCACAGTCCTTCAAGCCACAGGAGGGAAGAGTTTACCGATAATGCATCTCAACGTTCGCGGGGAAGTTTAAAGGCACGGTTTACACTATATAGATAGGAAAGGAGGAAAACTGGTGGCTGTGTGTCTCTCAAGATGATGTCGGAAATTGAATGCGTTGGGATGTAAACCACATGTTGGATCCGGAGAATCCCTCATTCATTCATTTAGTTGGCCTGAGAGAACCCTCATTAAAAGACATGCCAGGGTCTCGTGCTCGTCTCTGCCAAGCTGCGACACTGTTCGTCCTTGTGTTAAGCTGTTACTTGATTTGTCTTAAAATAGACAAAATTACTGCGTTGGCCACTCGAACCGCTGCCGTGTGCCAAGACACACTGCTGTGGATGGAGGTTGAAGTGGTGAAAATAATTCTATAGCTAACAACTTTATTGCTCCGCGGCTTTAAATTAAACTCCACCGTCCAAGCAAGGATTAGGCACCAGAGGAGGTTTTCCTTCACAGACCTCCTGTGAGATAGAAAGATTTCAGCCGCTCTTGCCAATTGGTATTTCTGTTTGGTGGATTATTTTTATTTTCTGAGTCCTTGCTGTCCTCTACCCACACATGCCTTTTAAATAATACATTTAAGTGTACATAAATGTAGAAACCCCTGAGCCAATAAGAAACCGTGACCTATTCTTATGGACACTGTATACAGTGTTTTCGCTTTGAATGGTATAATACATTAATACATTCATGCAGACATACTGCAAACATTATTTTCAAAAGAAATAAGAATCTGACAGTTTACGCACCACAGTTAGTATCCAAGGACTAAGTGGTTCCTCAAGAAGCTATTTCTGTATATACGTGCCTCATCAGCCACATCATCACGTTAGCCTGCAACATGCTGCTTATAGCACAGTGCAAATTCAAGTAAGCCATCAAATTAATCTCTTTAGAGGATTCTACTTTCAAAACAGCCTGACTGGAAACACTGAAAAAACATCCAGAAAGAATTTTCAACCAAATCATCCAGCTAATGCTAAAACTATTCAATTTACTTAGCTCATTGAACCTACCAAGGACGATAGTCACCAGTCAAAATGGATGGTCTTTTGTGTGCCCGAGTTGGAGAACAAATAACTTCAATGTGAATAAAAATTAACTAGTATTAACACTGTAAATTGCAGGAGCACAGTGGAAAGTTAGACATGTTTGACAGTGGCCGGCTGGGATTACGTGCTCCTGGTGGGGGCTCGTGTTGGTGGAAACAGTGGAAGCCATGTGATGCGTTCGTTGTAAGGATGGCACTGATGAACGAAACAGACAGCTGAAACAATTGCAGAGGTGAGGTGAGACGGCGGGAGAGCAGAGGAACCGTGAATCCGGAGCGGATACTGATGTAAGCCCGTCCTGCAGGCGACAGCTGGCCCTGACGGAGAAATTAGCCCACCTGTGCCACTGGCTAACTTCACTACTGCACGCTCCAGGGGGGCGAGACCTCCAGGCTGGGACTGAGGGATGAACTGAAAACCAGCACGTGCCATTTCTTGCTATGAAATGAAATGCCTTGCTGGACACTTGTGCACGGAGGAAGGCCAAAGGAAACAAAGAACACCCAGCTGAAGGTGAGGCGGCCCGATCTCGATACTGCTCATTGTTGGTTCAATGGGCAGCACTCTGCCAGCCTTCCATGGCTTTTCTCTCTAACTGGCTGCAAAATCCAGCTGGTGGTCTGTACAGAGGTCAAGTGTGAGGCCTGGCAGGTGTCTGTTAAAAGTGATTCAGAGTGCTGCTTGATTGGTTGTGATGCTGAAAATGCTCCAGAAATTAGAGAGAAGGTCACCAACCGATGTTGGCGAGTGATTCACTTGATAGAAGGAGTTGCAGTCTCCTTGGGTGCAGCTGATTTAATTCCACTGATTTGAGGCTGAAATGTTGTATTTTTTTTTTTTTTTTTTTTTTTCGGCTTGAATTCAATTCAGCATGAGCCTCGTGCAGCAAAGCCTCCTGCAGAGTGTTCTTAATCTTTGCTTTAAGTGAGCAATAGAGGTTCATTTTTTTTTTTTTTTTAATGTGTTTGTTCCTCGCTAATCTGTAAATGTGTGAATGCTGATGTTTCGCAGGTTTACGTCGCTGCACAAAGTGACAAATTCCTTCGGTGCCTCTCGCTGTTAAATGGCTGCGGCTGAGCCTTTACATTTCAAGGCTAGAGTAAGCAGTAGGAGCTCCGCGGGCACTCTGCGATTTTATTTTATTGGATTATTTTGGGGGGGAAAGCTTTACGAGATTACGATGCGTCTTAGTGAGACATTATTTAGTCTTCGTGTTGTAAATCAAAAGAGAGTAGCTTGAATGTCTGACTGAATTAAATACAGGGGCTGTGTGAGCTTCTGGTTGTTCTCTTTGATGAATGGAATTTAGTGCAGCGAGCGGTGGCAGATCTTCCCTTTGTCCGGTGTTTGGGAAACAGCTGAAATATCGACTTTTGAGAACGAGTGTGAAATCTTCTCTATCGAGCACATTTATTCACCCCAAGTGACTAAAATAATAGGCGTTAGGTGTGTAGTGGAAATTATGCTTTTGTCATCACCAAAAGGAGCAGACATCAGTAATTCAAGTATAACAGGGAGCGCGTGTGATCTCTGGCTGAAGGTCGCTCCGGCCGTCATCCCTTTGAGCACCCATGGGTCTCTGATTTCCACCTCGCCGCTGCCATACATTCACTTCTGGCCATTTCCTCTTCGTTTGCTCCTCGCTCTGCATTTGAGGCTTTCATCCCGTCCCTTTCTTCCTCCCCTCCTTTTTTTTTTTTTTTTCCATTTTTTTTCCCCCCTCCTCTATGGTAATCAGGCCCGGCCGCGCTCTGCCAATCTGTTAATCTCCCCCTCGCTCTCGCACACACCCTGACCATTTCACCTGATCCCATAAGCACCGTTTTCACTTGATCTTTCCCCTCCGGCTACACATTACCGATCATCCTCTTTGCGCCCTCCGTTCTCATTCCTTTCTCTCTTTCTCAGGCTCTCTTTAACCCGCCACCTAGTTTTTTTTTTTTTTTCTAAGGAACAATAGTTTTCATTTTAACACAAACCTGTCTGGGCCACAGTCTACACTTCTTGCCTCTTGTCCGCCTCTCCCCCTCCTCCCCCCCCTTCTCTCTCGCAGTGCTTGCGGCCCCTGCGGTGACATAATTTAATATTCGTGGTGTCACAGTAAAGAGAGAGGAGGCTGTGGTTGTCAGTGTGGCGCGAGGGCCCACATTGATTTAGCGCTAGCATCACAGAGGGAGCATCTCTCTTTATTTTATTAGTAGGCTACGGTCAATCTGATGCAGTGACAGGGAGGTGGGGCGGTGTGACTCAAATAAGCAGCTGTAAGGCAGAAGTAGTGGTACAGTCGCGGCACGCGCACGGTGTTTACTATGCATTCGCGGCAATGCCACACCGGCCGCATTTGTGTTGCATCTGAAGAATTATGACTTGCCGCTGTATACATACTAGCAGTTTTTGACCCAGAGTCTGCTGTCAATGCAGTAAATAACTAAGGTGAGCTTAATGTCTGTTAAGCAAGGTGTAATGTATGTGTTTGACAACGGTTAAGTGCTGCAGTCAGGCCCTTAATTGTGGTTAGCTTGTTGTGGGTATTGTTTAAGAATCTATATGGCACAATGCCGTGTGGTTTCCAGTGAATCACGCCTGACCCCAGACCAGCCTCCGCCTCCTTCAGAATCAATATTTTCATCTGCGAGGTGATATTTTAGCCTGGTGCTCAGACATGTGGCGGACATGTTTTGCAGGTACTACCTGTTATATATGTGTGAGTGTTTTGTGGCTGGGTGTGTGTGTGTGAGAGAGACAGAGAGGGACAGGATGTGAAGATGCAACACTTCAGGGGTGGAGCTGGAGACGGCAGAGCCCATGCTGGTGACAGAGAACGTTGTCATGCGGACGTCCCCCACGGTCACTCACCCCCACCCCCCACTGAGCGGCAAACGTGCAAACACTGAACATCTGCCATTAGTGCCATCAGTTGGAAATAATGCTCACACAAGACATCAAAAGCACGAACAAAGTGTCAGAGAGCCGTTGTGCAACCAAGTTCATGCATCAGAAAGACTTTTTTTTTCTTTTTCTTTTTTTTTTTTTACTGAATGCTGAAGGCTGAGCAGAAGCAAAGGCCGCGCGGTAATTTGTCGAGACAATTGGAATCCTGGTGGTGACCGGTTACATTTTCAGGAAAAATCATGCTTCGGATTCCTTTTGGACAAGTTAATGACGCTGATTGCTTTTCAGGCTCCCTCTGTGTGACTGTAGTTCTTAGCAGCTCTGTCAATTTTGTAGAAAAGATTATTTCAGAGAATCTGTGTTTTTACCATGAAACAATCCATTCTCGTGAGCCAAATCTGAAAGCTAGATGTAACATGCCTTCTACACTGAAACGTGCATCGATTCCTTTCACCGCTTCTGTGCACGCACCACTGTGACCTCTCTTTAGTCTGGTGATTCTCAGCGAGTTAGCCAATGAGGTGATTTGCTCCATTTCCTCAGATTGCTGCTGAGTACGTGTTACTTGCCTTCATCTTACACTGAGGAAAAGTCCACTTGGGCTGCAGCATTTTTTTTTTTTTTTTTTTTTACACAAATGCTCTTTGAACTGCATTTGTATCAGTATGACTCCCCAGCCCTCTACCTTCAGCACCAACATGAATAATGTAAGATTTAAAGATTTAGCACCTGTCTTGCTGGTTATAACTGCAATTATCTCGGTGCTAATTAGCATTCATTTTGTCTGTAAGCCAAATTAAAAGGTCTGATTAGTGTGCTTTGTACATGTCAGGGTCTGCGTTAACACCAAAGGCAGCTCAGTTTATAAAAAGAAAAACTCCGCTCTGTATCATTTTGATGTTTTGGAAAATAGGAGATTTGATTGAATTTGGTTTCCAACAGTGACCTAAATTGATTCTTTCTCCAGTTAAATGATCTGGCTGATCATCTTATGTCATTTCAGCACAAGCCAGCAGCTATCTTGGTGAATGTCAAGTGGAAGTGAGCAAAAGTCTAAATCTCCCAGTTAAACATCGAGATCACACAGATCTCGCAGGCTTCAGACACTGAACGCCGTCTATGCATTTCAGGTTTCCAGATCATCCTCTAGAGGAATGCTGTCCGTCATTGCCAAACACTGAAGCAAACAAAAAAAAATGTTGAAAACCTCTCCTCTCTCCCTTCACTCTCAGTCCGACAACAAAATGCTGCTTTATCGCCACCATCGGCTGTTTATGGTAAAGCTTACCTCTGTCGCCGGCTTATTTTCTGCTCTCCTGACAGAGAAACAAAATGTCAGTGACGGCGCCTGTAATGTGTGATAGGCCACGCTAAATAACTAAAGCAAAAGCCTTGAAGTGGGTCCAAAATGGAGTAAGGAAGAAAAAAAAAAAACGTTTGCATTCGTGTGAAGTTTTTAACAGTATTTGTGAGGGGATGTGGGCGAGTGCTTCATGTGTGAGGAGGGATGACTGTAGCTGTGGACTCTGAGGGGCAGGTGTTCTGTCATTCAGATAAGTGGAAAAGTCCCTCTCTACCTGTGGTCAAAAACTCTTAATTAAGTTCTGTAACTTTGCCTGCGATGTGATTACAAAAGTAGAGAACACCCAAAACGCCCTCGGAAGGCAAAGCTGGACTTGGCGGTTTTGCTTGCGGCGCGTCAATATATTGACGCCCATTGTGTGAACGATCCTCTGGAGGATGTCGGCGGGGATTCAAGGGTACGGCAGGTGATGGAATATGTCACGTAGCATTCGATTCCATGTGTATTTGTGTCAAACGGCTGCGGACGGATCGATCCCGCGCGCAAAAATGATGTATGCGAGTATCATGCGATGAGGTACGGGGCCAAGGTTTTAGGCTGAGAGCCCTGTAATTCATTACGGCTATGTGAGCGTTCATGCGAGTGTGTGTGTGTGTGTGTGTGTATGTATGTGTGTGTGAAGAGGGACTGTTTGTGTGATTCATAAGATGGAACCCGCCCGGCTATGAGGGAACTCATTAGACTCCTGTCGTCTCGCCTCCCGGTAGGAAAAATACCTGGCATCTGGGAGTTTATATTCCCTCTTCTTTACAACTCTCTCTCTCTCTCTCTTTATTGCTTCCACACTCTGTGCCACAAAATCCAAGAGCAATCACCAATCAATCTTGTACACTCACCTAGCCCTCTGTCTGCCGCTAACCACCACCTGCCTCCTCCCGTTTTCCTTCGCCGCGCACTCAGCCTCCTCTTCAGTCACATTCAAACACATCCTCTTCTCCGGCTTTTGTATTATATCCCATTAAGTCTCATCAGGCTCATCGCCTCATCCTTCTGTAATCATGTCATCCGTGCATTTCTCTCATCCCCCTTACTTCAGCCGAGTCATCTATCACTCTCCTGCCTTGTCTCCTCCATACTTACGGCCTACTTTTTAAAAAAAAAACTCCCAAGTGATTGCTTGTCACCGCTGATTGTATGACTCTGACACCTCTTCCCCCCCCTGCTCTCCTCTCACCTACCCCATACCTATAATTTCACTTTGTCGCCATGGAGATCCTGTCTGCCTGTGCAAGTCATGTCACAGGTTTAGCGCAGGTGAACGACGAAAGGAGCCGCCTGCCGTTTCATGACAATTCACATCACACCAGAAAGTGAGCATAAGAAAAGAATAATCAAGGACAACCAGGAAGGCATCAGAAATAGTCACTTTTTTTTATCCATAAAGTGCACTTGTGGAATACTACTAGTTCTAAAGTTCTACTCAAGAGAGGACTTATTTTGGGAAATAAGTTGCTCTATGTTTAGCTGTTTGAAGGTGGAGAGGCTTGAAAAAAAAGGAAGGCGCTGAATGTGGGACACAAGTTGTTTTTTCATTATTGGAAATTCAGAACCACAGCAAAACATTTTTCGTATCTCAGGGAAATTGCAGATGAACGGTCATTTCAGAGACTGAGAAAAGAAGAGAGAGAGAAAATATCACACTCATAATGCAGAGGACTCAAAAACACGTATCAGATGTATCATGATACATTTGGCGTTAAAGGATTGGTGAAGTATTTTTTGAATCCAAAAAAACATAATGCTTCCTTAACCTTTACCAGAATGGTTTAATGGCTAAATATAGCCAAACTCGAAAGTTTAATACATACATACACATACATGCCAGGTTTTTTTAAGACACTGATCTGTAAATGATTTATTTCATTAACTGTAGTGTTGGAGCTGTCAATTGATTGAAAGAGGAAGATAATTGCCAACTATTTTAATAAATTATTTTTAGTTTGGGGGGGGGGGGGGGTCCAATTTTCACCAGATACAGCTTCTCAAATTTGAGTATTTCCTGTTCTTCTGTGTTATATGTCACTGTGAATAGAAAATCTTTTGGGTTTGAACTGCTGCACAAAACAAGTTGGAAATTTGGATTCTTGAAATTTGAAATGAATATTTTTTACTGGATAATTCATTGAATATAAAATGGATTAAACATTTAATTGTGATGAAAATAACTGTTACTCTCAGCTTAACCAATGGGTCTTTTTGATCTTAAAAGTAAAAGAAAAAAACACAAAAAATACAAAAAGATTTTCAAATAGATATAACAGAAAAGCGTCACATTTTCAATTTTGAGGGTAGAACAGCAACTATTTGGAATTCTGCTAAATAAATTCCCGAAATCAAGATGGAATTTGTTAACTCGGTTATCACAATTGTTCATTTTCTTTTTGTTTGGTCAGTCATTAATTACAACCTAGCTTCGACAACACAGAGACATACCACCGAATGTAGATCCCCACCGGCTCGTCCCGTTGGGTTCGATTTCACCACACTCTTCCTTCCCTTCACCCTCTTCTCCCCAGCCTCTCTCCTCCGCCCCCCCCCCCCCCCCCCCCCCCCCCCCCCCCCCCCCCCCCCCCCCCCCCCCCGCTCCTCTGTGCCCTCTCTTTAGCTGCTGTGATCCACAGGGTAATGGTGCTTGTCGTCTGGAGTCTGTTCCATCAATATGGAGCCCCTCTCTGCCTGGACCGGGTGGGTCAGCCCGGGTCTGCTCTCATAGCCGCCCATCCACTCAGCCTCAAAAGGCTCCGCACCATCTCTGCTAACTCAACATTTTGTCACCAGTCAAACCATCCCCCTCATTTTTAACCCAGTTTTCCTCACCTCTAAGCTTTTGCTGGTTTCTTAATATGGGACATGATTCGCAAACAAACGCTGTCTGGCAAAAAGATGGTGGTAAATGTAGCACAAAAACCTGAAACAACATTTGTAAGGCCGTTCCTTATGCCCCTTTCTTTATAATGGAAATATCAAAATCCCTTAAGATATGGCATCAAACAAAGAATCCTGCAGCATGTCTGCAAACTGCAGAACCCCCAATGAGACCTTTACTGCCTTGAAGTAATCACCTGCAAGCCACACAGGGGGAGGAATAAAGCATGCCAGGCACAAAAGGAGAACTCATAACCATTAAAGTCAGTACAGTAATTGAATGAAAGGTGGGCTGCTGTTTTAGTGGCTGGGGGGCAGGTATGTGTCCTAACAAGATGGCAGGATGCGGAGCTTTTTTGGTTGTTACAGTAGGTGTTGCATCATTAGATTTTAAGGGCTGATTCAGTGTTTGGATTGGGCTTAGTCAGATGTGAAATGGCAAAAGAGGGATGCTGTCGTTACGACGGGTAATTTCACACAATGATGGATTGACAGAAAGCCCAGTTTACGCTCCCCAACACATCCTCTTGACTGTGTGTGTGTGTGTGTGTGTGTGTGTGTGTGTGTGCGTACGCGCCTTGGTGCGTGCGACTACCTGGCTGTTTGTGTTTCCTGTTTGCGACTTTGGGCATGTGTGCACTGACGTGGCTCAGTGTGTAGGTGAAGACACTCCGCCAGGCATTTCTATCGGCTGGTAAATTCTTATCTCCGCAGCCCACATAAACACAATCGCGCATCAGTATGCAAGAAAGGGTCTTTGCGGCGGGAAAGTGGAGCAGTTATAAAATAGGAATGACTTGCGCGCGTGTGCACGAGCATATGCGTTTGTGTGCATTTCACAGCATGGGCCTCAAGAGCAGGTTGTCAGCCTCCGTGGCATATGGTGCGCACCCAGGTGATGAGCCAGTCTCCAGCACCGGTCGCTTTTTTTTTCTGTGTGTGCATATGTGGGAGTGCATGGGTGTAGGTGTGTGTGTGCGTGTGTGTACCTCTTTCACTCTGATGACCATCTGTGCCCTGCTCTTCAAAGCAGCTCTTTTTGCCCAGGCCCATAGACAAATGAATTATTAAACTGCTTTTGCAGGTGACACCCCAACCATTTGTTACCTCCTCTCCGGCGGGGCAGACAGAGACTTGAGGAAACAATCACTCAGAGCCTACGCCCGCACCCTCCCACCTGATCCCCTATCATCTGCGTGCCCCTCTCTGGTCCACTTTCCTGCTCCCGTGCACTCATCTTTTGACACCCTCCTCTAACTGTAGCACTCCTTTACCACCATTGTCCACTTATTTGATGTCTCTCTGTCCTTATTACCCCACCGCGCTGCCTCTCAAATGACTCCACGCTTAATTTGGTCGCTCCCTCTCTCCCTCTGCCGCACTCGCCGTCCTTCTCTTTCTCAGTCTCCCTCTCATTCTCTTGCTGTCCAAAAAAAGTCAATCTTTCTCCCAGCTCCAGCCTCAGGGACTGCGACCGCTTGAGGAATCCAATAAGGTTGATTAAGTGATGACAGTATAATTACAGCAATGGCACAGGCACAATCAATCTCTTGCTTCCTGAATAGGATAAATGAGTCGACCTGGGTCATCAGCGCACGGGAGATAACTTCACTCTGCGCATACTCAGATGGAGGCCGAGAGCGAAAGTGAAAGACTCAAA
This sequence comes from Terapon puta, assembly GCA_028564955.1. Taxonomy (NCBI): domain Eukaryota; kingdom Metazoa; phylum Chordata; class Actinopteri; order Centrarchiformes; family Terapontidae; genus Terapon; species Terapon puta. The sequence continues at coordinate 4,746,201 of JAOXYL010000061.1, forward strand.
CGTGAAGAAAGAGAGAGAGTCTTTCTATCAATAAACTTTCTTGACCCTTTGTGTGTACAGCTTAAATATGAAATACTCAGAAGGTTACTTCATTTTTTTTTTTTCCCCTTGAACTGGACTGACACCGTGAAAAGTAATCCAGACGCTCAGTTATGAACAACAATAACATCTTGCCGCATCAATTTATAATCCCGCAAGCTGATCTCTAACAGTGCAGCTGATGTGCTCTTGTTCTTCTCTTCAGTCAAACAGCGAAGACTTGAACGGCGGAGATGCAGAAGAGTGCCATGTTAAACCGACAATGCCATCATTGTTAGCTGAACCTTGAAACCACACTGTGGTTCGTGCCGCTCTCTGACAGCGGAGAGGCAGAAACATGCTCATCTTTGACTTGAGTAAGAGAGAGCAAAGTGTGGACACATCGCTCTGGATGTGACGTCCTTTGTTGAGCGCTCTCTCTGAGACAAACAAAAAATACCTGCCCGTTTTTCGCTTTTCGGCCAAATTAACACCATTTGCTTAACCCATTAGGCGACTTGGCTGGCTTTGTGATTGGATCTCGGCCAGGTACGAATGGGAATTTTGTCCCATTT
>JAOXYL010000061.1:4759967-4774421 GCA_028564955.1 Terapon puta
GCCCCTTAACTCTGCCTGACTATTGGCGCTCGTGTTGCATTATGGGTATGATAGGCATAACTTTTAACAAGGTGAAAATGGAAAACCAATATGTCGGGTTCTGCTACGTTGACTTTGATCCTTTTTTTGCAAAGCTAAATGTGGAGTCCTTTTTTAATGGGAATGAGGCAATGCCTTCTGACCCTGTGCTTTTTTTTTTGAAAGTACATGTTGCACATCTACTGTGTTTTGGTTAAAATACATTTCAAACCTTTTGCGTTATTAATAGGAATTAACCAGTAATGAATAACCACTGGCGCCGCTAAGAGAAATGAAACACGGTGTACCTGCGCATTACGGCGTACGCAGGCGAGCAGTCAAACTACACGCTCTCAGCCATTTTATTTTGGGCGATATTGATTGAGGCTCTCGCCACAGTAAATGTCCATCTCATCATTAGCTACACCACTGTTCCCCCGCAGCTTCGGCCATTCAGCTGACCTAGCCAGCAGCCCTCTGCCATCTTCCAGTACAATGTGTGTTTCACTGTTGCTATATCATATTGATCCTCTCCCTTCACTTCCCTCTTTGCCTCTGATGGCTTCTCAATAAGTGCATAGATCTATGATTGATTTTACCATTGGATGTCTCCGTACAGTCATTATGAGAGAATTTGCAGGGGCCATAATAGGATCTGATGGCTGTGAGTGTTCACAAATCACTTTCCCATTGAACGGAAAGACGGATTCAGGAGACTTGAGTTGAGGTCTGAACACATACTGTTGTCTTTTGCACCAACGCAGAGTTTTTACAGTTACAATGCTTTATTCTGTGCCTGTGAGTTTAAAATAATTTACATATATTCTATATAATGGAAATTCACTCCAGCTGCACCCCGTCCCCTCTCTGTCTTTTCTCCTGGCCTCTCATTCTTTCTTCTAAATCCTCTATTCCCCACTATTCTTTTTCCCTCCCTCTGTCCCTCGCTAGCCGATGCCATGACCTTTTTAGCGGCTGCTTAAACAGATTAGCTGTTATTAAGAGCTATGCTCCGCTGATGACTCTTTCATGAGGTAGGGCCCCGGTCCCGTGGGGGAAGGAGATTGGAGGGAAAAGAAGGGAGAGTTTGGATGCAGAGAGACAGGGAAGAAAATGGGAAACTGCAGGCGAAGAGGTAAGCATCAGTGGAGGCTGGTCCAAAGAGGCAGATGAGGTTTCTCCTCCCGCTCTTCTTTTAAAGGGCAAGAAGGAGATCAAAATATAGATATATATAAATATATCTCAATATCATCTGTGAAATAATTTCTTTCTCTTCTTTTGAAAACAATCCATTTTTCAAGTACAGATTAAAATGCATTAACAGTGACATCTGCAGGACTAAGCAAGAGGGGAAAGGGTCTGTGTGAAGTGGTGGGATCAGAGGAGGTCAGGCCCCTGCTGTCCTCTTTCAGGTTGGATCTCTGATGGCAGTGTGAGGTTTTAATGTGTTTCCATGCTAATCTACCAGTAGACAAAACACCTAAACTAACGCTCCAACAGAGGCCGTCCTGTGTCGTGAATTGTGAATTACTTTTAAAACGCAGCTAAAAACGTTATTCTATTTCAGCACAGATTTTCGTTTCCCGTTTTTTTGAGCAGTGAGCTGCTTGCATTAGCCAATACCACAGTTAGCGCACTGTATCATCTCCGAAGGACCTGAAAAGAAAAAAAAACGGCTGTTTTCTGGCATTAAATGGAAAAACAAACCGCCTGACTGTACACAGGCCTCACCACAAGTCTGCTTCTCGTTAGATGTCCCTCCTTTGATAAGTGCTCTTATCTTCTGCATTTGGCCTGTTTGGGTGATCTGGGATCAACGGGGTTGAAAAATCTTATAAGTAATTTTTATTTTCTGCCTTATTTTTTCATACGCAAACATAGGAAAGTAGAAATAAGTAGCCAGCCAGTGTAAAATAACATAACATGACAGGTGGGTCGGTTTCCAATTTTTTTTTTCTCCAATTTCTTGAGTCACCAGTCGCCGGTAAGGACATTGGTCAGCGAGAAGGAAGTTGATTCCCTGAAAGGAGCAGGAGAAATAACCTGGAAAGGGCAGCGGGTAAGGCATGTAATGGATTTATTTGGAGAGGCACATGGAGGGGGCTCAAAACTATAGATAAGTGACAGACAGAGGGATGGGAATAAACTGAGAAACAGAGGTCAAGGAAAGTAGGTAAGTAGACGAGAAGGGTTGTGTGTCAGTGTAATTGATAGAGGAGGGTTTATGTCAGTGAAAAAGGTAAGGGGGGTGTTTTTTTTTTTTTTCCAAGAAGTACCACTGTTTCACCACACCTAATCTCTTCGCAAACACACGTGGATTATGATGTGTGCACTTTTCTGTCAAGGTAGCTATTCCTTTAATATCTTCGGCCAATGTGGGCATCGTTGTGAATCAGCAAGGGGGGGGTTGATTAATCAAAATTCATTCAATCATTTTAATGCAAGGCAATCCACTAAAGCAATCATTTCTGCTAATCAGGTAATGAATTCACTGGATATCTTACCTTTGATACAAAACCACAATATTTCCGTAACCCTAACCAAGTGCCCAAACGCAGCCATAAAGACATAACCGTGCTTTAGTTACTGCCTCTGTAGGGAACACAAACGGAAAAAATCACTGGCTTTAAACGCGTTCATTATTAACATCTTGGCAGATACATTCATGAACAACATTTCTTAATTGTCTTGACAGAAAGAATAATCCAGGTGGCATTATGATTTGTCAAAAAAGATCCATCTGATGCTGCAAATGACTGATGCACAAACATAATCTACAGGAGGCGAGGTATGTCAAGCTTACATCCATAAAGGACCCTTTCGCGCGAACCGATCGCGAGAGACGAGGGGCCGACTCTTTAAAGGCCGCATCCAGATAATAGATGTAATTTAGCCGCAGATCCGACCGAGAAGGCCTGCTTTTGTAGAAATGGCTGGAAAGTGGCCCGAGCCTACATTAGGGAGCTGCCACACTGAGAACAGGATAACAGCTTACTGGCATTTTTCAGCAAACATTTTCCCACCATGGTACATTACATGTAAATGCCTCGTGCCCCCATGCCTCCTTTTCCAGATGTCAAATGTCGCATAAGAATCGCAGCTCAATCCGTAATGGTGCCGTCCTGTGTGGACTTAGTCAATATGGGGCAATTCCATTATGGAGATCTGTGGGCGAAAGCCAGAAAGCAAATGTATATAGATGAGTACACAGCCCAAATGCTTTCACTGAGTACACATTTGATCCTTTGGGTTAATGAAGTAAGAGCAAAAAAAATACAGCTCATATAATGAAAAAGAAACTTCTGAAGGTAAAATGTCCCAGAGAGGATCGACACGTAATTAACTCCAATTTTGTTTTTTTTGTTTTTTTTCCCTCCCTCCTCTTTCCCCCTCAAATGCTCTCATTTCACTCTCTCTCCCTCCGAAACTTCCCATGGTGGGTCAATCGCTGTGCGCGTTGGCCAAATTATCAAACACATTCTCATTTCTCTACTCAATTGAACTCCTCCCACCGCAACCATACACACACACACACACACACACACACACAGGCGCGCACTTCTCTCCCTATAAATTGCGCTAAGAGAACAGTTCCATTCAATTCGCAGGTTTTATCGATCCTGAAAAGTAATTAGTGAGAGTTATTATAAACAGAGAATGATCTGTGTTAGTTGTTTGATGCTTCTCAGTGTTACCCAGTGACTCATGCATACAGTGTCACATTTAAAACTCATTTTTTATTCCCCCCGCCGCTGACAACTGATTGTAATAACCATAAAAATGGCTCCTCGTGGTTACTCGATTTGCTTTTCTCCCCTTTCCTCTTTTTCTCCTGACCCAGCACCATTCATTATTCTGATGCAACAAAAATGGAAAAAGAACTCAAGGTCACATTTCATCAATTGCTGTTGTGTGCCAAAGCATATTTCTTCCTTAAAACACCTTGACATTTCTGTTATAGAGCATTTTTCTCCCCTCCTGGTGAAATATGCTAGTCAATCCTGCCTGCGCGAGCGTCCGTGCGCGAGAGATATAAAGTGTGTGTAGCTGCGCCTGTGCACCTGCCTGATACCTTTTGTGTGTTAGTGTGATGTACAATCTAGTAAATTGAAGCAGCGTGAGGATTGGGCCATCGATGGATCAATAAATTGATATACAGTGTTGGTTATGAGCTCTGTCAGGAGGTGTATGTCATTATTTTATGGACTGCATTTATAGTATTGTTGTCTCCAACCAATATATCTCTTCCCACTGGATGCAATTAACATTTACTGACATTCTAATGAACACTTTCCTATAATCCTCTGTGATTTCATAATCAGTGAGGCTTACAGCAAACAATAATAAGATTTCCCAACTGTTAAAAGAGTCTCTCCACTGACTAAAGCCCCCGAAATGCCAGGTATATGATTTGACAATTTGCCGGTAAACACTGTAATTATCTCCAAAGATTTGACGAACAAACTGTCACTTCCGCAATTTTTCCCGTCGCAAACATCAGCGCGCCTCATTCCGAGGTGGGTACATGTCAAGACTGTGATACCTGTCAACCAAAAAAACAAATCAGAATGGGGGAAAAAAAATGACATGTTAGAAAGAGAGAGGGAGAAAAAAAAAAACTTTACAAAGAACGACGCTGTAACTTGTAAAAGTGATGCTTTTAATTATCTCAGTGCAGAGGGCTGTGGCACAGATTAGAATCAGTCTGTAACCACGGGCGACAGCTAGTCAGAAAGAGGCACTGGTCATTGATGTGACAGGCCTCCTGCCAGAGGGGGCAGTGCGGCCAGATTTACCCCCTCACTCTGACAACTGTAAAAGGTATCACACATATTGTTATAATGAGGACCAGACTGGCAGTCCTCTGTGCCCTTCACTCTGCACTGGGAGAGCAGAGAGGGCCAAATGCACATAAGGGGGGAGAGAGAGAGAGGGCGAGAAACAGATAGGTACTGTAGGTAGTAAATAGAGGCTGAGTGGGAAACATGATCATACAAAAAAGGAGGGATGTCAGGAAATGTCTGACCCGTTTTTACACTTTACACAGTTTAGGTTTAGATTCAGCCCCCAAGGTATTATGTGTGAAGTAGGGAATTTCCCACATGAGCTCTTTATCTTTTATCTTTATCTTGAAAATAAAGACTGTAAGTAGAGGGCCGCAGCATTTTTAAGTTAAGCAAATAGGACATAATGAAGTCTTCGCGGAGCTTTAAAGCAGAAGTAGGTGACTTTAAAATAACCTTCAGTCATCTTTAATAAAAATGTCACTTCATCCTGACAGTTGTTGATAAAACAGAGAATCTGTGATAAAAATCAGACTCCCCTGGATCGTCTAAGGCCATTGGACAAGAAACCACTGTGGCCGATCAACACAGCCAATCAGAACACTGATAGAGTATTCACTCATTTCAGTCACTTAAGTCACACGTGCCCCTCCACTGCACATGAGCCCACTTGGAGCATATGTATTGGTGGAAAAACGACAATCGGACAGCCAAGCAAAGAAAAACAGTTTATACTAAAGATAAGGAAACCAATGAGGAAAATCTATTTTTATTTCTCCTCGTCTCACCAACGGCCCCTGGTGTTCCAGGCTAGCTCTCTCCCCTGTTTCTCGTCTTTATGCTAAGCTAAGGAAACATGCTCCTGGCTGTAGCGTCACACTGACTTTACAGACATTAGAGTAAAATCAATATCCTCATCTACTCATATTTCCCAACACGTTGAACAATTTCTTTAAAAACGAACACTTAATGTCAGGATTCGGTGGATTTGCACAAAAACACGAGCAGGCTGGTGTTAACAAGTTTTCTACTGTTAAGTTCTGATGTAAAACACTGTTTTGAATATCAATAAGCAATTTAGTATGCATTTGTGTCTCCGCAGCCTAAATTGGCACAAGAACAGAATCAGCAGGAACACCAAACTAAAACAAAACATCAACAAATGAGCCCCACAGCTAAAACCCTGTAAAACTAATGAATGCATTTGAAAATGCATGTCCGGTGCAGACTGCTCAGCTTGCAGTCTCTTCAAACGTTTTAGTCAAGGTAGAATTCACTAGTGACACACTGAAGCTCCCAGTCTGCACAATGTGTGCACCAGTTTTAGATATCATTAATGTCAATAGCGGGCCAATCTCAGGGGCGCGATAATGAGCCATGAAAAAAAAAAACCTCGGTCTCGCTGAGGTAATGTTGAAAACCTCGCAGGCAGTGTACAAATAAAGTACACAAGCACTAAGTAAAAACTGTCATTTTGAATTTGGGAAAAAACAAACAAACTCCCAGGCTGATTCAGTTTGTCAGAACACCTGTTGTTGCAAAGAAATTGTGCTTTTTTCCCCTCTCCATTGTTTTTGGTTTTCTGCTCATCATTTTCACTTTTTTTTTTTTTAGGGAGATTCTGCTCAGATCACTTTCGAATGCCTCCACATCTTCAGCTGAAATGAAAATGCTTTGTGTTGCCTCCAAACCAATTTATTCTCTGAAGGTTCAAAGCACCTGTGAATTACAACCAAGCACAAGGGCAGATTGTGTGTGTGTGTGCGCGTGTGTGTGTGTGTGTGTGTGTGTGTGTGATCATTCTCTCCACATTCATTGAGCAGTGATAATTATGATTTAGTCTTATTCCCAGCTCCTTATTCCTCAGAGAGGCTGAAGCATGCTGCATAACACAGAGTCAAACAGGAGTGTGTGTGGCAGGTGAATTCTGAAACCAAGTCGGACAACTCTCAATGAACACTTTCCAACAGGCTCATTCTTAATTTGATGTGCACACTGCTCTGTTTATTCAACATTATTCAAATGGCTCTGGGCAGAGTGTGTTTCACAGCTCAAGTCCCATTTAAATCTTAAGTGTCTGTTTTTTGGGTTCAGGAGTTGGAAAGAGATGGAGGAGGAGAAAGGGTCTTTGATTTTTTTTCCTTTTCAGTTTCTCTTTTTTTTTTTTACACAGAAAACGCCGTTTGCAATCAATAGCTGAATTGCCTCCTGTATTAAACCTTAGTGTTGCATTCAAGGAACTGCTGTATAGTTGACTGATAACCGTTAAGGGCTGTCATCTAAGCATTTTGAGACTGCTGCTGTCACCCGCGTACTTGTGTACAGTTGTTGCCATGGTTACACCTATTGGTCCTGTCTGATGTTAGGTTAGTGGAAAAGGCTTGTTTACTGGTTCTCACACACACACACACACACACACACACACACACACACACAGGCTCACACGCTGTCCATGTCACACTGCTCTGCTGTAATACAACAGACTGACCCTACTCAGCAAGCCCAGTTGTCATATCCAAACTCAGCTATCTGTCAGCCTGGGAGCAGCGAATCATTCACTGACTTGTTCACTAAAATACTGTTCGTGGTCTGTGTTCGGTTTGAGAGGCTAAAATCTATAAAAGAAAAAAAAAAAAGAAAAAAAACACAGAAGGATTTAGTTGGTAGACTAAACATTTTTCTGTGACATTAATCCCGTGACTTGCTCCCTCCCTTTGATAACATCTAAAAGTAACATTAACATTACATCCACATCAACATTACTCTTTGCAAATGTCAGCGTGCCGCCTGTATGTTTTCATATTTAGTTTCAGCTGTTTGATTGCTGCTTTTCGTCCCATAAATAACATAACCAGCAGACACGTAATGTTACTGAATGCAAATCTTATCAGGCGCACTGCAAGTCATGTGGATAAATCAGATCCTGAACATGACAGTTTGCTAATCAGGAGATACAGTGCAGCCTATTGATTAAGGCTTTGCATTAAACAGTTCACTTGGCCATCCGTCACATTATTATTTTAATCTCTTATGATTTGCTGATGCAAAATGTAAAAGACTTTGCCATGTTTTTTTTTGTTTAAGATGTTACTTAATGGATTGCGAATCAGCAGCCATCTGCACCATCTCAAGGTCCGAAAGATATTTTGCTAATAATATCATAGCGTTAGCATGCCTGTGAAGCTTTTGCAGCCGAGTGTTGTTATGAGTCTGATTGCAATCACACCCTAAACCCTACTTTTTCCGTGTGTTTTGAAAAACCTCCGCTGACTACTCGTTCTTTGTAATGAGGCCATTTGCCCAATTTAAATCTGTACAAATGGCACCAGCGGTGGCAGTGTAGTTAGGGGTGCCTTTCACCCGTTGCGGGTCCTTTGAGAAGCGCGTGGTTTATTTTGGTCTTATTTGTGCAAGTTCAGTGGCCGCAAAAGCTGCACAAACCTTTTTGTGGATTAATTTCCCTGAATAGACCAATGTGGATTTAGGCTTGTGCTGATCCCTGTCCTAAACTGCATTAGCATACAAACTTGAAAAAAAACTCATATAACAAATGACACACCAAATGTTAAATTTAATGCCTTATTGTACTTTTCTAGCTTGGTTCCAGGCATCTGTATCATTGCAAACATCTTCATTTTTTAGCCATTCACTTTATCAAAGTGGAATGGAGAACAATTTAGCTAATAAAGGCTAAAAAGAAAAATATGGACTTGTTTGTGTATCAGAGCTAGAAAAATTATGACAAGCGCTGACAAGATATATGCAGCTGTACAGTTTGCCAGAAATCACGTGAGAAATAAAACAATGCTCAAATAAACAAAAATTCTCTTGTTTTGTTACATGTCTTTAGATTTCAAATGCACAACAGTGAATACAACTGTAAACAACCACCAAAACGCATTCAAAGCGGGATACTTTGACTAACCAGAGTGAAACTAATCTGTCTCTTGTCTGGTGACGTGATAACTGTGTTTGGGCCCTTTGACCTTTCAACAGAAGTGACACGGTAACAAAGTCTGAACACAAGTGGTCAGCTGGGCGCCTTGAAGACGCTTGACAGACACCGGTGTGAATGGAGATTAGTCTCGCTTGTCCGCTGATCACCGAGTGTGAACAGGCTCATATTTGTTTGGTTGACGTGACAAATGTCAATTTATCTGCTTCAGGTACCTGCCAGTAGCCGTTCGACAAAATGAAAATGACATAAACGGCAAATATGTCAGTCGCTGCTGATTGGCTGGGGGAAAATAATACACCCTCCCAAACAGAAAATGGCAAACGCGAACACGCCAGACTGAACACTAAAGTTAACATAACATGTCAGTTTCAGAGCACAAGAGCATGTCACACGGTAATTTAATTTTCATTTCCTACAGCAGTGAATGGAAATTACAGTATCAGAGTCTCAGAATGAGAATATATCGTCCTTAAAAAAAAAAGGTGAAATATGGGGTCCACAAAATGTATTCAATAGGCCGAAAAAAAAAAAAAAACCTCAGCGGAAGTGCTTTGCATTCCTTCTTCCATCTCCTCTTTTATTTCTTTGTGTTCTCTATTCCTTCTACATATCTGTTTATGGTTGCGAGCGCTCCGGAGGCAGAACAAAGGTCAACAGGAGCACTCCACTCTCAAAGCAATTTTATATGTTTCACGCCGCGCAATAAACAATCTGAGAAGTGAGCTCGCAAACTCTCAGTCTCAAGGCAGATAATCAAACCGCAAGGTCAGCAAGCCGGTTTCATACTTGACACCGTAAGTGTTTGTCAATGGCCCTTCATTTGTACACAGATGAAACCAGACACAGATTCGCTGTTAACTGCTACTTTCAGGTCACGCGGTTCACTCGATGGGTTAAGCCCACACTCCTCTCCCCCCCCACCCCCTTGCCTCATTATTGCCTCATCTTTCCCTCGCCACGCTGTTCCCGTGTTATGTTTAAAACATCGCCCTCTTCCTCGTCTGCTCATCTCATTCTCATCTCCCCCCCCTCCCCTCTCGCTTTTCACAGAGGGCCCGTTTTGCTCTCGCAGTGGCGGGTAGACTTTGATGTGGGCTGACAATGTGACTTGTGCCTCTGCTAAATTTAATCATATTAGCTAGTTAACCATGCCGCCACCGTGTGACCCACTGACAGAACCCGAGCTCCTTCTGCTCTCCCTCGCTCTCGCTCTCGCTCGCTCGTTTTTGTCTATGATAATCTAGCCTTGGGACTGAGGGGGAGCAGAGAGCAGAGTGCTCTTGGGAGATACAGTCCGTGTGTGTGTGTGTGTGTCAAAGCCTGTGTGTGGAAGAGAAAGAATAATTAAAAGTGATATTGCAGCATGTCTTTTTTAAATATGGATCTTTTACTTAAAGGTGCAGCCGGCGATTCTAATCTAACGCTCTTTTTTTTTTTTTTTTGTCAGATTCAGCAGATATCTCCTCTGTGTGCGCGCCGCCGCGTTTGACTCCGTACAACCCACATGACACCCCTCCAGCCGGGCAGCGGGGTTTGGGGGGGGCGCGTCGTTCCCGTGCCCGGGACAGGCAAGGGGGCTAAAGGGAAGGTAAATCTGACCCACGCTAATCTGTGCGGCAGGAGGGAGGAGAAGGTCAGACCTCTTCCTCTTCCTCCTCGTCTCCGTCGCGTCCTCGCCCACGGGGACCGGAGCCATGACAGTAATGACACGCAAATATCATCGCAGATACGACCGTGCGAACGTGTTACAAAAATACTTTACTCGCTCGGGCTGACCTTACATTCTTCCCCTTGGAGTAAAATGTCTTGGCCTGTGTAATGATACTTATTGAGGCTAACTTCCCCTCGGGCAGCAGACGGCCTGGATTCTGTCTTATTTCTCTTTCGGTCAGCCGCTCGAGCTGTTAGTGGTGTTGCCTTGGCAATGCGTGCCCATGCATTTAAAAAAATTTTTTTTTTGGGGGGTGTATTTGTTTGGTTGTGGAGTCAAATATCACCACCAGAAAATGTCCAGAATTGCTGACTCCACCTTTAACAGTACAGATACAGAGACGATTACATCGCTTCATCTTCAAAATTAAATATCCCCAGCCTCCTTCGCCGTATATACACGGTATTTTATTTTTTTTATAGACATAGCGTGACCCAAATATCTTATTTCTCTAATAGAAGTGATCATATATTAACAGTGATGGCCGGCCTGGATGGCTGCACACACCACCTCTGCCTTTAAAGTCCACAAGGGAGAGAAAAAGACCTGCATGAAAAGTTGACACTGGGGGTGTGTTTGTGTGTGTGTGTGTGTGTGTGTGTCTGCAAGTCTGCGTGTATATGTCAAAGTGGATGTAGGAGAAAGGACAAGATAGCTCTTGATTACAGCTGATAGGTTTATTTGAGGAAGGTCAGGAAGATTTGGGAGAAGAGCAAGACACGAGTAGCTGATGGGGATGATAGGGGAGTGATGGCACAGTTCACAAAACACACACACACACACACACAGTATCTACACACACACACATACACTATCTACTCACTCACACACAGAAATGGAGACCAAGACAAAGACAGATGGTCGTGAGCAGGGAAAATTGGTGTTATATGAAGCACAAAGTGAATCGCAACAAAACGAAAATGAAGGGCGAGCATTTCAGCACCTTCCTCCTCTGTACTGGCGTCGTCCTTCCACGGGTCTCAGAGATTGGACATGCCCACTAGTGCTGAGTTGTCAGAAAGAGTCTGTCTGACAGCAGCGAATGCCCCCCCATGGCTCACCAGAAGTGTCAATCTGGAGACGCCGCATGTCAGGGGGAGCGGATGATAGATTTGAAGGTCAAAAAATAGGCAAATGAATGACAGTTTGGTGAACAGATGGAATAGATAACAAGATTATTACTGAGCATCAGGCAACATTCGCTACAAGTGAGGGAGGCTTTTTTTGAATGTAATTGGCAGATGTCTCATTATTTGACTCTTTTTTTTTTTTTTTTTCGCAGAGAGAGATATCTGACTCAAACTTTTTTTTTTTTCCCCTCCTCATTCGACAATCAGAAGGTAACCAGGAGCAACCCTCGAGGCATGGCCGGCCCGCGTCCGCTCTGCACCGCGGCGCCTCCCGAACGGAGGAATCTCTTCATCCCCGCCGTATCATTACCCCGTCGGCCTGACGGCGAACAAGCGCGGACGGCGGCCCCGAGTTTGATTATTGCCGTTGTCGCCCCCCAGGCGTTCCGTGTTTGATTACTCCTGCCTTGGAGGTTGATCTTTGTCTGACTGCTCTTGCTGCGGTTTTTCCCCATTATCGCAGCCTCGCACAAAGCGCTGTTTTTGTTTTTTGGCAGGACTCCGTCATGGGGCCTTATCTGTGTGTAAACATCTCTGTTTGGAGGTTTTCGGGAAGGGGGAGGAGGAGGAGGGTTGCATGATTATTGATGGCTCGGAGGCTCGTCCGGGTGTGATTGCTTTTGCCTGGCAGGCTAGCGTTTAGAATAATTGGTGCCCTCCAGAACCGGTGTTTATTTTTGTCAACATTCCAATTACATCAGACCAATCAGTGTGGTCACAGCCCAGTCGTCTCATCTCCACATATCAGCTGTGTCAACATCCGCTATCATCTCTGGCTGTCACACTGATTGTAACTCTATCACTCAATCTTTTAATTACATTTGGATCCCACTGTGAGAAAGTAGTAATAAGCCCAACTCTCGTCCGCACTTGATTTTTTTTTTTTTTTTTTCCATTAAAGTATCCTCACAGCGTATTGTTTAAATCCTATAATCCGTGTCGCAAATTGGGAAGGAAGTCCATCACCCGTACGTTTCCAGTGAGCCTCTCGTTATTGTCGCTGAATCATGACAAATTTAGAGCAGCCCTTTCATGCCAAATCTTTTTCTTCTTCTTCTTCTTTTTTTTTTTTTTTCCTTTTTCAGATTACATTTAGTACGAGTTCTCCCCCACCAGTAATGACCCAATTTTCTCTGACCATTTCTTTTGGTGCGCCAGGTTGATAGGTAATCGTTTTTGATTGACTCAATTAGCTCCAGTGCGCCTAGTGAATTCAGTTGATTATATTGCTCCTGTCGGACAAAAAGCCTTAACATATTCGTCCCCGTCGTTCAGAAAGCAAAAGAAAAAAAAAAAGTCAGATTGACAGCCGTGCGTTTCCTAATTTTCACAGGTCTCACTGGTCCGTATTATTAGGAGTTATGAGTCTTGGTAGACTTGAAATAACTGCTCATCTGAAAACCTGAAAATCATTAAACCGCTCTTACTTTCCCCATCTACATGCATTCCTTCATAAACCGCTGCACTATTCAGATACATCGCTTTAAGGTGGAATTTCAGGATTAGACGGGATTGAAATAATCCTTCCAGAGGAGGGGAACGACCAGAACACAGGTTAACCATTAAAAAGTAGGAGTGGGATAAAGACAGCGGAGAAAAGCTCCAAACAAAGGGAAAGCAAAGAATAACATTATCTTTTAATATAACAAGTGAGGCTGGGATAAAATGGGTTGGTGTAGAAGGACGGGGAGAAACAGTAGGTATTGTTTTAATCCTGTCAGTGGGAACCTTCTAATCCCTTGTTGTGAACATCACAGAAACACGTTGGTGTTTTTGTCTTTTGTTCCCGGGGCTAATCCCCAGCTTGCTGGCCGTCGGGTCTGGGGCGGTATATCGATGACACAGCCTATATATTATATAAACCACAAGGACGTGCACGAATACCTGACCTGACACGGCAAACGGGTCACCTGCAGCAAAAGCCAATCATCAAATCAATCACCAAATATTGGCTGATTATTTTGTTTGATCAGTCAGTCAATAACTCTGTCACGTTTTAGAGTTTAGGACGAATCAGAGTTTTTCTTAAGCAGTCAGACGGGAACGCACAGGAGCTCGAGTTTTCCTTTTATAATATTGGGCTCAAAGCGACTTTGAGGTTTAAGATAAGAGGATAAAGCAGATTTTAAGTTGAAATGATTCTTTCATTTTTAAAAGGTATAATGTTAGCAGGGAAGGTAAAAAATAGACCAGTAATGCTAATGCCACAGTTTAGTTGAGATGTCTGATTAAATTATCTCTGCCACAGAAAACACTTGTCTCATGATATCTCACGCTCTTAAAATGACTGAAGACAATTTGAAAGCAGTTTTTGTATTAGAATAAACGTGATGGAGGCAGATATTTCTTTTTCCGGAAGTTCATTATTCTGGAGAAAAAAGCCGTGATTGACTTAACTATCAGCCAGAGATTTCAATGAATTGTACCTTGCCATTCAGTTTAATAACTGAGTAAATTAAAACTGTTATCTCATTAGTATAGTATAAATCCAGCTTCAGCTCAAGCAAACAGATCACTACACATTTATATAAAGGAATTTAAAGATTTTACTCCTTACATCACCCGAAACACACAGTAGGTTGTTGAATGAACCACAGTCATGCCCTGTGTGAGGAGCATCGCACAACATTTTACTATTACACTGCCCCGACAAAGTTTACTTGCCCAGTCGGCCCTGCTGAGAGACGTGTGTTTGAACACAGAGGAGCAGCGGCGGCACAAAGCTGCCCCCCCCCCTGCTCATATCAGAACAACAGGGAACAACACCTTATGGGAACAAACATTAAATCTAAATCTCATCTCGGCCGCTTGTCAGTGAAAAAAGAAAATAAAAGTACAATCATAATATGTCAT
>JAOXYL010000061.1:4782272-4793987 GCA_028564955.1 Terapon puta
AAGAAACTCCTGGAAAAAAAAACGATGATTCAGATCGGTAAGGAGGGGGGAAGAAACGCAAAGGGAAGGTGGTCAGAGAGGAGAAAAGAAGGAAAGAGGGAAGACGCGAGGGAGGAAGGAGAGGAGCGAGAGCAAGGAATAAATCAGAATGTAAGAATCACTGCCAGGTGTTTGAACTTTGAGAGAGGCAGTATTTGAGGATAAAGCATGGAGGATAAAGGTTTGTTGGAGCCGAGGGGGATTTTCTCTCTCTGTCTCTACCTCTCGTACTTTCCATCTCTGTCTCTTTCTCTTACTCAGACAGGCTGATTGAGCTTTTACCTGCAACTAAAGTCACGCACACACATACGCACACGTGGAGTTCAAGGCAGGATGAGACAGCTTTATTATCGGGCCGCAGATTGATTCGGAAGTGTCCACCAAGGCTACGTGCGGCAGAAGTTTGAACTCTTAAATAATGGTGCCGTGACTGTGTGATGCATCCAAGGAAGAGTGCTTTGCTTCACCGAGCCTCGACCATCAAAAAAAGTACTTGTCTGTGAATTCATGCTCGTCGAGCGTCACAAGAAGTCTGCCAGGTACTTTTGACCAGCCTGTTTATTGTAAGGCAAGTTATTGGCCTCCAGCTCTTAAAAAGGTAAAATAAAAGCGCAATTAGTGGATAAACGCTCCCATAATTGATAACCAAAGTGCATTATGAAGCAAAACTGGAGCATCAAGCGTATGAAAAGATCGCTGTCAGCCACATTAGAGATCCTATTTATTGCCTCCAGCTTCAGGGGAACTTCACACGCTGGCTTCATACTTTTGCTGACACTGATGGAATTGCGAAGATGAGAAATCGCACAATATTGAATCGATTTGGAAATTATATATCAGTCTTCCACCCTGTGTTTACCTTTTGATCACATCACACGTCACAGCGTCTCCGAGCGCGGGGCTTCAATTAGGTTGAAAGAGCACAGGGAGTTTGAGCAAGTGCGAGAAGTCTGCGAAATGCGGCGCGCAACACAACAAGAGCACGTCTCAAACAATGCTCTTCATCTTTCAGAGAGCCTTCTATACTCTTTGCGCACTCACAAAAGTACACACGCGCGTGCGCGCCCCCGCTCACAGATCTCAGGAGGGAAGGAGGAAAAGCATTAGAGAGCCGTCTCCATTCACTTTCATCTCTCATCTCTTTTTAATACCTCCTCCTTTCTGGAGTTTTCTCCCTCCGCTCTCGCTCGCTCAGTTCTTATTTTACCAGCTCGAAGCGCGTGTGAAGTATTTTCCCAATCAATCAGTGAACGGTTCCTGGTAGAGTTTGAAAGACTGCCGTTCGCCTCCAAGACGTGCGCAGGTGCTCTGTGTGTGTGTGTGTGCGCGTGTGTGCGCGTAGGGGGCGTGTGCGTACATGTTGGAGCATGTCAGGCCCGTGCTCTTTCCTTGTCTTCTTTCCTCCCCTGCCCCAGCTAACACAGCTGGCTGCCTCACAATAATTAAGAAGTGCTCTGCAGCTCCATTCCTTCGCCGGGTGTCACAGTGCACTGAGCACCGGCCTTCGTTTGTACGCGCGCGCACGTGCGTGTGTATACGTCCACTTCGCCAGGAAGCGTGTGTGTCCGTCGGCTCCGCGCAGGAAAGAATGTGTGTCTAAGTGTGTATAAGTGCGGGTGTGTGCCCTTCAGACTGCTCACGCTTCATTTGTCTGCTGAATGAGACCAGAATCTCTCACTATTCACTGGAGAATCCCGCTGAATTCTCTCTCCACCGGGGCGCTGCTTCAGTAAGCACTCTTAATGGTAACCCAAAAATGTGTGTGGCATGTGTGCACGCTTATATCAGAGTATTAAAGCAAATTTGTTCTAAAAGTACGTGTGTTTGTGTGTGTGTGTGCGTGTGTGCAGGGAGGTTCTTAGTTTGGTAGAAGTACATCAAAGAGAGTTTAAGGTCAAAAGGGCCCAGGAGAAGAGGATGAGCGGGCCAATGCTCAGAAATATACAGAGGAAATACAGTCGTTTCACCTCTTAGTCTCTTTATTTTCCCTTCGAGCCTCTCGCTGCATCTTTCCCGCTCTCTAATTCTCTGCCTCCATCTCGCCTTTCTCATTACCCTTTTTCATGATTCCGTGAACCTCATTTCCCCTTTTCTTTTGCACGTACCGTACGCGCGCTCGCACAAACACATTTTCGTCGCCAAAGTCGCCCCGCAAGAGCACCCATGTAAATGCATCAGGATCCTACTCTGGGGAAAGGAAAGACAATTTGCTCCACTGGTGCTAGTTTTGATTCGCTAAATATCCACTTTTATTGTTCTCCCTTCCTTGCGTGCGTGGTCGGTGTAGACCTCGACTCTTGCTGTGATGCTGTTGTTGTGTTATTATGCCTAAATAGGACCCATGCTGGGAAAATTGGCCCGAGTTCAGCACGAGGATAAATGACCGAAAAGGCCTTATAATAAGCACACATAATGACCTGTGCGCGTACGTTTTTTTGCCTGTTTGTATTTGCGAGTATGTGTTCGCTCTGCTTTTTTATGTGTGCGCTCATCTGTGCTTCTGCCCGCGCTTGATAATGATATCCATGAATTATGCATGTGGTGTGATGCTTTTCATTCAATTTCAGCTCTTATTTTCCCCCAAACAACATTACAGAGGCGGGTCTCTGGGCATTTGGCTGTAAATAAACTCAAACTAATAGACTTCAACTCTGGGCAACACCCGTCTGCAAAGCACTCATCAGGGAGTGAGCTTAACAAACTGCCTCCAGGCACTGTTCTCAGGTCAGCTCTAGTGTATTACTATTGACAGTCGGGGGCACCGGCGAGGTTAAAGAAAACAGATCTGAAATCAGCACTCTTAAGGCAATTGTTCTCTTCTGTTGTGAAAAAAAAAAGGAAAAATGCATACCATATGAGGCGATAAGCTAACAAAAGCTGGAATAGTTTGAATATTTACATGCATAAATTAGCATGTTATATCAACAAAGGTTTTTCTGTTCCCCGAGAAGAAAAAGATAAATAAATCAAACTGTTTAATTGTGTGTGGGTAGATTGTGTCTTCTGGGTATCAACCCACATTATTTTTTTTTTTACATATCGGCCAGTAAGTATGCGCGCAGGTGTGTCATGGCGTTCGGGTTTTGTGTGTCCCCCCCCATTACTTCCTGTGAAGTGCCGGGGTGGCGAGGAGGTATGTTGCCATACATGACTGCCCATATCTCCCTTGTCTATGATCTGTGACCTTGTCCTCTCTCATCACTCGCTGCTTGTGACTGCACTGTGGCTCAGAGCGCTGCCCCTTCCCCTCTCTCTCTCCCTCTCTTTCTCTCCGTCTCTCTCTCTCGCTCCCTCTTTCTGTCCGTCGCGCTCTGTTGCTCATCGAGGCCCCTGAGCTCCCCCTTTTAGTGCCTGGGGCGCCGCGCTCTGCACTTGTGACATTGGAGGTATGAGCGTGGGCGCGCCCGTGCGTGCACGTATCGGCGTGCGTGCGTGTGGTTGTGTTTCAGGCCATGTGAGGGGACTATGATTTAGCAGAAGACAGTCACCTACAGCTTCGCTTCCAGCGATGGGAATCACGTTGTCTTCTGCCAGGATGTCACACAATGTGCCGCTTTGCTCTCAGGAAAATAATATTTATATGGGTATATGTGACTGTGTGTGTGTATTATTGAGATTACACCCTTAGTGACTTGGTAAATTTTTGTCATCCCACCTGCAACAATTAGCGGACCTTCTTTTTAAGACTTTAAAAATGAATAAATGAATGAATAAGGATTCTAAAGCCATGCTAGCAGCTCTTTGGGTCATTACGTTGGGGCTGTGGTGCTTTTAGCTGAAGTCTCTAGGTGGAGCTTGCTTACATTTGCTATTTAGCACTAAACACAACGAATGTATCATAAAATAATCCAACTTGCATATATTTAACATAAACAACAGTTAAGCCAAGGGTTGGGGTGCTCACCATCTGCACCAAATTTCACGACCATCCATCCAATTTCAGTCGAGATATTTCAATCTGGACCAAAGCGGTGGACTGACTGACTGACTGTCACTGCCATCCACACAGCTGCTGGCATGGCTAAAAATGGATCAATCCTTTGACATTCAAATGCAACAACTAGGACATCTGGCCCTCTATTGTCATTTTTCTTTTTTTCTTTTTCCTTTTTTTTTTTTTTTAACCAGCATTGAATGCAAACATTGAGCCGAGTTCTCACTAATGGCAAAGTCTGACTGCCATATGCACAATATTCAGAACAGCATAATCACCGTATGTCCTGCACGCTGCGACCATTTGTGAGCTGACGGTACAAACGCAACAAAGACGCCTCTTTTCAATAGATAGCACATGGAAATACTGTTTTTTTTTTTTTTTCCTCCAGTTTTCATGAATCATTTATCAGCGCTGCGAGTATATTCGAGCAGCGAAAGCGGAAGTGACTGAAGCGGTGTACTCTGTTTCACGTAGAGGACATCACTTTGCCACCGGCGGTCGTGTCTCTACAATGGCTAAAAGTGCTGTAGTGTCTAATCACACATCATAACACAATGCCACATTTATGTCTCGCGCAGTCTGGAGCAACAGTCCTGCCAGGCAATACATATGTTTTCATACAGTTAACCTTGACTCCAGGTAACGTGACCGCGGCGAGCTCCCCGACAGCTCAATTACAGTGCACAGAGATTCTGCACAGGTCACCAAGCTGATGTCAGTAAGAGAAAATAAAGGAAATGTTGGATGGGCACCGAAGTGTAAATGCATAATAATGCAAGAGTAGTTTTCAGTGAAAAGTTCTTTTTATTTGTTTCTTTTTTTGGAAACCAATTAAATTTATGATTCGAAGGCAGGGATTAATAAAGTCTTCGCACAGTCAAAGATCAGAAAAGTGTGAGAAACTGTGTCGTAAACATAACCAACGCTTTATAAATGTTAGCGTAAACTGATCTTTACTTTGTGAAAGCAGCACCGGGCCACTTCCCATACAAAGCTGCTCACAACAAGCACAAACACCTTTGACAGATAATTGTATTTTACAGTTAGTATGACTCACGCGTTGGCAAAACCGGTGGTAATCATTTACAAATCCAGCAGATAAGGAGCAGCATCGGCTTTCCGGTCACCGCTGTGAGCTTTTTCCTGTACTTTTTTTTTTCCCTGCCTCCGTTTTAATAACCCAACAGGAATATGAATCCGCATATTTAGCAGGCGAACGTGCCTCTATTTGCTAACTTTGCCCGTCTTCTGCTGAGTGGCGGGCAGGTAGCGCACAGTGGGTTCATCAGAGTGTTTAGCTGAAAATGGCTGCCCGCTGCTGCGCGTAACGGGGTTGATGAGAGGAGTTGAACCGAGCTAAGAGCTCGGCGATAAATCTCGGCGGGTACATCACTGCGAGCGACCACTTTCAGTTACGCGGAGCCATCGCGAGATGCTGCTCATGGACGAACACTTAACACCATTTTGCAGTTCAGAGTCGGTCCTGACCAATCAACCTTAATTAGAGTTTGACTAATTATTTCTTGTTATATTTAGGTTATCGCATCATAATTTAATTTAACACCCCCCAGCAGTGGCACATATGGGGGTAGGAATTTCCTGCATTTTACCTGTCTCATGAAAAGTGGCTCTGGTAATTGAATGGGCAAGTCCATTTTTCCCCGGGAAGAGGAAATAGTAATGTTTCCAGCTGAAGTATAAATTATCATCTGTGCTTCTAATCAGCCCCTGTGCACTCTCCTCCTGAATTTGTACCAGCAAATTGAACAGCTGGAGAAAAAAAAATGATGGCAAATGAGAAATGATTTTCTGTAGGGTGCTCTTTCTGCGATCCCTTCCTTTTTCAGGTGTCCGGAATATCCTGCCGATGATATGTAATTCAGGAAGTGTTATGAGTCACTGTCAGCCCTAAGGGTTACGCTATTATGGTTCCCAAGTGAAAAACTACTCGCACTCTGTTATTCTGCCCCTGAACAATATGCATGATACCCACAGTAAACCATTTCATTAATTCTGAATTGTTTTTGGAATAGGACGGTATTGCTTAGAGAGCCTTAGCAAAGCAAATAGGGTGTGTTGTTATTAAATTCTCTGCATATAAAGCATTACCACAGGCAAAATTGTGAAGATTTATGAAAGTCAACTGCCGCATGTTCGAGAAAACAAAGCTGACAAATTCAATCCTAATTCTGATTGCTTTTTTTTTTTCTTTTTTTCTTTTTTCCTCGCCCCTCTGTTTCAGTGACAACTCGATTACCACGCAGGGCGATATATATTTACCCAAACACAAATCATTCCTTTAATCCCTCAACAATACTTACCTTAACTCTGCCGGCATAAGTTGGATATTCCGCTCACGCTTCTCCATCTGGGAGATTAAAGACCCAAATATATCCCCATTGCAATATTGATCCTATCGATCATGCCTTGAAGTACAACACAGCCAATAAAAAGGGAGAAAGTATTCCAGAAAGCCTTCCCACTAACTTTATTTGCAGGGGAAACTATTCTGGTCCATTTGTCAGGATCAAGTTGAAAGACAAGAGAAAGCACAAGGGAGATCTATAAAGGGACTTAAAGTTTCCTTTGAGGTTTTTATAAACCATAAAGCATGTAGCAGAATCTTCTCATGTCGGCCGAGAGTGGCAGATTCTTGCTGCATCAATCAAAATAATGAATCTGTATTAAATCCAGACGTCCCTCTTGCTGACATCCATTTTTCGAAAATACATACGCCTCAGCCGCAGAGCTGGAGGGAGAGGGAAAAAAAGAAAGAGAGAGAGAACGTATAGAGAAAAATGGACAGAAAAATGAGAAACATGTGAGGGTAAATGCGATGGAGAGGAGGCGATGGTCAGCTGATCATTGTCAGATGTTTATGCCTCTGTATGATTTCTCCCATTAATCTGGACTGGTCTGATGTGAGGACACCTCTCTCACACTATAGTTACTCTGGGGATCCAATGATTCACCTGCTTTTATAAAAATTTGTTGATCTGCTTCCCCTTTTTTTTTTTTTTTTTAGTACTTTTGTGTCACGACTCCACTTCGTGTTGGTGTTTGTGACACCGTGCTTATGTATACCCTTATATTTGGCCATTTTTAAATCTTAAGTGGATTTGGACAGGCTAAGTAGACTTAGTCACCCATGGGCATTTCCCATACTGAAAATAAGCATGTATAAACAGGATGAAAGTCTGAATGCCCTGAAGGAAGTCCACATTAAAAAGCCATGGTAACACCACTCCCCATCTCCAGAGTCTACAGTGTGAATTACAAATGACTACTCGGAGGACCCAGTGGGCAGAGAACCAGAGTTACAACATATAACGTGTAATCCTGGTCTGTCACCCGCAGGTCACGTCTCATTGTCAACAAATACACTGATGTCCGCTGCTCTCCAGCCATTGCTCTAAATAGCTAAATAGAGGCTGAGCTGGCAAAGCCACCAACACCAACACTGCATTATCTGCTTAATAAGCACATGGAAATCACTTCAAAAATGCCCTTCTAGTCTTCCAACCAGTCAAGTTATTCACACACACACATTCACCGATGGCAGAGGTTTCTGTTCAAGGTGTAAACCCGGTCATCGGGATCTATTCTAATACTCATTCTTACACACAAGCAGTAATGTCACAGCCTGCAGGGACAATTTGGAGTTCAGTAGCTTGCCAAAGGCCATCTGGTCATGTGGGATCAAACGGCCGATCTTCCGATCAGTGGGCGACCTGCTCTACCTCCTGAGCCACAGTCGGCCAAATTAATAGGCGTGACATATGGATGTGAAGAAAAGCAGTGAGGGAAAATAATAAAAAGTAATTATTTGCTGCTGCACTGGTACTGTGTCCCGTGTTGCGGTGACGCTTAATGGTGAGCCTTTTAATCACTTTAAATACTGCGAGGCATGGGCCAAAGTCGCAAAAGCCAAAGTCTCTGTCCCCGTCCCTGTCAGTAAAATAGAGCTGCAGATTTTACATTTGCTTCTCCCAGATGTTAAATTTCACACATAATTTCCTCTGCGATGGTGCTCATTTGGTAATGATCATATTCCGTGACCACAAATAGGAATACCCCCAAATTTAGCAGTGCTTCTTTCCACCATTTTACAATGAAGTAGTGTGACCCTGAACTAAATATAAACTATAGTAATTTGACCATTAAGGACTCAAAACAGGGCCACCGATCCATGACAGGTCCTTTGTTCCGCTGATAAGCAGGTGGAGTGGAGAAAGACCGAGCGCATTCGGCATTTCGCGAATCTTGGAGCAAGCATGAATGCATGTGTGAGCTCCAGCAGCAGGTGGGCAGGGGTGGGGCCAAATTATTTTTTCCATTTTAGTGACCAGAAACATGACTGACCCTGGTGCAGCATGAGTTTGGAGAGTTTGGAGGGTTTGGAGAGTTTGGAGGGTTTTGGAGCATGGTGAATATATTTCTCTTGTCTGGGGCCTGCGGACACAAGGTGCAAATGTCCAGCATCCTTAATAGGTAACAATTAGACGCTAATATCCCTTTTTTAATGTTGAATTTACCACTGAAGATGCCGCAGTACTCATCACCATGTTTTCTGTGTGTAATGATGCGCACTAAATTATTTAAAAAGACAATGAGGTCTGCACAGGGACAGCTTATGTCCTAGTACAATAAAATCTTTATTGGTCATTTACTTGTCTTGTTTTTATTAACTAAAGTAATAAAAAAAACAAAGAGTGCATTCATGTTGTCCAACTTGGGCGTGCACTGTATGCGCACAGTAATGTGAGCACTGTTAAAGTAATAGCCTGTCGAAGCGGTGTCATTAACCGCTTAAACCTACAACCATAAATATCCTGTGTACATGACATAAAAAAAAAATCAATTGTAGTTAATTAGAAATGGGTGAATTTAGAGTTATAGCAGTTCCGACATTTTGACATTTCTCAGCGAGAATAAGTGGGAACTGGTGGTAACAGGCAAGCCTAATGGAGTACCACGATGTACACTGGGGAAAGAAATTGAAAATGTCCTTGTGGCATTCACCAACGCATTCTGCAGATGCTACCGCCACTCTGCTATGTTGTCCTCTTAATATAAACCTAGAAAGCATGGTGTACACAAGGAACACATACAGTTGTGGGGGTATTTTTGCAAGACCCAGGTGCTGGGTTTCTCAAATGATGGTTTGATTTTCAGTTTCACTACATTTTCTAATTACTGTTTCCCAACTCAGCTTAATTAATATGAACGAATATGCCCATTGATGAGTCCTGACAGTCGAGGGTTGTGTAATGCAAAGTAATAGATGCGGTAATTTCGGTAATTTCTTTCGCTCACTTTCTTGTGAACCTGTTTTGGTTCTTCGCGTCTGCGGCCACACTCTTTTGATCGCAACCGGCTCAGTCGAGGCCGTCGAAATATTTGTGTTTGTGGCCTGCGGACAGATGATTCCCCGTTTCCCACAGAAAGACGTAGATAAGGTGAGCAGAAAAGCCACTGACACGGTACAAAAAAGTCAGTTATGGGGCCCTTAACATGGATGGGTCCTTGCCACAATACCCATAAAGATCAAGGTTTTATTTGTTCGGGAAGTGATGAACACTAAATCCTGTCAGCCTCTTCCTGGCAAAAAATACTCTGATATGTGGGCTTGGAAACAGCAAAATCCTATTGAAACATATGGAGCATTAATGGGGACTACTTTTCTTTATTTGATTAAAATAACCCTATTGACCCTTTTTATTTACATACAATGTTTAGAACAAAATATGCTGTGCTTTTTCTCTCTTTTTCTTTTTTATTTATTTTACCCGCATCAGCCACTAGTCTTCTTCTCCTCTTTCAAGGGGAATTGCTGCCTTTTACAGCACATTACACGTTATTGACTGAGTGTCGGTCTATGGAATAGCATGAAACAAGCACTTAGGTCCTGGCTGCATTAGGTTGTACCTGCTACTTTCATTTAACATCCTGGGCAATTTGACATGCAGGCTCGCCGCTTCTCTTTCGATGTTTCCAAAGAAAGAATGCGGTACATACATTAAACACAGGAGGTGCATTAGCCTTGAAAAACACAATGATGAAAAATGGAAAAGGCGGCGATGTGATTCAGGGTTATTCACACGCTGCCGTCGTCATGACAGAACGCACAAAGCATTTAGTTAATTTGAATAAAAAAAAAGAAGTTTGTTCTCTTACTATCTTCATCTACCACATACGGTACTTGCATCAATGTCCTCTGTAGTCTGCAGAAATGTGTGATGAGTAGGATAGAGACGATACCAGCTAATCAAAAGATTGTTCAAGAGCCTTTATTTCCTCCTTTCTCTCATTTTGTATCGGGACATTTGCACTCTTGATTCACAGATACATGTATGTAGGGGCAAAATGAATACGGATGAGATAATTGTACATATAATTTAAGAAAATACAGACACTAAAAGTGTTTTCCGATCTCCGGTCACCCATAAAAGCAAAGGCCACTGGCACTGGCTACCACCATTTCCTCTCTCTTTACTTAAACTTCCATTTTCCAATGAAGTTAAATATATTTCTGCATCCGACTGTGTCAGGAAAGTTTTTTTTTTTTTTTTTTAACTTTCTCGAAGCAATTATTTCAGATATATTTAAGTGGGCAGTGACGGGGAGTTGAACCATAATAGTGAGTTGGTATTTTCCTGAGACAAGGCGGTAAGGTCAGTGTTAGGTTAGTTTTAGAGGTGCAAGAGATTACATAAGGTGCTATATCACACAAATGAGATCTTATATTTGCTTTTTTTTTTTTTTTTTTTAAATTGTACAGTGTTTGATTTGGAGGTTATGAATCCTGCCTCTATATTTAAGTTTGACAGATGGTATTTTCATCTCCTCACCTTTTGTCAACCTCCTCTCACCTCTCATAGCCTGCACTCCGTGTCATCGCCTTAACCGCCTCCGCCCGACCCCCAACAGCCACAGATACTCATCTCTATCTTTCACTTTCTTGTGCGCGACACCGCAGAACTGCTTCTCTCAAAACCGGCGTTTTTTTTTTTACAAGGCCGATTCTTATCCCCGCATCTCGACGGTTGACAGCTCCACCCCTGCACCGACGGCGCGCCGATGAATCGTCTTCTGCAGAGCCCCGCCATTTGCTTTGGGCTTCGCAGGCTCTACCTCTCCGTAAAGCAGACAACTGTCACGAGAGATAGATCTCCGCTATAACCATAACCACTCCGTTTGGTGCGTAGGAATCATTCATAAGTGACAATTCGAGCTGCAGTAATAAGGCCTGTTAGGTAGAACTGGGTTAGGATGATTTGATAATGTAGACATGACCCAGTGAGGCCATCAGAATTACATTTGACTCCGATGAGAGAGGTTTTCTAGTGACTGCAGAGGGTGGCCACCAAGGCTTATCGTTAGTTTTAGGAGCATTAAGAGCGATATCGGATTGAGAGGAAATAATTGGACGGAGGTGCAGATGGTGGGAAGAGAGTGGGACTAATGTGGAGAGATGTTAAAAAAAAAAAAGAAGTCCATATATAAATATATACCCAAAAACTGACTGAGTGAGACAGCGCTAACGTCAAAAAATAGCCTTTACTCAACAGACGTGCCGTCTCGCAGTTGGTAAGAGGCAGACAGTCAGAACAGACAAACAAATCAAAGGCAGAGAGACGTTCAGAACAAGTAAAGGCAGACACCAACAAAGTTTCCAGCAGTAAGAGAACACTGACACTCAGACAAAGACTGGAGATAAGCGCTGCTTTGTACTGTAT
>JAOXYL010000061.1:4835944-4852314 GCA_028564955.1 Terapon puta
AAGTTATTTTTATACAGTACGAACGAGGCTGATTTAATTAAAAAACAGATCACAACATTAGACATCATTCATCTAGGTAATGAAATGAACTATTTCCAAATAGAAATAAAACATTATCAGCGGGAAAGTGACCTTTAAAGACAAGGATATTTAAAAGTTGGACAATAAAGTAAAATAAGTTGATTATTGATTGAGATGATTACAATTAATTTTGTAAGGGAAAATAGACTTTAATGTGTCATATGAGTGATCGTTGGAACACACTTCTGACAGGATGAAACACTTCTGTTACGGTTCTTTTTCTTTAACAAGATTCGCTTCATTACTTTAGCTCTTTGCACCCAAAAAGAAGTTTTCTGGGGGAAAAAAACAACAAAGAACAATCTTAAAGCTAGCAGTTCTTAAAATATACTGTACATTATATATTAAAGATATTGCATAACACATGCTGCTTCACAAATTGGCATATCCTAAGAGCTTCTCCTTTATGCAGTTTCTAGACATTCAAACGCTGTTATCCGATGAGATAAGAGAAAGAACGAAACCTTTGCTGTCTGATTTCAAAAATATCGTTTTCGGCAGCACAGTTGCACAATCAGACAAATTAACCATAATCAATATGGGCCACTTTTCACAGGGGATCTACAGAGTGAAGCTAATAAGTCATGCTAATGATGCTGAAGCCGCTCACTCCAGAGTGACGGACTAACAAGCGGGCCAAACGGCCAACTGTTTCACCAAATCATCTCAAAAACTTTCTCTGACACATACGGAGAGACAGATGGATACACGGACGGACTGATGGATGGCTGAGAGGGGTCTTTGCACCATTTGCCATGGCAGCCTCTCACGCAACAGCCCGAAATGAACCAAACCCACTGTTTACATACACACAATGCACAAAACACATTTTCACTGACAAACAGAAAGTCGGACAAGCTTTCATTTTTACAGCTGAGCAGAAAGACCGCACCACAATCCGGGGGCTTACCATCAAACTAAAAAAAGGACAGCATTTATACAATAAAACTCCCCCATCCTTAAGGACTCAGGGAATTAGTTAGACTCAATTATCTTTGGCAACATCCAGTCTTCTGTTTGATGCAGGCGTCCAGAAGGATCCTCTGCAGACCGTTAAGGCAAAGCTTGGGAGGAAATAGACTTGTTTCAAGAAACATACGAGCGCTAATGGCTCGGGCAGATGTCTGTTGGGCTTCGGTATGCTTTGCAGAGTAGTTTAATAAACTGCTTTCGAGAACGTCACTGCGAGCGTATTGTCGGCATCTGCGTCCTTTTGAATGGCATCAAAGCCGTTATAGTCCGCGCGCGTCGTCGAGGCGGAGATCTGAACGGACGCGCGGCTGTATAGAAAACGGCGAGCTATTTTCCGTTCATCCAGCCTCGACGTATTCTCTTCCCCGCCCGACAATGTGTAAGTTTCCTCCTGCTGTCGAGCTTTTTCTCGCATCCTTGGGATAACAAGAAAGAGTGATCAATAAGAAGCAGAAACATTAAAGTTGGTCTTTGTGGCACATTTTGCGATACGCGTCGAGTTGAACACTCGCTACACCTACACTTTGGCTGTCTGTACTCCCTCTATATACTTCTGTACACAGGAGATATGTGCCATTTTGCTTCTTTTCCAAAGGTTTCTGCTAAAGGGAGCCAAGCCAAAAAAGCATGCCAAACTGGCATCACACAGTTGTATTAAGCACTCTTTCATGTAAGAGCTGCACACAAACGGGCCCCTATAACAAGTTAACAGGTTTGTCTTGGTAGGAGAATAAAGAAGGGAGAGGGATTTGTGCATTTGTGTGTTTTTCCACTGTGGCAGTGGATCCTTCCACCTCCATATGTGTGCGAGAAAGAGGCACGTAATCTTGCAAGTACTGCTATTGCCAGTGCACACTTGTTATTGGTGTCTATTATTAAACACACAAAGGTCTGATGTTTAAGGAGCTTGATTTTCCTGTAATTTATAATGCTGTTACCACCCAAGTTCCCTTCTGTTTTTGCTGAAAGAAGCGGCGCAAAACTATCTTTGGATTAATAAATATATAAGTAAGAGATATGTAAGTAAACAGATAAATGACTGTGTCGACTAAAAAAAAAAGGCAAATAAGAAAAAAAAAAACCCCATTTGTGGGGAAAATTGTCAAAAGTACGAGCTATCGCTAAAGGGAATGACATTCCTGAGTAGATTTGTTTCCATGGAGACCCGTCTTTGTTAGCCATGCAGTTGTCTAGCAATTTTACAATAAGTGTTTCATGGCAATTCTGTGTGTGTGTGTGTGTGTTGAGAGGGTTTTTGAAGGTGCATGCGCGGCCCTTACCAATTCACAGCAACCCCCGGAGACTGCTATTCTACATAAAAAGATCACTGTTGCATATTCAGATGATCTGTCCCACGGGGGTCATTAAAAAGCATGTTTCGGAGGAGCCGGCAATCTCGCGCCGCTGTTAATGAGCTATGGTTATGGCTTTATTAAAACTAACACTTGTTAGCCACTCTTTATGTGGACATCCTTATGGAGAGCCCGAAAAGGGAAATAAATAAGACCAAACAATCCAAAGTCACGGAGGGAAGTTACGCTGCTCTGCTCTCTGTTGCTTTATCTGCACACAGAGGCAAATTTATGGCCGTGCACTCAGCTCACTACCAGTCAGTTATGACAGACTTTTGAATATGCAGTGTGCATTAACTGTTCGGTGTCAGTACCAGCCCTGATATTTTGGGAACGGATATGTGCTGCCAAACTCATAAGTGAGACACTTGACAGCATTGTAATTCAGTGTGATGGGAAGCTAGCCATCCGCCGACTAGTGACAGAGCTCTAATTGTGGTGCAGCAGCTGAAAGCCTGTTGACAACCATTTCCATGCATTAGTGAGAACCACTGTACTTTAGTTCCATTAAAACAATGTCTCTCCAGCCACTCTTGAGCTAACAACAGGGCACTATGTTTTGAATCTGATAAAGTGAGATTATAAAGCATCGCGGCCTGACGCACTAACGCGCAGGCATGTGAAATGTATATTCAAAGGCTCTGTAAACAAATGAATTTGATTTTGAAAAATCGCATTTGAGCGTAAAGCGTTTCATTTGTAACATCAAGCACGTAAAGTTTAGGAGAGAGGATCTTTTTGTTTTTTTTTTTTTGTCTGGGAGTCGTGTTTTTTGAATTCGAGCACCCGGGCGGCTTCTGCAGCACAGTGAACGCATATGGTAAAGTCGTGATGCTTCTTTTTCCATGTTGGCAGGATAAATCTCTTTACCTGCTACACGTTTCCCTCTGATCTCGCCTCTCTTCCTTACCTGTGTGTTTGTGTTCCGGTGCGCTGAGTTTACGCGGCTCCTCTTGGGGGAAAAAGCGAACGAGCAAGAAACATCTGTTGGGGTCATCTCAACCTGTTGTGCAGTCTGCGGCGTGCTCACTCTCCGAAATGCTTTCCCACAAACTACTCGCACTGTAAACCAGACCAATAAAGACGACTTTTTTTTTCTTTTTTTTTTTTCCGCTCCGAGTCAACACTTCTGTCGAAATTTATGTACTCAATTTTCTCTGTTTATTCATCCCCTTTTGATAATAATAACTATGTAAGCAAATTACGACAACTCCAGAAGACCCATCTGCCTAAACAAGCAGCCCTCCTGGCGTATACACGCCGCTCGCCTTGACGGGATTTAGAAGTCGAGACACAACGGAGACAATTATTTGACATTTATTGTGAAGAAGAATCTGACTTTTACTTCGAAATGACTTGCCTCTTGAGTGAGACGTTTCCCGCTCGATGCGCGGGATCGAAAAGGCGGTGCACCCGGGAGGCGGCGAGGAAATGCCGATCTCCTCAGCGGCTGATTTTCCTGCTACCGGGAAGCCGACAAAGCGAGCATGTTTTCCTCGTTGTCGGAGGCCGCTCTCGGCCCGGGTTCACGGTCAGGTGGACGGGGGCTTGAGAGAGAGGGAACCTGCCACGCTCGTCACATCTGCAATTATCCACATCCACTGAAGGACGGCCTCGACAGAGCTCCCCGCCGCTGTGTGCACCAAATGGCAGGACCGTCTTGGCAGATCACACATGCCGGCGGATCTCCCGTGCCAGAGGCAGTGGGCTCCGCGTGGAGGCAGATAAAGCCTGCCTGGTGCGCGGCCACCGCTGTGAACATGCCAGGACACAAGAGGAAGAGAGGACGCGCTCCAACCGAGCCATTGCTTGGCTTTTGTGTTGGTAGTTGGTTCTAAAAAAAGTGGACGAGGAGTAGTTTAAAAACAGCGTTAGAGAGCCAGCTGCTAGGCCTAGGTGGCAGGGAGAGATCTGTGCTTTTATTTAAAACCCGGCTTATATTAGAAACAGGCCTCTCTTCTCCCTCTTTCCATGAATATATTTTTGTCATGTTGTGGTGAGATATTAAGCATTTTTTGGTAAGTTTTACTAAGATATTTACATATTCTCTCGATGAGATGTTTGTACGTGACTAATTCCATCAGTACATTTCAGTATGTCAGTACAGCGCAATTTCCCTTTTTAACAGAAATACTGTACTTACCCACTAATTTACTTTAATCTGTTTTCTTTTCTAACATTTTTTAATGTACTGATTTAATAATTATTTCTGTTCAGTCTTAAGCTGCAGTTCATTGAAGCTCAACACTTCCTGTATTTTTCACATTAAAGGCCTTTCAGCTCCACCTTTAATATGATGTGAAATAGGGCAGCGAGAGATCAATGTAATATTAACATTTAAGACATAATAGATAGATTTGGTAGGTTAGAAAGAGAGACAGGTTTATATTAAAAAACAAACAAACAGACACAAAAAAACTTTGTTGGATGACTTTCTGGACACTATTAGAGTTTCACTGACAGTATCCAAACACTCAAACAAAGGAACTGCAAAGTAGAAGTGTTGGGATGAATTAGTGAACAACAACAGCTTTTTGGTTAAAAAGGGAAACTCAGAGCTTCAGACTGATAAATTTTGCATGATTATCTTGTACTGATTAGTGATGTTGAAATATACATTATGTTGAATTTACTATGAGAACCATTAGAGTACAGACAGTTCTTTTAAGACAGTTTACTTCTAACAGCGGGTGGCAGTGCTGGTTGTTAAGTTCACTACCTTACTCCAGACTGAAGTATCCGGACAGCAGTTGGATGGATGGCCTGAAGTTGATGAATGCTTTTGACAGAAATCATCCCCTGACTTTTCGACTACTGCCACCAGGAAGTTGACATTTTTGAGTTTTGTTTCGGAGTTGGAGATGACTCTTGGATGGATTGCAAGGGAATTTTGAGCAGACATCCATGTTCCCCCCTAGGATGAATTTTAAAAAAGTTTGTATAATCCCCTGATTTCTCATCTAGTGCCACTATTAGTTCAATCTAATAATGTAATTGGTCCAATGCCTTGATTTATGACCAAGTACCTGCAAAACTAACAGGAATCCCATCAAACACAGCTGTGTTTAGTGCTATTTGCAAAATGTTATCTACTACAACACTAAACTAAGATGGTTCCATGTGCTCTTGCTGGACATTAAACTCTTGCAAATCATTCAAATTGCCAATGAACTTATCCAGATGAATGGTACAGTCCAAAGAACCTTTTGAAATATATCTGTCAAAGTATCCTTATTAGAGGACAGCGTGATACAGAGCTGCAGAGAATCCTGGAGCCCAACTCTCAAATTTTACCACAAAATGAACTGAATGAAGTTTATACTTGGAAACGTACTTCTCATCAACTAATATGTGTATTCATCTGTTTGTGCGCGTATGAATGACTTCATATTCATTTTCATGCCATATGGATTGGAAAACAGGTCTTTTTTCTTTTGAAGAAAACCACTTACAGACGGCCCCTGTTCATAATTGGATGTGTGAAAAAAAAACAGTGCTCAGTGGAATCACAGAGGCGTAATTATTTATCTTTATTATTTATTAAAATGCTTTGGTTTACATCTGATTGCTTCTTAATAGAATAGTTCTATTAAGATTGCATTGGATGTGTTTTTTCGTTCCACTGCCTCCAATATAAATATCGCCGCCAAAAAAACGGCTTAGCATTATGCAAAGCAGAATCTGTTATTTAGCTCGCATTACTTTGAATTACTTGCATTATGAAAGGTACATTGATATGTATTCACTTTGCCTGTCGTCCCTCACCCAGGGCTCCATTTGAAGTGAAATTGGACCATCACATCCCTCATTGCTTGACTCACCTCCCTCTCTCATGTGGAAAATCAGTGGCTGAGACTCAGCTGTCAATCATAAGGGAAGACTGACTTCTGCCTGTGATGCTTATCAATAATGAAATGGGCAATTTAACAGCCCCTAGGTCGCTCTCGCTCTCTCTCTCGTACTCTCTCTCCAACTCTTAAATGGAAGAATTTGCGGTATCGCTGACATATAGCGTCCCCCTCGCCAACAACAGACTTTGTCAGACTCCGGCACCAGCCCATGCTTTATCCCTCCGTATGCGAACACGTGTCGTGCATCGCGTTGAGGGTGCCCCTGTCTTAGGTTGAACACTTCTTATCCGGCGCGAGCATTACTCTTGTCATAATGCAAAAGCCTATTTAAGACTGGCAGCTTGCTGTGATGGATGCCAGCTCAAGTAGATCAAGCATTCGTGTGCCACAGGAGAAACAAATAGTACTCCTTGCACTCCGCGGTGACGGATAAGACCATCAACTGTAATAGCAAGGAGCTTTTTACGTTTTCCCTTTCTTCCCCCCCCTTATTGTGCATTATTGATGTCATAGTTAAACCATTTTTTTCCCTTTCAAATCAGCCCGTTGTGCAATTCCTACTCTCTTTTCCCATTTTCTTATTGATAGGTCACCAGGCTCACTACAATATACCTCTACGGTGAGTCGTGATTGCCCATTGTCGCTATTCTGTATGTTCCTGCCGCCGCAGCCATTTTGATAGCTTCATGTTCAAACTACTTATTCGTCAAGGGACACGCCGTTCCTGAGATATCAACAGCACAGCCGATTTCAAGAAAACTTGGCGCGAACAAACTTTTGATGGAAGATTGAATTGAATTGAGTATGAATGACCACGCAGTTTTGATTTATTCAGTGTTAGGCTTAGGTTTAAGTGTCAATATTGAAGCCACGCTGGGGTATTAGTAATATTAGCCTAACAGCCTAATGTATTTCCTCACACAGCTGCTGAGTGACTTGTTCATTTGCGACTTCGGGGGCCACGCTCCTGAGCTCTGGGACTCGCCGAACGTCGGCAAACTCACGGAGCGGTCTTGCTTCCTTTTCACTTAGTCTGTTAGCTTTTACAAATGACCCCGCGCGCACAAAGACGTTGAAATGCCTCCTCGGTTTCCTCTGATTGAATATGAAATGACTTTAAGGGCAAACAGGAGATAACAGTGAGAAAGAGCGAGCGATATTGAGGGAGAGTCTGAGGTTTCTTTCATGCTATCCTTCACTCCGGCTTACAGGTCCCCGTGGGTGATTAAGGCGTCTGGCGAGAAAGCCGATAATTTGGGTCCTGACTGAATACGTATGTCAGCAGCCTGAGCTGTACAAACTACCGGGGGCTTATTGGAATGTATGGCTGGGAAAAGGGGGTAGGGGGTGGTGGGTGGTGGGCGGGGGGCGGTGTTAATGCCTGAGTGTATTGGCCGCAGCACAAAAAAACGAGAGACCATCCTTTTGTGTTATGCATGCCTGGCTTGGCTGGTTAGTGTTTACTATGCATTAGCCGGCCTCGCTCTTTGGAGACTGGCAGCGTCTGCACACAATGTCTCGCTCCGCCGAGTGAGACAGCAGCGAGGACGTGCGCCGAGCGAGCGATAGGGAAGGGGCGACGGAGGAGGGATAAGGGGCAAAAGACGGGGGGGGGCGGAGTTACAGAGAACTTAGATGAAGGGGAAAAAGTTGCAGAATTAGAGAGAGGGAGAAGATCAAGTGATATGTGGCGCGAGATAAAGAAATGGCCAGAGAGAGCAAGACGGAACAAGAGAGAAAGAGACAGAGAGCATCCAAAGTGAATCCCCACGGACCTCGATGTGAGTGTGGAGTTAATAACTGACAGATAAGAGGCGGGAAAGGTCTCAGATCTCAGTCCAGCCCTTAAAGAACACGACTGTAAACCAAATCTGACTTAGCCGTCATACAGGATGCACAAGCAGGTGCTTGATAGAGAGTGACATCGGCCCTTTCTTACGTGTGACACTGAGACAGACTCATTGCAACAGCATCACGTACTCGTGAAGCTTTTTTTTTTTTTTTCTTCTGCGATTGTCTTTTTATTTGGGTCAAAGGAGTGGAAGCCGAGCCTGAATAAGGGGGTAAGAAGTGCCACTGGAACTTCAAAGAGGTTCAACATGATGCAATTGGATGCAATGTAATGCCAAACTCCGGCAACTGGGCCTCAAGAAGCAGGTATTTTAAGAGAGGGCAACAAATTCTGCTTAACAGTGTGGGCAAGAAACCGCTGGCTGTCATTATCTCAAACTGATCCTCCTGATATTCAGAATTAGGCTCGGAACGTGGCTTGATTTACATTCCATTACGAGCACTCCTCCGCAGCTCCTTTGCGAGAGAGTCCGTGTCGTAAGACTAACATTTGAATGAGCTGAAATTGGGGTGCAATCGTGTGACACCATATAAATTGCCTCCACAGATGAGAAATGGAATGATAACATGAACTTGTGATTAGAACCACGACAGGGAGCGAACACTTTTATTTTCAGTGCAGTTCTAAGAATAGAGAGAGATGAAAAAAGGGGGGGGGACAAAGCGCAGAAACAAAGGAGGAACAGTCCGATTTCACATGCTGAAAACACTGATAAACATTTTCGGCACGCTTCTTTATTTCTGTATGGGATTGTCCAGAGGTTAGAACTTCATAGGCAAAAGCTCTGAGACGTTTAAACATCATCTAAAGGAGTGTTGTTTAATTATAAATGAAATCCCTTTTTCTGCAAACTGCCTCTAGTTATTACGTTCAGGAATTAATTTGGAACATGAAAAAGCTGGTATCATTGACGCCGCCTGCAAGAGGTCCGCTTTCCTTAGAGATTAGCTATCTATCAATAGTTGTCGGAAATTATTAGTTTCTCCATCTGCAACTGATTGATGTTAAAGTAAAGCGAGGAAATGAGGCAGAGGCAACAGAGGCACAAAAACAGAGCATGGGCTGAGATCAGTGCTATTTGTCGTGCCCACATGCATCACAGCACTTTGTTGTTTGCCACATTGTAGGCCAGCGTTTTGAAGAAAGCTGACCTGCATATGCACAAGGAGACGCTTTTGTACACTTATTTACCATAATTTGCTGCGAGCTGTTTTCAAAGGCTGGGGGAAGAAACCCAGCCCTTTGAGATAAGCGGCCCTTTGTTTTTAATCAAAGCCACGGTTTGAATGAGAAAATGTTCCAAATGACTAGAGTCAAATGAAAAGGAGGTTTAGGCAGCCACAGCGCTTTTAGGAATCAAATCAACCCTCAGAACCGCAGCTATGCAGGAGAAAGCTGAGGAAACACAATGAACTTTTTCACTGCTTTGCACAAAGTTTTGCCTAAAATCCCCTTTTTTTCCCATCCCAAAAATATGAATCACTATTAATATTCTCCGCATGATATGTCCTGGACGGGTCTGACTGGGCCTTCTGACAGAAGTTTTAGATAAAATGGTACTGATCCAAAATCAAACATTTTTTCCAGTAGGTTTTGTCATTTGTGACCTTGACGGTAGCCTGATGTGTTTCAAAGTGCAGCAGCTAAAAGCACTGTTACACAAGGCACTGAGGCCCGGACCCCGGGAACTTTTAATGCAGCTTCTTTTTTTGTTGCTGTTTGTTGAAAATTAAATTGTTTGTCACGGCGGATGCGATTAGATATTTAGGGAGCAAATATGATTTCCAAAACATGTTAATTGGAAGGTTTACTCAGGCCTACATAGTGTACGCCACTATCATCAGCTCACACTGATTAGAAGTCACATGACCGACCACAGTAAAATACGTCACGCACAAAACGATGAAAAACAATTTGGTCCATCTGCTGCGGTGTGGTGTCAGCAAACGTTATTTCACAGGTAACAACAAAACAAAAGAAAAGAAACCAAAAAAAAAAAAAACAGTGTCCGCTGTCTCTGGAGTCCATCTGAAAACTTTTCATTTCACAGAGTACAGGGGCAGAATAAAGTGAATGAGCACTTGGTTGCCATGGCGACCAGCACGCAAATGTCACCTTGGTAGCCCGAATAGCAGATCCTCCTGACTGTGAATGCCAGTTTGAGACTTTTCTTTTTCCAAACATCAGACTGCTTTTGTTGTTTGTTTGTTGAATCGGTGGGTGATTTTTCCATGGCGAGGCTGATCATGCTGCTTTTCTTTGGGTGGTTTCACAGTTTGTGGAGGCTGATTCAACCCCAACCACATTTCTAATATCTGGCTTGTAAGGTATTTGAATAGACACAAAAACTCACTATTACTCATTATTTTGGCTTACATTACATAGACTAAATACTACTGCTACATATTGTATTGCTATTAGAGTGAATTATTAGATTATATAATTATTATTGAAATGATTTTTTTCTTAGCTAGACAAGTGCAAAGTGGAATTTAGAGGTGATGTGATTTCATACAAAGTACAGAAGTGTTTAGACGCAAAATTTAAGTGAAGTCAAGAGTTGCAAAAAAGTTGCGTGCAAAAAAGCTTGAGGACGTGCCAGGGCTTTATGTAGCTGCTTGTTACAGGACGAAGACTGCGAGGAAAAAAACAAAAATCACTACTGTTCTGAAATCAGTCAAAGCCTGGTGGAAAAAAAAGGCACATGGGCACAGTTGTCTACAGCTGCCCAGTCATTAGTGTGCGGGTCGTGAGCGTACAGTCGGTCCAGTACACGCGCTGGTTATAATCACAAACAGTCCAGCGGTCAAACAGCTTGAGGTGAAAATTGGCTTTGTGCCTATCTGAACGCACCTTAAAGACTTTTGGCATCGGTGCATCCTCTCGGTGAGAGGGAGGAGGGGAGGCAGAGAATCAGACAGACTGAATATGCATCTTAGAAATAGATGGGAGCCACTGCGAGGGACTAACATTTTCTCTCCACGACGCCCACAGCTGCCGGTGCCCCGGCTCCGTGGCAGTCCACTCCATCACTCCGCAGCCGTCGAAGCTTTTTGGGGAAGACAAACTCCTTTTGGGCCCCACAATGAGATAGCCACCCCCGCCTCTCCATTTTAATGTCGAGCTGGACCATATATACATAATATATATATCCATATTAGGTTTATTAAATCACATTGGAGTTATCTTCATGCTAATAAGGTCCTATCTCCTCAGAGTGAGTCTTCAGCCAGTCTCGCCCTCAACACGGCGTCTGGCAGGATGATGTATAGCTGAGCTAACTAGTGGACCACTTCAAACAGTAGTCCTGAATTACAATATTCCCGTTGTCCCAGAGGAGGGATTCAGAGCTTGTCGATGGGCTCTAATATGAAAGCTTTCTTCTTCATATTTGTCAACTCACTCAGCCCAAACCGCATCAAGTAATATATCAAGGCATGGCCAGCGTAAATCCCTTTGAACTGGCCTTCACTTTCCTGTGTCTCATGTTTAAAAGGTCTGCAGCCCACCGGTGTATGCACTCCCCATATCTCTGAAGGTCTTTTAGAAGTCACGACTAACTAGAAGCTGGGGAATAGACTGTCTGGCTTGACGGAGAAGAGAGGGGGGTCCCCCCAAGAGGCTCCGTCAGTCCCCGCCGCTCGCACCTCATACAGATTCTCTTTCATGTGGACTATTAGCATCAGGTAACGCCGCAGCCCACCTCTTTGAAGTCAAGGTAGATATGAAAGGATCACGAAGAGACGGGGAAAGGGGACGTAGACGAGGAGTCTGTTTAGATATGACTGGCACGCCGCATGCGAATGAGCGGAGCTTAGCTAAGACCTGCACGGACACGCTGATGATAATGAAGGTACCGACAGCAAGCACTCTGTGAAGTCCTCTCATTAAAATAATGCAAGAATAATTAAGTGAACTTCCCATTGGTTGTGAGAAACAAAATTGAAAAGGGAATAAAGGGAAATAGTGAGTTGTCACTTTATTTTTATTTCACGCGAACAAAAAAGTAAAGTGAAGTCCTACGTGGTGGGATGTGACTGTGTAAAGGTCTTCGGGGCAGAGTTTTCCTGGACTGCAGAGGTTAGTTACCAGCTCGGTGATGAGGCAGACCACAGTTATCACCCTAAAGAAACCCCAGCTTTCTCTGATATTCTCCCTTATGTGTTTCTGGAGGCCGCTGATAGCCTTTGAGTCATTACACGATTTAGTCTCCAGTTGGAAAAAGCGGCACGTCGTCCTTTCATTTTTTGGAACAGATGAATAAGTAAAAGTTTATGATGAAATAATAAATAATGTAATGAAAAAAATGAATCTAGGAATAGTAATAACATTTAAAAGGTTACTGACAAAATGGACTGAACTCATCCTAAAATAAGTCAAGAAGACCAATTCAGCTTCAGTTTTTCTTTCAAATTTGTCCCAACAGCAGAAGCCAATGTGAAAAATGGTTCCATGTATCAGTGAGGGAAAAAAAACCCATGACAATCAGTGACGGTGTCAAGGAGAGGTTGTGTCAGATATACAGCTAACGATGTGAAAGTCCTTCTCTGCCAGTATTGCATATTCCCTGTGTTAAAGGGAAAAAAAAAAGAGGCTTGTGATCCGGCACTCCAGATGTGTTTCTCACACACCACTTTGTGCAAAGACTCTTGTGGTGAGCTTCGATCCAGAGCAGTCCAAGCAGCACGAGCGCTGCAGGGGAGGGGAGATTTAGCTGAAGTGCTTCCACCCTGCTATGTTAATCCTGTGGCTGCAATGAGAGAGTGAGAATAACAGAGGGAGAGAGTGAGAGAGAGAGAGAAAGACCAGGGGCTTGCATCTAACCAGGGATGGCTCTGCAGGTTCAGCCAAGTGGCAACACCAGATATGTGGGGGGACTGGAAGGAAGCCTCATAGCCACATACCCAGGGCTTGTGTCACACACACACATACACACACACACACACACATTATGTATAGGTAGGTATGATTTGAGCCAGAAGCACAATATGTGTCACCCTCCATATGTAAGGCATGTCTCCATCGCTGCCCATTATACGTCCGGGCAGCATTTCAAGGCTGCATTTTGCTGTCTGAAGCATCATGTTTTCACTCTGCAATATCATTTGAGTCTAAAGAATGAATACGTTCTCTATATTGTGTCCTGTGAAGGTCCAATAGTGAAACAGGCCATGCTGTGTCCATGTTACTTTTTGCTCACAATGCTGTGTTTGCTTTGAAAAGATGATGGTGGATAGGTACATTTTACAATATTGTGACTAAACTCTCTATTCAGTGTATTGCTGTTTCAGCCTCAACGACCAATTATATATTTTTTAATTACTTTGACTGTTTTTACTTAATCAGTTCACTTGTTCTGTTTTAATTGCTGACTGTCACTGAAAGGTTGAAATCATTAAAAAAGCAAAAGGAATCTGTGTCAGCGAGTTCAAAAAGTGTTTTGTGTGATCGACGATGACGCTCTGATTTTATGCTGCACATGAGAAGTTTTCCACACAACTGCAGGACACAGGAGAGTTTTTGTTTTTAATCTTTCCGAGGTGTCGGAGGTGTGCAGCCTCTAACACGTACACAATGACGGCACTTTAAAAAACACAAGAATCGATCTCTGCAGTGCTTAAACTACTCGTTTTTTATACAGGTTTGGTCAAATTTGATGGTTGCCATTTGTTGCTGTTTGTTTTTCCTGTAATTTTTAAAGGCATTCTGTATCCTATCACATTTCTGAGGCAGCGTTCAACTTTTTAGTCGATCTGATTGCATGATGGATTGCAGGAAACACGCTATAACGTCTGAACTGTGGCTTTCATGTGTGAAATTGCAGTGCGGCGCTACTTCAATTTCCTAATCGCCTCGATTAATAATGATGATTGGGGTCAGAAATTCTCTCCCAGGCCACTGCGAGCGAGCGTGCATGAGAGAGACTGTGTGTGTGCATAGTTTTTTTTTTTTTTTTTTTTTTGAGCCGCACTCATCTGCCGCTTTAAACAAACATGCACAGAATAATTTTGATGATTGTGATGTTAACCACAGCTGCATTAAAACAATGAGTCATTCAAAAGCTGCAATTATTGGTATTAAAACCCCGGTGCACCCAACCCTTCCACAGAGCGGTTCAACAAGTCATCTCAGGAAACAATGTGCGCTCACACACACTGTGTGTATAATTCAAGTGGCCCACTTGTAGCACTCTGAAAAATAAAAAAATAAAAAAACAAATAAAGAGCATGACTGAAAAACGTTCAAAAAAACACACTGGCTATTGTGGAAAAAAAAAGGCACAAATAAAATGGATTTCAAGCTACGCCCTTTGCTCTCTCTTCTATCTGTTTCTCTCTTGCCCTGCAGCCCCCACCCCGCCCTGAAAAATGTTTTAGTTAAAGTGATATTAGGCGAGGAGCGAGTGTGGGCGGTGATTTTTGGTTAAATGTGGGGGTAATCAGCTTAATGCAGAGTTAAAGGGCCGATGGGATGCCGGCCAAATCTCTGGGCTATTAAAGTCGCACCATGTCCCCGGCGGTGACCTCATCCTCAGCTTTAATTATGGCAATAGTGTCTATCTCCTTTGGCTCCTCTCGTTCACCCTCTCTCCCTCTCTCTCTCTCTCTCTCTCTCTCTCTCTATCTTCCTCTCTGAGTCTTTGTCAGGCTCGCTCGTTCTCACCTCCCCTCTTACACTTCCCCTGCAGCCCTCTGCTCTTCGCCGTTCCTTCCTCGTTCCGAAGTGTCGTAAACTTCCCTCGCAGATGTTGCGTCTCCAGCTTTGCTCCCGCTCGCTTCGCACTTGTGTTATTTCTGTCCCCCCCCTCCACCCCACCCCCCCCAGCCCGCTCTCTCCTTCTGTTTCACCCCTTCCATCCTTCCTTTTTGAGCGTACGATACGCTTTCCCCTCCTCTTTACTCTCCAGTCTTCCATCAAGTCTTCCTTTTTTTTTTTTTACCTTCCCTTCACTCCTCCTCCCCCCCCCTTCCCTCCCCTTTTCCTCCCCTCCCTCCTTCCGCGCTTTGCCGTGCCTGTCATTTTTGTCAGTGCGCGCTGAAAGTGAATGACAGCAGTGAGGGGGAAACGGCGCCGCTGATTTGATTATAAGGAGAGAGGCCAGTGGGTGGTCTGGTGCTATGATGATTGTTCTGAGGAGAGGTTTTAACAATTACAAGTTTAAAGCCGGCATACATTGGTAAATGCTGCCATCAGATTTTTACCCATGGGAAGCAGCAGTTAGAATTTCTTGCATTTTGCAACGCGGCCCCACCACCCCCCCCTCTTCCACTGTCTCTTGGCATTTAAGTGACTCCCTTCCTGCATGCCTGACATGGTTCAGTCTTTATCTATGTCTCTCTCATCCAAATTCAACCTCATCCTTTTTGCTACCCTTTCACTCTTTCAGAAAAAAAAGAGGAAAAAAACACAGTAAAATTATATAACCTGTCTCTCTAATTCTTTCTGCATTATGAATCCACCTCACCACTCCCTTGCGCAACTTTACTCCTTCCATTTTCATCCTCTTCGATCCCGCTGTCAAAAGCTCTCTCACCTCTTTTCCAGTGCCTTTGCTTTCTTTTCTGTTTTTTTTTTCCCCTAATCACCTTCTCCTTTTTTATCTTTATTTTATTCCCCCCTCTATTTTATTCTGCCGAAGGCTTCGCCTGCTTCCTGTTACAATGCGGTATCAATATTGCAAAGAGAACCACTGGCGGCTGCTCATGTTCAACCACTCACATAAATTCTTAATTCCTCTAATTCATCTCCATGGGCTAACACACACACACACACACAAACACACACGTATAGTTGCATCTCTCAAACCCACGGAGGGATGAACACAAATTATATATACACACGCACGCACACGGCAAAGAACAATCAAAGACGACATTTGGAAAACACACAAAAACAAACACAAGTGTGCGTGCGAGTGCACACTGGAACACGCGTGCACACACACATGCACGCACACAAGTAAACACACAGACAGTGTCACACACCCATAACATCCCTGCCAAACATCTGTTGGCACATCTATAATTTCAACAGAACCCTGGTATGCCATTGAGATGCACACATTGCCAGCTGGGCTAACACTTCTGCCAGCCTCACAGCTGCACAGTGTGTAGGGAGGACGGGGGTGCCGTCTGAACGTGTGTGTGTGTCGGTGTGTGTGTGTTGAGTAAAAAACACCCATCTGACTACTGTTGTGCATAGACTTCATTTCTGCCTCTGTGCGTGTATATGCATTGTGTGTGTGTGTGTGTGTGTGTGTGT
>JAOXYL010000061.1:4914274-4929393 GCA_028564955.1 Terapon puta
TTTTGATTTCTGAACAAATTAAACACAAAAGATATAGCTTGGGGCGGCAGGATAGCTCAACTGAATGAGCGCACACCTGTGGCTGTAGAGACAAATGAAATGAAAGGCCCAATGACAGCTGGGATAGGCTCCAGCACTCCGTGACCCTGTGAGACAGGATAAGCGGTACAGAAAATGAATGGATGGAGATATAACAAATTAGTAATAAGCTGAGAAAAAAATTGACTGCTTGAAATATCAATATTTTGTTTTTGACCTGAAATAATTGCACTGTAATTAATCTACAGAAATAGCATACGTGTATATATCTCATTATTTTGTTTAAAAAGTGCCCGTAAATACTGCAAG
Organism: Terapon puta; assembly: GCA_028564955.1. NCBI lineage: Eukaryota > Metazoa > Chordata > Actinopteri > Centrarchiformes > Terapontidae > Terapon > Terapon puta. The sequence continues at coordinate 4,914,623 of JAOXYL010000061.1, forward strand.
TAAAACTAAAATGAAATGTGATTTTCCGTTTCTCTTGTTTTGCTCAGCAACGCGGTGCAATTAAGGATCTTGAGTTGCAAACTCTGATGTTTCAACCTCGCCATCCAATTTTGATTGCAATCAACATAAAATATCTGTAGGAAGCTTGTTTTTCCAATGTTTTCATACACATGTAAATGTGGGGCCACTGTCAGGAGAGAAGGAGCGTGCAAATGCTGAACTCAAGCGCACTAATTGGCTGAAAACTGGCAATTGTCACTCATCTCACAAATCCTGTTTGGCCTGTTCGGGTGAAAACTTATGCCATCGTGCGTGATGTCAAAATATGGATGTGCTGCACACCATTTGCACAGGTTGGCAGGTGTGCACTGATACACACACTACATTTGTGTGTGTGTGTGTGTGTGTGTCAGCACATGTGTGTCTGGAGGCCTCTGTCCTCTCTTGCCCATCTCCCCAGGCAGAAGACCCCTGTCTCGCCTGCCATTTCTCAGCCTGACAGCTGAGAGCTAGACAGCGGAACGAGGGAGGGAGGGAGGAAGAGGAGAGGCAGGGCTTGAATTTGAGGAAGGTGGAAAAAGAGAAGAGAGAGAGAGAGAGAGAGGGCAAAGAGGTAGACTTTCAGAGGCACCGGGTACCGCCCCTCCCAATCTCCCCCCCTCTTTGGGGACCAGGTGTTCTCCTTCTGAGGGGGCATGACTGGAAAGGGAAAAAAAAAAGCCTACCCTCATGTTTCACTTGGCATCTCTGCACCTGCATCTGCAGGGTTGCGAGGTGGGGAGGGGGCAGAGACAAGGCATCAGATAAGGTTGGTCTCTAGAGGCCACTAGCTTTGTTGTTACACCACCCTACAGCAGACCTCTATGCCCCCACCAACAACCTCTCCCTCTGCCTGACACATCTCCTTGAAATGAATGCCAGGCTTTGAGTCAGCAACTCAAGCGTTTCTCTTTGCTCGGACTGAACTCTTTCTGTTTTTTCCAGCTGGTCAGGTATTTTCTGTTCAGCTTTTACTGTTACTGTTTTTAGCCGTTTGTGTGACAGCTCAAGAACGAGGCAGTTTTTTTTTTTTTTTTTTTTTTTTTTTTTTTTTTTTTACTGCCTGTATTTACCTGCGTTTGGACTCTCTCTCTGGTTTTGTTGCATTATGTGGCAGCGTGTTCAGCAGTCATGTCCCCGACCCCACCGCTTTCATGTTATTGATTTTTATTAAATTCAGTTTTAACAACCTTTAAAATCTCATTTGTTTTCCCCTGCATCCGTGACGGCTGTTTTTCTTTCTTTCTTTCCTTCCTTTTTTTTTTTTCTTTTTTTTCCTTTTGCTCCACTTGCATCCCAGCGTTAACCCGGCCCTCTCCTTTGCTTTGCATTCAGGCAGCTATTGCTCTCAGTGATGTTTGTTCTTTTGTAGTAGTCATCCTGGCTCTGCGGTTAGCCCGTTTGTCTCCGTCAGCCATGTTGTGTTAGCCTGGCGCTGGAGGCTAAGGTCTGTCCTCCACTGGGTTGTACCCCCCTTGAGGTCAGGGCGTGAGTCAGAGGCCTGATTCCGTCACCCCGGGTTACCAGCTCTCTACTTCCTGTCCAGAATATGGAATGAGAGGGGATGGTGGCTGAGGGCGAGGCGTTTCAGGCCCTGTGAGCGTGCTTGTTTGTGGTATTACTGAAAAAGCAGGGGTTGAGGATTGTTTGTTCTTTTGCCCTGGTTTGACAGAGCCCAGAAGACTGAGATACCCTGTCTCTGTATTCGGAATTTCCATTTTACATTTTGCGGGATGTGATCGCACTGTCCACCGGCGTTAGTCTTCAAATCAAAATGGAACCTACTTTTTGTTGTGGCAGCAAATAATCTTCAACTTCAAAGAAAAATATTTATGGACATTGGACAGAAAAATATGGTCTTTTTTCCATCACTTGCGGGGAAAACCATAAATATTACAAATCAGTTGTTTGCAAACTGTTGTGTACTGGCACATCCAGTCGACGTGAAACGGCATTATCACTGATCTCACTGAACATTTAGTCTCCTGTTGGTTGTTTGTTTGGTTGAGATAGCGGTGGAAGTTGACCAAAGCGACAAAGTCCGAGGCCATAAAACCAAAAAAAAAAGAACTGAAAGACTAAAACCCTCCACAGAACAAAATATCTCCAGAGGACGGGGATAATTATCTCCACTATTAAAAACACACTAATAACTTCATCCGGTGCTAATATGAAATCATTGATTAGTGCAGCTTCAAAATCAACACCAAGACTAAACTTAGCCTGAAGGTAATGGAGCAAATATGTGAAGACAGAAGTAACTGTGGCCTCTGTGATTTGGAGAAGGTCATTTAAGGAAACCGAAAAAAAGTACCTGACTCCTCTTCTATCCTGAGAGCAGATAAGAAAAGCGGAGATGAAGGTAATTTTGGCCTGGATGGCTTTCTGCTACAGTCTGTCCACGTTGTTGTGGAGTTATCAGACTGTAAAAGATGCTGTCAACAGCATCTTTAATAAGCCCCAGGAAAAAGCAATAGACAGCATGAATGAAAGTGGGGTATGTTTGTTTTGACACTTTTCACTTTCTATCAAGTCAAAGCACAGATTAATTATCCATGTTGTATTAAATGAAAAATTAACATTAATTAATGTTTTGTTGTGACTTTCATTCACATTCAATGGAGTCATTTCCAGAAGTGATTTAATTAAAGAAAATAATCTTTGGACTTATGATGCCTTATTATCTATTAAACCTCACCGTTAAGCACCCCATACTTAAAGGTTTTACTTTTAAAGGTTACGTTTAATGGTGTGGTGTTCGGAGTCCGACGATTTCAGGAAGGCGAACTAAAAACTGATTCACGCTGACAAAGTCGTTGCTCTTCTGTAACGTGTTGACACCGTGACATCATCCAGACAACCATTTGGCCGGGGCGGCAAACACAATGTCAAACCCGCCTCACCGGAGGTGAAATGGATAAAATGAACAGTTGCTGGATGGGTTTTGGCGGGTGGCAAGATAGCAGACAACCCGTTAAATGCACACGGCGAGCGCCCGGGGTCAGCGGGGCAGCGAGGCTACGTCTCAGGTCAATAGGTTGTTGCAGACCTAGCCGGCCAGCAGATAAGGAAAGAGATGGGAGGAGGAATGGGCATCGGAGCGCTCACTGTAATAGCTGTCTGCTCTGGCCTGATGAGGTGGCTGGGGAATAGAGCCCAAGGATGCCTGGGTGTGTGCGTAAAAGCATGTGTGTGTTGACTGATGGGGTAGCGAGGGATAAGAAGGCGAAGGGAGGGAGGAGAGCGGCGTGCGCGTCCGGTTTGTACACGCGTGTCTGCATGGGCGTGCCGTGTAGTGCATGTGTGAATGGCGGGGTGCGTATGTCTGATGAGGCGGCCGTGGTGAAAGGTGATAGGGCCGGGCTGTGTAAATGATGGCTGATGGGGTCTCTTGAAAGTCTATTTAGCCAGAGTAATGAAGTGCGTCTGCCAGGGGAAGAATATGAGGGACAGGCTCGCAGGCTCAGACAGACAGCTAGGTCACCTCACTCAACCTTGTATGGAGAGGAGAGGAGAGATGGACAAGATGATTCACTTGTAATGACTCTTATTCTCTCCGTCTGCCACGGAGGCGCCTTGAAGGACGCCCAGATCAGGTGAACTCCCAGCCATTGAGAGGCCACCTGCGTGTCTCTCAGAGTCGAGATTTCGGCCGATACTCCATTTCAGTCTCCGTTAGTGGAGCTAAAACTGGGTATGAGACTATCGCACATCAGACTGTTTCATGGCTGTTTGACACTACCTGGTAAATATATTCATAAATGCATTTCACTCCAAAGAAAGCTAGTAACTCAAGTTTAGAATACGGCATATACGTTTATATTGAAATGCAAATGGAGCTGTGAAGTTGTTTTTTGTATTTTGATTTGAAAAGATGAGCTGAAATACATTCAAACTGATCTCGACAAAGAATAATGGTATAATGTCAGTTTGAAGGTAATACTAATGCCATTACGCATTTGCAATTTCTGCAATGTTCCAAAACCATAAATCTAACATAAATGTGCAGAGGTGAGCAAGTAGGCAGGCTTTCATTTCTCTGTCCTGTACCCTTTTCTTTATTTGTGCAGGAATGCTTTTGACAATTGTCTCAAGTACAAAGGAGTGCAACACCATAGATACTTCTGAAAGTGTCCCCATTATCTCCATCTGAACAGTCACTGCATGTCACTCCTTTTTTTTGTAAAAAAGTCGCCTTTTCACCTTTTCTTTGAATGCGCTGGTTTAGAACAACACTTCTCAGATGATGTCTTATATGACGTCATGTACAAAATACAGGCAATAGTTTGTGTACTTATTCATTAATAGCAGTCTGTGTATTTACTCAAGTTGTAAAATTTGATTATTAATTAGCCATGGTAAACACAGATATAATCACCTGGTAATGTCTTGGCAACAACAGCGACTCAGTTCAGTGACGGGGATACGAGGAAAAACACAGTTGAGAAATAACTTTCCCTGAATTTTCCACTCTCATACATAAAAATATGTTGTTGCCGGGGCAAGATTTTAATCAGAACCCCCAAAGGCCATTGATTCATGAGGGCAACCACGAGATCGGTCACATGCGCCGGTCACATGTATCCCTGCCCGTTAGAGCCAGCCATCTTGTGATAGACACAAACAGATCGCCTCTGTTTTTAGGCTGTCAAGTGATGGACTGCTTTGTTTTCCCCCGTGACCCCAGATCCTGACACCGGCTCTCTTCTCTTCTTCTACCGCTTCTACTTCGTCTTCATCTTTTCCGTCTTCTCCCCACTTTTTGTTGCTGTGAATTTGTGCCAGGCCGTGGAAAGATCACACGGAAGTGAGGGGGTGGGATTGGGATGTAGGGGGATGGCATCAGTGATTTTTTTTTTTTTTTTAACATAAAGCACAGATACAGATGGTGAAAGTGACAGGCACCCGAAAAGTTTTTTTTTTTTTTTTTGATGAGCTATTGAGGTCAGGGAATGAGGAAAGTAGAGCAAAACCATGGTGATTACATCTTGAAAGTCCATGAGATTCTTTTGGGATCGCCAAACGTCTTTTCATGAAAATTCATGTGCTAAAAACAACAGAGAAAGCAGAGGGCTGTGAGGATTTTGAGCAATAAGCAGGTTCTCGCTTTGATTGGATCTGACTGAACCAGTCATAGCTGTCATAAAGTTCTGAATAGGCGTACGTGGTGCCCAGAGGATACACCCTTTGGACTTTGGTGATCCCAAAACCTTTCCTCTAACAAGGTTTTTTATGCAAATTATGACAAAAATGCGATTTAAAACAAGGACTAATTGCAGACTACACCTCTCAGTGAAATGCAACTACGTCTACTGGGTGCAAGGACATAAAATTAGACACACAAGAAGGACTTTTCTTCTTGCACAAGCAGGTCAAAGCTTTGACTTATCCTCTGGTATGATTTAACATGTACTTCACGGATTGACACATGAGTTTGGAGTGACACTCATGGTTCCCAGATGCTGATGAATGTGAACGACTTTGACGATCCACTTTCCGAATTCTGACTTTTCACCAAGCACCACTGACATCTGGGTGTATAAAATACCCTCAAGACCACTGGAACTCCAATAATCCTGCACGACGATGAACATTAGGTGCGAACATTATACCTGCTTAGCACCGACATGTTAGCGGTGTCCTTGCCGGCACGCTGACGTTAGCATTTGGCTCTAAACACGCCCGCGCCTCGGTGTAATCTCCCAGACCCCCTTTGCACGGCTGTAGTCCTAATCCTGTTTCTCGATCAGTTACGTGATATCCTTCCCAAAGCGGACGCGACAAAACACACATTAGAGAACTTCAATGACACTGTTTATTTATCACCACTTGACCTGTGTGCGTATGTGTGTGTGCATGTGTGTGTGTGATTGTGTATACGTGTGTGTAGTCTACCTATCAGCGTACGCCTCTCTTGTATGTCTGTAAAACCTTTGATATCTAGCTCGATTGTGATAGTCCCCCTTCCTGTACATGAACACATATTCTGCTAGTAAAAATACACAACAGGCCAAAACAACTCAACTGGTGTCTTCGCTACACACAACAAGGCCCGGCGTCTGTAAACGGTGAAAAGTAACAATCAAATAAGAACATCAACTTAATCCTTGGTTGGCGTGAAGGGGTTTGCTCTTTAGGCTTAAGCACTCCTCCTCCTTTTAATCGATACAAGTCTTGATTTTGTAGCACTTGGTATTATTAGGTTGAATGACATTATGAGGTGTAGAAACTAACCAATGGTTACACAGTTTTCAGAAAAAAGTATATTGTATATATATATATGTATATATATATAGTTATATATAGATTTATATTCATTTATAAGCTTTTTAAAATAGCACAGTAAACACTTTGCACACATGATAAAAACCACTGAGTGTGTCTGATTGTTTATGTATAGGCCAATGGCGTCGAGGGAACCACATCCTGATAAAGGGTCATTTCACTTTCTCTGCAGTCAGCTCAGGAAGGGACTTGAGAGTTGTTAGTCACTAGTTTAGAAATGAGGACATTCATTTGTGGCGTTTTATTGATCATTTGAACGTGAGGGTCGCCCGTTTCTCCCGTTTTTTTTTTTTGTTTGTTTTTTTTTGTTGTTTTTTTTTTTTTACGCAGCGTACTCGTTAAAAATCTCCTTCCTGAAGTGGCTAAGCTCGAGAGAGAGAGAGGACTGAACCCGTCTCCGGACCGCGCGTTCCTGTCTGTAACTGTAAGTTGGAATACGTTAGAGTCTGCACACTTTTAACCACACAGAAAGAACAACAGAAACGAAAAAGAGAAGTTATATAAAGACAGTCAAGTCAAAAAACTGGAGATACAGAATTTATAGTACTGCACATCATCTCTGCTTGTCCCCTTGTCCTTCTTCTTTTTTTTTTAGTGTCATTTTGTACCTGTACAACACCTGCTCTCTCTCTCTGTCTTAACTGTCAGTCTGTCTCCTTCCACCCCTCCTTCCTCCTCACACAGTCTCTGTACAGTTGGCTTAGTGGTGACCATAGAAATAGCTAAAGGGTTCCGTGTGACATTGGTTGAAGTTTGTACAGAAACATTAGTTTTTTTTTTTTGTTGTTTTCTTCATGTAAACAGGCACACACAGATCTCTAGAGGCTAACTCCTCAGTCCGAAAGAACAAAAAAACACCTCTGCGAGTTAATCGATCCCTTTTCCTCCTCCTCCTCCTCCTGCTCGTTTTTGTATTCCTCCGCTCGCTTCAGTCCCTCCGTCCCGTCTGCTGATGACTTTATAATTTTTCACATGTCGAGTGTTGCGGCCCCGGTCTCAGTCCTGCTGAGAGGAGTAAGGCCTTGGATTGCTCCTCGGATATCTAGAGGTTTACAGCTACTGAGTATTTATTCCTGCTCCCCTCCCTCGGCGACCACTGCCAAGGCTTTGTTACAGTTCGCCACCCAAGATAATGAAGCTTAACCAAGGTTGCTGTTGTCCAGGTTGCTGTTTGTTTAGTTTCATTTCGCTGTCTCTAGCATCAGTGTTGGTGGTCTAGCACAGAAATTCACGCTTTCTCCGACAGGTCCACGTGGAACGAGCTAGCAAATCCTTTTGCGGGCTGAAAAGACAGAGAACACACTCGTTAAGATAAATGGCACGCCGTCCCCTGAGACTTTTTAGTGACACAATGGGCTCGAAATACCGTCTCTTGAAGGATACGTGCCACAGAGGACTCTCTGTGAAGTTATTTATATACCCTAAAGGCCGGACCTCGCAGCGTAATGGTAAAACTAATTTGGGAATTGGGTAAAAACATGTCCATCAGCGAAGATAAATGTCCAAAATTTGGTGGCTACATAATGCATGCATAGAAAATACACAGAGCACTAATTGCTTCATTAATTATCTATAAATGGATCATCAAACATTTATAAACCCTTTATCAAGGCAACCCTGGCGATCACAGGCTTGCCGTAGCCAGTAGTAGCATACCGTGCTATTTTTAAAAGTAGAACATGATGCCCATTGGTTAATAGAGCCTCAGCCTCTGGGACTATTCCATATTTTTTACAGACTGATGAACAACAAAACCTTTGCCGTGGCAGCTCGGGGTCAATTTATTTCAACGGACCAGGAAAAATGGGAGAATCGTAAATCAAAAAAAGTAATGAAATATAATAAAGTTGTGAGTTTTGGACCGAGCGAATATGGAGTGCATTTATCCTAACCCTGCGAGGCAGACGAGATGAGCAGACGCGCAAGGCAGCTATATTTGGAGCAAAGCAGGCTCCACCACCTAAAGGCTAAATACAAATTATTTTCCACACAGACCTGATGTGCAAGAGAATGATTGCTCGGCTGTTTGCTAAGTCGCAAACAAGGAGGACGAGAAAAAAGTAAAAAAAAAAAAAAAAAAAAAAACGAAGAAAGAGGCAGGTCATAGGGCTCACGGTTCACCTGAGAGACGGCCCACAGTCAGCATGCAGTATCATGGAGGATGGTGGTTAACATGGTGGTGACTTGACTGGAAATGACTTCGCTACTGAATGTGTATATCGAATCCATTCTCTACTCTTAGAGCTAATAGAATATTCATGCAATGTGGAGCTCGGAAAGCAATTGGAAGCGGCTAAAGGTGTCCTGCCGTCCTTTTCTGAAGAATCCCATTCTGCTTCTCTCGCCGCAGACCGGAAACCAAATTGTAATCCAAACTATCAATATGTTGCCAAATTAGTCCCAACTCATTTTGTTATCGTTTCCCTCTCCTGTCTTGCACAAAAACTTGCGTGCGCGGCTCCTCCAGCTGGAGAATCTTGACCTCGGGGTTGACAGCCCACCTCACCCACCCCGCTTTATGTCAGGTATTGATCGACAGGCGGGCGAGTATAGATACTTGAGACGTCCTTTTTAGAAGCAAAATGGACTTCAATCCTTGTGAAAAAGAAGAAGCGTGGGCTGTGTGTTTCACCTTGCGAGCTATTCAGTAGGGAAGTCATCGTGCTCGAGCAAAACTGTGTTGTTGAGCGAATGGAAAAAGATGTCCTTTGCAACATGAGATGACCTGTCTTTATGGTTCCTTTCCGTGCACTCGAATCGTGTTATTTTGTTTTACGTCTTTTTTAACCGTTTGTGTGTGAAGATGGCAAGAAGTGGAACATGCGGCGTGCTTGTGTTGGTGACCTTTACTTGTATGAGCATCAGATAAAAAGGCTGATTGGGAAGGATTTTGAGGGGGGGGAATTTTGAGAAAAAGAAAAAATAAAGAAAGAAAGAAAGAAAAAGGGGCCACAGCAGTTTACCACGAGTCCAATTCAAATTTTGTTTATTTTATAAGTCACATGGTTACAGACAGTGTTTGGGGTTAGGATGGGGTTAGATTGAATTTTGCGGGTTTTGGAGAAGGGGAGTTAGCAGTGATAGATTACATTTTACATTCGACCAAAGAAATGATAAATTACAAAAAAAATTATAAAAAGATTAAAAAAAAAAAAAAGAAGAATACAACAAAACATAAAGCCATATTTTTTTTAAACTCCTTAAAAATAGAAGAAATAAAAGTTGATGTACAACATGAAAAGTCCAGATCAGAATCGAGAGGCAGATTCATCGTCCCCTCCTTTAGTATCTGTACTGGACCAGACCAAAGTCATAGGGTCCCAGGGAACTTTCATACTGATACTCACAGAGAAAGGTGGGTTTGTACGGTAGGGTCCCCCTATCATACTCTTTCCTCTCTAGCGTGCTGGAGCTGTACTGCTGCTGTTGCTGATGGAGGTGATGGTGAAGGCTGTGGTGTGACTGTGACCTCTGACCGTCCTTGCCAAAGGTGGAGAATGACCTATCGTTGGACGAGGCGGTGGACGAGGTCATGGTGAGTTGGTCGGAGAGGTTGACGGAGGAGGGTACCTCAGTGTCGGGCAGCGTGGCGTCCATGCCGGGCACGTGCAGGTTGCTGCGGTAGTCCGGCCCCTGGCGCCCGTCGGACGGCACGAAGGACGGCATCCAGCAGCGGTCGGAGTGGCCGAGGGCCTTGCACTCCTCTGTGCAGTTGGAGAACAGGTCAGCACCTGCAGAGGGATGGAAAGTGGCGGCGGGGAGAGATGGAAATGTGGATGGAAGATTACAGAGATACGATAAGTAAAAGGGGAAAAAAAATGAAGAGGGAGAACGAGAGGAGAAGTGGCATGGGTGTTTGGAGTGGAAAAGCGAGATGGAGGGAAGAGGTGGGCGGAGGGGGAGGGGGGGCAGAAGAGAAAGAGACCAGAAGAGAGAACATAAGTTAGCAATCATTTGCCAATGTCGCGAGCAGAAAAAGTGCAGCAAAAGCTATTCATCAAAGAGACAAGGCCAACATTGATGAAGCGAATTGTTTGTTTTCCTCCTCACCTCATTCATTTCGAATGAAATGCGCAATCAAAGTGATGTGGTGTTGCGAAAACATTTCACCCCCTCTCCACATCAACATCGTCAGACTCACAATTGATTCCCAAACACCAAGAGACAAACTGCGAATCCATATTCCGTCATCCGCGCACAAAAAAACCACAATTATGTTAAGAAAGGAAAAAAATAAAAGAAACAACAAACAAAATATTCACTCGCTGCTTAATCACACTCTAATGTCAATCATCCCTATACAAACCAACAAAGTGTGTAATTGACACAGAGCTACTGCCAAAACATCAACATAAAAAAAGATTAAATTAACATCTGAAATGATATAATAGAATAACACACGCGCCCGCACACACACGACCAGCATGAAAGAGGTACCAGTTATGTTAATTACACTCTCTTAGAGAGAATAAAGAGAGGAGGACGGGGGAAAAAGAAGAGTGCGAGCGAGATTATAAAAAGGGAAGAGAAAGGAACAAGAGACATGAACAGAGTCATCACAATAATGAGGCCGCGCAGCCAATTCTCTGCTCGTGTGCAGATTGGATTTCTTTTTTTCTTTTTTTTTTTTTTTAGTTTTCCCAGTTATACCAGTGAATGTGGGGAAGGGGGATCAAAGCGGGAGACGAGCCGTTTAGGTTGGGGAGAGGGGTGGGGGGGGGTAACATCGGGGAAGAGAGGCGGAAAAAGAGAGCGACAGAGAAACAAAGGACGCGGACGATCTGCAATCTGTAATTCCCCGAGGCTGAGAAAGCTTCAGATCAAAGGGTCCACTTACACAAATCTATTCCACTGATCCACCCGATTGATAATGCCACCGTTCCTCTATGACTAAAAGCAGCCACGCGCACACACACACACACACAAATAATATAATATAAGCTTATACATCTCAATAGATATTAGCCTAAAGAATAAAATAAGCTCATGCAAAGTATATGTACTTGGTTATCCCTTTTAATGATCGGAAAACATCAATACAAGCACGCCAATGAAGTAATATGAGAACTTATCATCTGCCATAATATGAGATGCTGACACTATGACATCACCATCACCTGCAGCTTTAAGGGCAGAAAAATTCTCCCCCTTCCCTGCATGTTAAGGCTAAATCTTAAAATGATGGATTATGGTTTATCTTTACCAGCAGTGAAAGAGCGTCGCTGGTCGTAGAAACTGTGGCGGACGCTGTCAGTTTTTTCACTTTTGTTTTGTTTGTCCTGTCAGACCGGATGCTGCGCTCTACTAGTCTGTGTATTTCAGACGTTTCCCAGCATTGTAATGCCAATTCAGATTTTAACTAACTCCATTTTCAAATGAAAACACTGGGGGGAAATAAAAAAAAAAAAGCTGTTCATGGGAAATACAATATTATAAGGTTATATCAACCGTTATTCTTATGATGGGTAGACAAGGGTGTAATTTACGCATGCTTTTATTGTTATGGAGTGATTTTCTTAATAATATCTCTCTATGGTGTCCTCCGACGGCCACAAATGAGACAAAGAGGAGTTGATTAAAATGTTGATAAGCCCGCACAATATGAGTCGCCTTCAGTTATTACCGCTCGCTCGAATCAATAAGCTCGACAAGCAGCATCGAGCGCTCCGTCCAACATGTGTGCCCTGGGTTTTTAAAGCCTCCCAAGCTACGTAAATACCTGCAGACAGATCTCACGGAGGAGGAGAAAAAAATAAGTTTCAGATTATAAAGAAAATCTTTCCATCTGAACTCTGGCTGCAGACGGTATTCTTCTGGAAAGATAAAAAGCAGGACATCAATAGCAAATAAAGCGGTAAAGCACAATGGCCCCCGCTGTAAAGAAGCAAATACGGCCTCCGTCGGGTCAACTTAGCATAATTCTGAGAACACTGAGTGCAGCCGCAGCACAGACAGTTACAAAGCATTTTTATTCTTTCTACTTCTGTTTTATTCTTTGTTATGTGGCCGTTGTTACTGAAAGGGCAGTGACGAAAGATACTAAAGATACAGATTATTCTTTTCACCCCCCCAAAAAACAGAGAAAGTACACTGAGCTAAGTGCGTGAATATATTTGTCGTCGGTTTTGTGCTTAGTTTTGTGGATTTTTTTTGCTTCGTTGCGTTCCCCTCAAATTCCTCAAACTAAACATTTATCTTGAAACTCTGCGCTGGAGAGGATGCAAAGACGCACAAACAAAACATAAAGTTCACATTTATGGCTTTGCCTTAACTGACTGCAACATTATACGTTCCCCCTAAACCGCAAATGTCATCCGGCGCGTGCAAAGCAGCATAAATTATCGACGGTAAATTATCGATGGCGGTGCAAATTCCGGCCTCACGGGGAGCGAGACGGGCAACAAAGGCTGCCGAGCGGCCGCGGAGCCAGAGGAGACGCGAGGGCCCGCAGACAGGGGACGGCCGGGGCCAAACAGACGGGGGAGTCGCAGATTTCACAGACAGAGACAGCAGGCAGGAGGAGCAGCGAGACCGCGGGAACCATAAGGAAGGAGAGGGGAGACCTGGGCGATCGCAGATGGAAAGAGCAACGGCCAGAAAAGACAGGGGGAGACCCGGGCCTCGCAGATGGAGACGGGAGAGGGGTTACGCAGAGGTGGGCGGAGGGGGGAGGGGGATGAAAAAAAAGCTGAAAAAAAAAAAAAACTCCTCTGATTAAACTGAAGCTTTCGTGCACTTTAAAGCCACCTCGCGGAAATGTTTGCAACATTTTAGCAGGTTTTTTTTCCATCCAGTCACCCATTTTTTTCATGTTGAGTTGGAGCCTGTCCCAGTTTAAAATTTGATAAAAAATAAATAAAAGAAATGTTGACGCAAAATTATGCTCGATATCTGACGGAGTTAATGATTTTAACCACAGACTAACGGCGCAATCTTGTTTTCCTGCGGGATATATGGAGCTAACAACCTGCTTTTAAAGCCTTTGAGTAAAAAAACGGCAGAGAAACAGGGATCCAGGGCAAATAGCAACGAAAGGGCCGACAGCTCCTTCTTGGAATTTTATTTGACATATTGTGTTTGATTCAGCAAGTTTTCTCTTCGGTCTGTTTACCTCTGTCTCATCAGCCCGGCCCGCAGAAACGGCGCCAGCCAGCGCTTTCGCAGCCAAGGGGTCCGCTTGTTTTTATCACCACCTAGCACGTGTGGGCTGTGGGTCAATGGCGGCTCTGTGCTCAAGAAAGGACGCCATGATCCGGCGGAGTTTGAGCGGCTCGAAAGATTTTGAGTGAGTCACAGAGAGTCGCCCTTGGAATCGAAATGTATTTATGTCTCTCTTTAAAGGTTGGGGGCATGTGAATCACAGTATTTATTTTAATTCCCGCCTTACAGTTAGTCTTTAGCCTTTTAATGGACTTTTCACAAATTAATTTCCTCCTCGGACACACCAGGGTGTTCACCTCGGGGCCCTCCAATCATCTCTGCGCCGTTGTGCAGATAAAGAGGTCGGCGGCCACTTCTAAATGCACGGGCGAATCAGCAGAAAGACGGAGGCGCAGGTGCAAAAACAAACACAAGTGCAACTGTGCACAGACATGCACACAGATAAAGATACAGAATTAATGCTGAAGGATTAAGAGAAAGCTCAGTTCGTTCCATATTTCTCATATCGCAGTATTATTATTATTATTAAGCCGGCACAAGGACGTATTGTACTCTGGAGATGATGTGTAAATATAGTCTGCAGCAGTCACTGTTTACCATACACCAGGCTCGCAGAAACTCTTGTCACTAGCTTCCAAACTACTCGCTGATTTTTTTTTTTTTGCGCCTCCCGGCTCGCGCTTAAAAAAAAAAAAAAACGGCGACATCAACACGTATGTTTGCAAACACGCGCCGGCTTAAAAATACTCTCTTAACGCGGAGATATGTAAATGCACGCAGGTAAACAGACAGACAGGCCGTGACACCACACGACACCCGGTGGCTGCTGATCCCCGTTGAAGCACCTTTTCTTCCTCGGGCAGGAAGCAAAACAACAACCAAAACAGTGAGTGGCAATGACAGGCCCTGCCAGCAGCCCTATCTCTCATCGTGACCTCATCAGGCAGGAAGAACACGCGCGCGGACAACTCGCTCGCTCGCACGCACGCTCGCGCGCCAGGAGATGTAAACGACAATGCAAACACAATCTACTTGCTAATAAGCAATCAGCACTTCTGTTCTTTTTTTTCTTTTCTTTTCTTTTCTTTTTTTTTTTTTTCGAGTGTTTCCGAAAATCCCACGTCGGTGTGATTTGACTAATTGCGCTGCCTGACATACATCCAGCGATTGGGAGCGGGGAAATGAAGGAAAACAAATCCTGGGAAGGCGCGATCCCCGTGTCTGAAATCACTTTGTGGGTACGTATCCGCCGCACGCAGGCCTGCAGTCGCTCCCTCTCTCCCTCT
>JAOXYL010000061.1:4937902-4949631 GCA_028564955.1 Terapon puta
CGCGCAGGAAAGGCAAGGCTGTGACTGGCTGTCTGGCTCCACTCCAGCCACGCCGCAATCAACAAAAAGCACCCCCCTCACCCCCACACAGCCACCCCAAACTCCCCCCCCCTCCCTCACCACCACCCATCCCCACAGCTCCCCCAGCAGAGCGCGCAGGCTCATCACAAACCAGGGGCCGTCTCCTCCTTTCTTTCTGCTGATATTTGCCACCAAAAACTTTCAAACTTAATTTCAATAAATCTTTTTTTTTCCTGGGGGCGCAGAGAGTGCGTTCATGAATCCTGCTGATGTAACCCAACTATCTCGCGCGCACAGAGGCGCTCCCTTGGCAGGTTTTTTTATTTTTCCTGCAAAGTTTGCGACGCTTTTATCGTTTATTATGTTTCCCTCCCACCATAATTATCAAAAAAAAAAATCTACACCGTTTGGAACCTCTGTGATAATTACAGCTGACCATGCGGGTAACCCAGACATCCAAAACCTGCTCATTTTTAAGGCACCTCTCCAGAAAAAAACGCGCCTATCCATGCGTGCGCGCTCCTGGGCATGCGTTCATATGTGGGTCAGATTACACCGATATCGACACATAATTAATAAAATAATAATAATAATAATCATAATATGGTGAAATGAAACGTGTGTTCCAACTTCTGCGCACATTATGCCCACCTCTCTGTCACACTCGGCCTATTACGCGCGAAATGAGGGTCGATCTGACAGCGGCCCTTTTGCGAATGAAACCAAAAAAAAAAAAAGGCCGCGCGAGATTTAACAATTGACACGTTCAATCACCGCCCGGCACGGCGATGATTAAAGGCCACAGAGCACAACAGCCGAGTCAATAGCACGCACCGCTCCCCGTCCTCCCGGAGACTTCTGCGGCGCGTGACCCGCATGCGTAACGCGCCTTGACGCGAAACAGACCCCCGCTGTTGATTTCTGGAGGACCTTTCATAAAATTGGGTTAACCCTTTGAGCCACTTTTAATACCTCAGACGGGGGGTGGGTGAAGTGGAGCCCCGAGGCCGGCAGAGCAGATTCAGCCCTCTCTTACCTCATTAGAGAGGATGCTGCCGTTGGATATGATGTCCGGCTGCTGGTCGCTGTAACCCGTGACGATGGCGCCGCAGGGGTTGGCGTGATCCGCGTCGGTGCTGCGGGACGGGCTGCACGGCTTGAGGAACATCAGGTCCGTTTTGGCCGACTCCGGGGTCAGGCAGACCTGGTAGCAGTAGGAGTTCTGGTTCTGGTGGTGGTGGGAGCCGAACCCACCTCCCACGCCGCCCACTCCGGACTCCTCCACGGGCACCTGCCCCACGGGGCCGACCCCCGACGTCACGTTGGTGCTCTGGACTAACATGATGTCGGACTTGCTCAGCTTCTTCTGCTTCCGGCCGCGCGCCTGCCGGCTGCAGCACGAGCCGCAGCACAGGCAGCAGTCTCCGGCCAGCAGGCACGTGTACAGGTTGAGCTTCTTGTCCTTTTGGCAGCGCACGGCCAGCACGATCATGGCCAGGAGGAAGATGAAGGACACGGAGCCCAGGGCGATGATGAGGATGAGGGTGAGGTCGAGGGAGGTCTCCTTCGCCTTGGAGGCCGAGCCGCGGTCCCCGCTGCGGCCTTCGACCACGCTGTCCACCAAGACCACGCTCACGCTGGCCGAGGAGGAGAGGGGGGGCTGCCCGTGGTCCCTCACCTCGATCAGCAGGTCGTAGTAGCCCTGCGGGTCCCGCTTGGGCGAGATCCTGCGGGCCGTCCTCAGCTCCCCCGTCCTCCAGTCCATGCGGAACATCCCCATCTCGTTGCCCCGCAGGATGCTGTAGGACAGCCGTGCGTTCTCGCCGTCGTCCGCGTCCATGGCCACGATGCGCGTCACCAGGTAGCCCGGCTCCGCGGAGCGCGGCAGGTGCTCTTTGGCGGTGCCGTTTTTCCCGATGGGGGCGATTACAGTGGGAGCGTTGTCGTTTTGGTCAACTATGATGACATTTACGGTGGCGTTGGAGAAGAGCTCCGCAGCGCCGGAGTCCTTAGCCTGCACCATGAAGCTGAACTCCTTCAGCTGCTCGTAGTCGAAGGAGCGCAGCGCGTAAAGGTAGCCGGTGTCCTGGTTTATGGACACGTACGTGTCCACGGACATGCCCTGTATGTCACACTCCAATATGGAGTAAGTAATAAGCGCGTTCTGTCCTATATCGGGGTCCAAAGCGCTCACGGCGTGAATGAACGCGCCGGGCACGTTGTTCTCTGTCACATACACATCGTACACCGCCTGCGTAAAGCGGGGCGCGTTGTCGTTCTCGTCCGAAACGTGCACTTTGATGGACTTGCTGGTGGCGAGCGACGGCTGACCCTTATCTTTGGCCACCACGGTGATGGTGTAGGAGTCCGTGCTCTCCCGGTCCAGCGGTCCGTCCGTCACGATGGTGTAGTAGTTCTTAAAAGACGACTTGAGCTTGAAAGGGACGTCTCCCAGTATCTCGCAGCTCATGTGCCCGTTCTCCCCGGAGTCCCGGTCCGAGACGCTAAAAAGTGCGATCACGGTGCCCGGGGCGTCCTGCTCGCTCACGGACTCGGTCACGGTGCTGAAGCCGATCTCCGGCGTGTTGTCGTTGACGTCCACGAGTTTCACCAGCACTTTGCAGTGCGCCGGGACCGCGTTCGCCCCCATGTCCTTCGCCTGGACGTAGATCTGGTGCGTGCTGCTCTCCTCGTAGTCCACCTCGCCCGCCACCTCTATCCTCCCCGTCCTGGCGTCGATGTTGAACAGGTCCTTTATCCGCGGGGCGTTGTGGCTGCTGAAAGAATAAACGATCTCCCCGTTTTGTCCCTCGTCGACGTCCGTGGCGTTGAGCTGGATGACCAGGGTGCCCACGGGAGAGTTCTCCCGCAGGTTGACGGAGTACACGGACTGGTCGAAGGTGGGCGCGTTGTCGTTGGAGTCCAGGACTTTGACGACCAGGAGCGCCGTCCCGGTCCGCTGCGGGACGCCCCCGTCCACGGCCGTCAGCACGTAGCGGTGCACCGCCTGCTGCTCCCGGTCCAGCGGCTTCTCCAGCACCAGCTCCGCGAACTTGTTCCCGTCGCTCTGCGTCTGCACGTCCAGGTAAAAGTAGTTGTTGTTCGTTATGGCGTACGTGCTGAGCGCGTTCGTGCCCACGTCCGGGTCGAAGGCGTTCTCCACCGGGAAGCGCGTCCCGGGGATGGCGCTCTCCGAGATCTCCACGGAAATGTCCGTCTCGGGAAAGCTGGGCGGATTGTCGTTGATATCCATCACCTCGATCTCCACGCGAAAGAGCTCGAGCGGGTTCTCCAGAAACACCTCCAGGTGCAATAGGCACGGGATGGTCTGCTTGCAGATTTCCTCCCGGTCGATTTTCTCCTTCACCACGAGCGCACCGTTCTCCAAGTTCACCTCCAGGTAAGGTGTCCGCGAACTAGGCACCGTCTGAAAGCGGCGAGCGGAAAGTTTGGTGATGTCCAGCCCCAAATCCTCTGCGATATTCCCAACCACAGAGCCAGGCTCCTGCTCCTCCGGCACGGAGTAGTGCAGCTGAGAGACGGCTCCATCCAGGACGGAGAGCAGGAATATTAACCAAATCATCTCCTCCTCCTTCTCACAAAGTGCACTTCGAGACGCGAAAGGAAAAAAAAAAAAAGTATTATTCCTTTTCCTTACAAGAAATGAGCATTTCCCATTTCCTCTGTCCGTAAAAAGGCAGTGACAGAAACAGCAACAAGGCTGTCCGACTCTGAAATTCCTCTCCTCTGCCTCGGGTCAGTGGAACATTGTGTCGTTTCAGCTGTGAGAAGCACAGCCATTTGATCCGAGCTCCGCTGTTTTAATCAATTCTGCACCGGTCTGTGAGTTTTGGCGTCAGCGCAAACATTGCGGGCTGGAGCCAGGACGCATAGCCAACACTCCCTGCGCACAGAGCAGACAGCCCCCCCCTCTTCTTCACAGAAAGTCACACAACAACACAGGGAATTCCACAGGAGCGCGGGGAAAGAGAGCAAAAAAAAAAAAAAAAGGAATGGAAAAAAAAGTCCTTTTTTTTACGCACCGGCGAAAGCGAGAACAAAAAGCAACTTCTGGAGGGGAAAAAAAAAAACTGGCGAATAACAGGACTTTCTCTCTATCGCCCTCCGTGAGGATGTAATCACTGCGCCTAAGCGCTCAAAGCGGATGATGTGCTCAGCTCGGCTTCTGTAAGGCGAGTGCGAGCGGCGGGGATGGTTTTGCGCACAGCTCCTTCCCCCCACCAGCCAATGGCGTGCTCAAACGGCGGGTGTGACGGCACCTGATTGGGGCTCCGCGACGCCAGCCAGCGCGCACGTCGGGCCCTCACAACAAAACCAGTTAAGTGGCGCTGCGCTCTCCTCTCCTCTCCTCTTCTCCTCTCTCCTCTCTCCTCCAGGCCCGGCCTCGGTTGTAGCAGGGAAATTAAATGTTTTACACATCCAGTGAATTAAGAAAGTCGAATAATAGCGGGTGACAGTTGGCATCGGCGGGGGCTGTGTGCAGATGATATTGCAGCTGCCGTGGGAATGCTGGTATTTCTGAAGTGTTATATTAGAGGAAAAGGAGGGGAGGGGGGGAAAAAAAGGAAAAGAAAACTGCCTTTATGTATTGAGATTCTGACAAATCTGAGCCAAACGGCTCTCGAGCAGCTGGGGGTAAAAAAAAAAAAAAAAAAAAGAATAAATAAATAAAGGACGCGTAAGTTTGCCCTTGACGCAATTATTTCAACAGTTTGGTATCAAAGCCCTCCTCTAATGCCGATCCGTGAGTCACAGCGTACCAAGGATGCCCACAGCCAAAGACCACCATGTAAAGAGCCTGCGCAAGTAAAAGACAGCCAGTGACGCAATACCCCACAGTGCCATGGCCATCCCTCCTCTCTCTCTCTCTTTCTCTCTCTCTCCCTCTCTCTCTCTCTCTCAATAAATGAACGCACATGAAGGCACAATAGGGGGGGACTGTTTAAAAAAAAAGAAAAAAACAACAACAACACATTTTAAATAAAGTCATATCTCCGGCGTGGTTCGGCGGTGCGCGTCAGTGTGGCGCGCGTCTCCATCGGAGCGGGATCACACATGAGTTACTTTAATTCAGCGTAATGAAGCGTCGTACTTTAGTCCCACCGTGTTGCTAATAGCCTGGAGCCTATTAGTTCCCCTATCTTCCCATTCTTATCATTAACCCCCCTCACACGCTGGCCTTAAACCGGGGGTGCACTTGCATCACGCGCTAATTTAATTCATAAAGCATAAATTAAATATGCAAATGGGAGAGTTTAAAAAAAAAAAAGGGAGACGCAAAAAATAGTGGGGGTCTAACTGCACGCGCGCCATTCCGAGGATGATGACAAAACGGTGAAAAAGGGCGTAATTGAAGCTAATTAGCATAAGTCTCTAATTCTAAATGTAATAGACGGAGGGCAACAATATCCGGCCGTAATGCAGAGCGACGTGCCCATTGTGCGCCGGATTAAACCGCGAGCGACGCGCGATTCTGCATCTCGCCATACAAGTCAGGAGAAACAAAGAGGAGACGTTAGATGAATTTCCAGCCATGTCTGAGCCGGAGCCGTGTGACTGAATCGAGCTGACACCGGAGAGGAGTCAGGAGCCGGAGCCGGAGCCGGAGCGCGCAGCTGAGCCGGACTGATGCGGAGAACAACGTCGCCCCCTGGCGGCTGCCCGCGCTCCTCCTGCCTCCACTGTCTTTTTTCTTTTTTTCCTTTTTTTCTCTTTTTTTTGTGGGAGGGGGGGAAATTCCTGGAGAGGAAGAGAAAGGTGTGTGTGTGTGTGTGCGCAGGATTTGGTTTCATAAAGGCATTTAGGGCATTTAGTAACACACAGAATTATTCAGCTTCTGCACCTCATGTCAGGCTGTTTTGTCTTGTTGCTTCCAAAATCTTGCAAAATGTGTACACTCATATCAAATGTATAAATATTGTGTATTTATTTCATTTTCTCTCATTATTACTATTTACTGCACCTTCTGTTTTGTGTGTTTTTCTGTTGATGTTCTCTCTATTAATTAATGTCTCTTTTAAATTATGTCTAAGCTGGTGTAACGGCGACGTTTCCCCACCACAAGAACTGGGTGGATCTTATCTAAAGGATCTTATCTTATCTCACCTTATTCAATAAAACAGCAACGTCACAAATGTTCGTCCTGTTTTTATTCTGTGCATCATGTTGATTTGCTGAACGGCGGTGGAAGAAGTGTTCAGATCCTTTACTCAAGTTTTCGTTATCTATCACGAGATTATACGTTTGTTTTGCCCAAAAAACAACGTTTAGAGGTACTGAAGGTTTTCAGCTGTAAAAAAAAAAAAAAAGGCCCACTCTCCTCCATCCTCTTTGTTACTGTGCAGTGTAATTGTGTTCACCTCTCGCCACTTACCTGCTGAAAAGAAGTGGCAACCGGCGTGCCTGCACACTGTGAAAAGTGTCAGCCAAAATGTGCGCTCTTTATTCTTAATGCGTCACAAATGAGAACTTCAGCAGACTACTTTTGAGTGTGAGCCACTTAACTTTTAGCTGCACTTGTTTTCAGGGGAAATTAGCTTTTTTTTTTTTTTTTTTTTCTTCTTTCCACGTGTTCGTCTGAAGAGCCCGCACACGCCCACAGGTGTTCGCCGTCGCTGCGGCTGATTAGACCTCTGCTCAGATTTGTCTTTGGCGGAGCCGCGGCGGGGCGCCCGGCGAGGTCTCCAAACTCTTTGTGCAAACAGGCCTTTTTCACAGCAGACGTTTTGAGTCGCAATAAAGCACAGGTGTTACTAATAGCATTAACAAAGGCTCGGCGACAGTGTGACAGAGAGGCAGCGCTGTGCAAACCGGAGGAGCTCGGTGGAATTCAGCCAGCGTTCATTTCATTATCTACACCTGTGCTTTTTCCTTCTGTCACATGTCAAAGTGGCTCCTGCGGAAAAAAAAAAAAAAAAAGATAAATAAATAAGTAAAGGCCTCTAACAATAATAAAGGTGTAATATTTCCCAGGTAGTGAAGGACACGTCAATCAACAGCAGTCTGCACACAGCCCTGAGAGGACATCTAATCAAGCAAAATATGTTAAACCATCTGCGTGGGCGTACCACGGGTGTGTGCAGGGCTTCGCAGACTTTCGGGCTCCGAATCAAAAGTTAAAAAAGACGTGTAAGCGGATCATCACGGAGACAGACACTAATATTAGCAAAATAACCAACCGCATTATTAATTTGCGCTCCAACCACACAGGGGAAATAGCTTTACTCGCT
This sequence comes from Terapon puta, assembly GCA_028564955.1. Taxonomy (NCBI): domain Eukaryota; kingdom Metazoa; phylum Chordata; class Actinopteri; order Centrarchiformes; family Terapontidae; genus Terapon; species Terapon puta. The sequence continues at coordinate 4,945,174 of JAOXYL010000061.1, forward strand.
TACTAACCGGGAAGACTGACACCACTCGCATATCTGTCTGTTATAAATGAAGCCACAGCCGGGGGGGCCGGTCGAATTAGCATAAAGGAAGCGGAGGGGAAGCGGCTAGCCCGCGTCTGTCCTAAGGCACGCGTTAATAGACCTTTTTCCGTGGCAGGCATTTTGACTTGTTGCGGCAGGAGGAGCCCACCCGAATGTAATTTCATTAACGGTGGCTCTGTTCCAGCAGGCGTCTCATTAAGCTCTGACAGTAAGCACCCGGGACCTGGCTCACCTGTATGGAATGCGACCGATTTTAACCAGTCGCACCTTTGCATCTCCAGCCGCGACGAGCCAAAATGTTGCAATGCTGCAAAGAGAAAGAAAAGGTCCATTAGTGAGCTTTGCAGGTGCTGGGAGGCAGATTGTCTCATCTTTGGACTAAGACACGGTAGACGTTTCCTCCAGCGTCCGGTCTTTATGCTAATCTAAACCGAGCGGCCGCTGGCGGCGGCTTCATATTTAACCCACCGATATGAGAACGCTATCGATCACCTCGTCTAATTCTTGGCAGGGACGCGAATGGGCCCGGTTTTCCCGAACTATTCCTTTAAAAGGCCTTCACATAAGCGCGGCTCCACTTTCCGTCACTTATCGACACTGTATAAATTCATATTTGCGTCAGAAACGTACTACGCATAGTCCGGTCGCGTAAAGATCGACTGCGTTTGGCTCCACTTCATCCCAGGCTTGTTCCTCGCGAGCAAGAACAACATCAGCGGTCCTTCTCCTTTCACTTTTGCCACATTTATAATTTAGTGGCTCCAAAATGACAAATGGGACATAATTTTTGACAAATGATATCATAACCAGCCGTGATGTGAGGGGCTAACAGACTAAGGCCGGTCTGTAGGTAAAAGCTCAGCAGGCCATTAAATTTTCATAATATGAACAAAAAGGCAATTAAGATATCATTAAGGGGGTTAGCACCCAAAGGATATACCTCAAGCCTATTACAGTGCCCTTCGATAGGCCTGTACCCCGCCGCTGCTTAAAAACTGCACTTCGGAGACCGCAATAGAACTGAGTTGTGGTCCAATGACAAACTAGTAAATGGAACGTATAGTCCCTTTCAATATGTCAGCAGAGTCTGTGTTTGGGGGATTTAAGTGCACAATCACTGCTCAGGAAAATGAGTCCACGCCCGCATTAAATGTACTCCTGGTGATCAGTACAGAAAGAAAAGGACCTTGTTAATTTCTGTGATGTTAACTCATTGGCTCGCCGAAGACCCCGGGGTCATAAATGCTGGGAAAACTGTAAAAAGAGAAGAGAATAGGTCAATAAACAAACAATGTAAATGCGGACGGCGGAGTCGGCCCCACCTCATTGTCGCAATAATCAAGGCCGAGAAGAAAGCTGATCAATACGCGGCAAATGCAATTTGCTGTTAATAACTGTCCCGCTCGTACCTCAGCCATCTCGCAGGGCTGTAAAGGCAAATGTACAAACAGTGGAGATGCGGCCGCGCATTCAAAGCGCAATATATTCACCCTTTGACCCCAAATGAGTGCGATCAGTCTCATTTGTACCATTTGGGCTCCTGTAATTGCTTTAGCCTAGATAGTACAGTGGGCTGTGAGCCGGACTAGACCATGTACAAAATGGATGGCTGTGCCCTCAGCCCAAAGTGACTGTGTGTGTGATCAGTGTCTGTCCCAGACAGCTGCAGGGTGACTCCCTGCCCTGATGGCCATTACTCAGTCTGATGGATGGAGGGATAGTGGAGGGAGTGGTGGGGAGAAAAAGCAGGGGGTGGGAGGAAGGAGGAAGGGAGCGATGGGGCTCACAGGAAGGAGCGGACAGTAGATTAGGGCAGGATGAGCGAGAGAGCGTGAGGGAACGGCGGTATGGATGGGGGAGCAGGGGCCTCGGGAGGTTGAGGTGTTAAAGTGAGAGGAGGCGAGTTGAAGGAAAAAAGGGGTGGGGAGATGGCGATCTGGGATCTGGGCATGACAGCGGCGAATGGCGCTGATAAGAAATGGGAGACGAGGAAGAGGGAGAAGAGATGAAGATGAAGCTGATGCTACTTTAGGTAATTGGTTTATTTTCAGAGAGAATCCATCACCATTTCTGTAAATACATCAGCAACTGTCAGCGAGATCATTTTCAACTCCAGCGTCTTGGCATGATGCTAGAAACTGTTAAAAAAAAAAAACAGGCCGTAAAGAAAGCTGCTGTCATTTAAAGCAATGAAGAAGACACTTTATACAAGCAAGCATAAAACGGACCAAGTAAGTGCAAACGACGTACAGAATGAAACAAGTGCAGGCAATGAATTGCAATGGGGAGCAGCACTGTTAGGACAATTAAGACATTAAAAATACAAAAATAAAGGAGCAGTTCTCATAAAACGCAATCATTCAGCTAAATAGCGGCATTTATTTTATTTGCTCCTATTTGTTAGCTGCTGATGAAAACAAGCCACATCACGAATAGCAACGGCGACGTGACAGTGTAACAACAGTTGCAATCACCCTTTTGTTTCCATCTCACAGCAGCCAGCGCTGTTTGCTAAAGCCCATAAATACACCCGGTCTGAGCCTGCAAATCACTCACTGCTCTCAGATGCAGGCGTAGCATCTCCACAGCATGAGCAAACTAATGACTCTTAATTCCTGTAGTAATGATTTTTGGCCACTTGGGGGGAAACGGTGGAAGCTATAAATGCAGCTCTGACAAACAATAAGCACATGAATCCAATATAGGTCACATGTTAGCAAATATCTGCTTATGTACACACCCAGCAAACACGGGACAACAGCCACACTCAGAGTTGTGTTTCTAACCACCTGGTCAATCCTCTTTTATCTCAGTTTTTGATCTCCACCAACTGATGAGGAAGATATCTGGCTCTTCGGCAGCTCAGTGCTCCGTAATATTCACCAGCTAGTTACCAACCCAGTCTGTCTGTTGTTTGAAGTGAGCAGGTGACTTTGCAGTCAGTTATATCGGCGCTTTTTCAATGAAAATAGCTGCCAGCTGAGGTGGGCCATGAGCGGGTCGGAGTGAACCAAAACATTAAAGTTGCAGGCCGTGAAACCAAAACAACCTGAAAGACCCTGAAACACTCCCAAAAGCTCGAGGGGAACTTTGATAAATATCTACGAAAAAACGTCCTCTCGACTCGATTTGCCATTAATGTAGACAATGACATTTTATTGACGTAAAGATTTCTCTATCTAATTGCGATGCAGTAAATGTAAAAAGCTCCTCTTTGTCACCGCATAAACAGAGCTGCTCGTGACTTTCAAAGAAGCAAATTACAAGAATAAGTGATGATGATGATGATGAATTAGTAACTGATAACATGGGCAAACAGACAAAACACCTCGTGTGCCGCGCGCTCGTGCTAATGATGTCAACGTCGAGGGAGAAGATGGAGGAGCAGAGTAAAGATCATCAAGGACGCAATGAGCAAGAAATGCGCAATTGCAATATTATAACCATTATATAACTGCAGGGGAATCAGTGGATGTTCACCCCCTCCCTTTGGCGCTCCATCCACAAATTCCATAGACTGTCGGAGCCATAGAGCATGAGCTATTCTGAGAAAAACACTTCTTCTCAGCCATATACTGTTAATACCGTCACTCTAAAAACAGCTCAATAAGCAATCTGTATCTGTCTCAGCTTGGCCCTTGGCTCTGATGTGCTCCGCTCGGGGTCTGTTTGGTTATGCAGTGATTGCCTCCTTCCCTGCCCTCCTCACTCGCTGCCTCCGAGCCTCGCAGCTTCGGCGTACACAAAACTGCATTTCTGAGTCTCCCCAGACAGTAGACCAATCTATGTGCTCATATTCATCTTAGCTGGAACTGATCTGTTCTCTGTCTAATGCACTGGCCTTTCCCCGGAGGTTAGGTGAGGCCCCCCCCATCACATTCCTCCCACTCTCTCTGTCTCTCTCGTTCTCCCTCTCTGCGAATATGAAAGATTTAATCCGGCGAGGACGGCTCGGACACATAAACAAATGCGGCGGTCAATATTCGTGCAGGTATACTGTACACGCGCGCGCCGAAACCCCCCCCGCGGGCTCAAAGTCGCCGCGCGGGATTGATTGACACCGCAGTCAGGGAGGTCCCCCCCCGCCCCCCCGTTGTCAGAGTCGGGTGGGGGAAAAAAAAGCTTGAAAGATTCAGACGGGGGGATTGGTTTCTATCAAATCCCTTTTAAAAATGGATGATTCGTCTAAGCGACTCGAGAGGCCATCTGCCCCACCCGGAACCCCCCCGCCATCAGAAAATAGATGTTTATGTTCAATATCCTTGCTTTTCTTCCAACTCCAACTCCACTCACCCGCCCTCCAACCCGAGCTTCATTCAATTCTGAAATAGTTTTGTTATGTGATTGGCATAATAAGTTATGATCGATCTCTACTGAGCGTGCGTGTGCGTGCGTGTGTGTGTGTGTGTGTGTGTG
>JAOXYL010000061.1:4949731-4963315 GCA_028564955.1 Terapon puta
GTGTGTGTGTGTGTGTGTGTGTGACTACGAGGCCTACGTCTCAAGGCTGTCCATATAATATCTGCTAAGCACTCCATCTCAGCTGGAAGACAGGGGGATAGAACAATAAATATACCCTGATACTCTAGCCGCTGTGATAATTGAAGGATTCATGGTCTAATGGATGTGCAAACTACAACAGTGATAGAGCATTTAAGTGGCAGAAGTTTTTTTTGTGTGTGTGTGTGTGTGTGTGTTTTACGTACACAGAGCATCGGGCAAAATACAAATACCTCCAGCTTCTAAAATGCTATGCCGAATGTTTTGACTTTCCTTTGGGCTTTTTTGAATGTTTGAGCGCATCTTTGTTTATTCAAGCAGTGTTGCATTTGAAGTTCGTGACATTGGATTGGTTCTGCAAGAATGTGCAGTATGTAATGCAGTATATCCCCAAACCTTATAATCACCAAGGTACAGCTTGCTTCTTCGCCGTATTAAAGCCTCAAAACTCCTGGCAGTCAATTAGGGGCCGTTGTGTGTGTCAACGAAGCGAGGAGAGTTTGCTTGCTGATATTATGGCTAATTAGCTCAACTCGGCTCCCCCAAGACGGAGAGGGAGACACAGAGGTATTGTTGCGGTTTCACTGGCGTTCCAGGCAGAATCTCTTAAGTCGTCACCGCATAATCCTCTCCTCAACATTTCTTCAAGTGAAAAAGAGAGGATCGTTTGCACAGCCGAGACTTGGATGTCTTTTTGGAGATAGAGGCGAGCCGAGATGATTGGAATTCAATAGTTTCCCTGCGTACTTTATCTGTTCCAGGATTTGTAAGAAACAGTAAATACAGAAGACCAGAATTTTAAGCATTGAATTTCCGGGAGCTGTCGTGGGTTTATTGAAAGGTCTGTCAGTTGCAGAGTCTACTTCATAAAGCCTGTTGGTGCATTTAGATTACTGTCTGATCTACAGGAAACTGACATCTTAGATGTGCTGTCAATAACAAATAGCTGTTTCCTTCAAAGAAGCCCCGTTAAAACAGCTACATTTCTGCAGGGAAAGCCTGATCTGCTGCTCATATATACATTTGCCCAGTTTTGGGTGATTTTGAATATGTGAAGGTGCAGTGGGATGAAAGGAAAGATCTCCCATCTCACCGTAGCAGCGTGTCTCCTATGCACGGAAAAAAATAATCTTAACTCACTATAAATATATCTCAGTATGTTGATATGCTCGCCAGCTGAGGAAAACGGATACATGTTCACAGTGAGGAAAAACTGTGTGCTCTCTGATGACAGAACCTGTCATCTCCACGCTGTCAGCCCGAACACTCCCACCAAGACTCTCTGCAGTTTCATATATCATTAAATGAGTTTCTATTTTAGCTGAACTCTTAATGTATCGGAAATGTGCCAAAAGGTGTTTCAAACATGTGGCAGGATGTAGGGAAGAAATCTGATAACGCGCCAAATGAATGTCACCTGAATCAAATCTGAATCCCCCCACCTGGTTTCTTGAGTGTATGCAAAACATATTCAGAATGTGAATTATGTTCATATTGCATAGTTCTTGATTTACATCCCATGACAACATTTAGTGGCATAACAGGAAGCAGTGTGACATTCATATTGTGCAGCAACAAGGAGGTGCAGTTTGGGGTTGTGGATTGACATTTTTGGTGCCAGAAGCTGAGGTTTATGTACTGTTGCAGTGTCATATTGGCTTCTAGTATATTTAACTATGAACACAGTTTTACATAATCAGTTTTACATCAATCAATCTCAGTTACATGGATCCAGCTCTCCATACTACAAAACAGTGCTAAATGCTCACAGTAGCAATGCTAACATGCTAATGTTTAGCTGGTATAATATTTTCCATCAGAACACTATCATCTTAGCATGCTAACATTTGCTAACTAGCTACATAATAATAATAATGATAATAAAAAGAAGAAGAAGAAGAAGAAGAATGACGACAACAACAACAAAAATAATAACGATAAATACAGATTACAACATAGGCTGAGGGAAGTTCCATTAGTTTTACAGGTGTTTGAGCAGAAATTGAAATCTGCAGGTGCACCAAAGTACTACATTTCATTCTGACAGGGGACATGACATTTCATGGAAACCTGACCAGCAGTAGGAGAGATGTTTCATTTGAAAAAATGAATAAATGTCAACCTTGTGTTGGTTCCAGAAAAAAAAGTCAAAGGGTTCTTCTTCTGAGAACCATGAATCTTTGTACCAGTTTTATATCCATCCAGCTGTTGTTGGGTTGTTTTGATTTGGACCGACCAACCGGCAGACAAACATTGCATTCCGCACAGCCACGCCACTAAAATAACTAGTGAAAATGTGATTTAATATAATGTGGAGTTGTGCAAAATCATCCAACCATGATGTTTGCCAAGCAGATTGCAATTCTACATCCAATCTAACTTACTCCCTTTCCACTTCTATACAGGTCAGGTTGCTCTGAGGGATGGCCAGATTAGATCACAATACATCGTGTCCAATGGTAGATTTCTAGTGTCAGACAATAAAAGATGGCTCACTACAATAGTGTGCCTCTTAGTCTCTCAGTTCATGCCCGTTATAGTCAGTAGATTTATAAATACTGGCAACAAGCCCTCCTCATAATCTCTCTGTTCACGTCTATATTAGAGACAGTCAATTAGTATAGATTGGTGGCAGTGAATAAACTTTGATTAAGAATAAAGCCAAGAGACGGCTGCTGGATCCCAAGTCATCCTGTTTACTGCCAGACACTTTTCTTTTGGATCTTGATACGCTCTCCCCTTATCAAAACAACACTGCGGGAGAAATTATGATTGAAGAAAGCTCCAGTCTTCTCTCTTGGTATATCTGATAAAGAGAGCAAGAAGAGAAGAGGGGGGAAAAAATACAGGGAGGGATTCGTGACTTGATATTGAAAATCATTATTTTCACACAAGTAGCTACAGTCGCGCAGGGTTTCTGAGGACTAATGCTAAATGTGTCGTCTGCAATATTAATCCAAAGGCTCAAATTTTCTGTAGGCTGATATCAGATCAGTGCTTGTGCAAATGGCCTCAGTGTGGCTCAGAGAGGGGAGCGAGGAAAAAAAAAACAGGATCTTACTTTGAAAGAGTGAACAGAAAATGATGAAACGGGGCTGACACACTGTAGTTTTGGTTGGCTGAGTGGGTTGAAGGGAGGGTAAGGGAAAGAGTACAAAGACACAGGTAGACAGAGGTTCTGTTATGTGTGTAATGTGTGGGAAGATAAGGAAGCAGGCGCAAAAACAACCCATTCTCCGGCTATAGTTAATGATAACGCCGTGGTAGGGATGGCATTAGGGCCGCAAGTGGGCATCTTTCCAATTAAACGCACACACTCGCGCATAATGCACACAATCCCGCGCTGCTGGTGTTACCATTAGCAGATCCCAGCAATGGCTTTCTTTTCCCCCTCAGTGCTCCCTGCTCCTTCTCAACATGGCGCAAGTAGATACACCTCGGCGTGCCCGAGCACGTATGTGTGTGTGATTACCACAACAGTAACAATCAACAAGAGAGCAATCCATCAGCTGTCAGTCCCGCTGTGAAGTTTTAATTAATTACATGGAGGGAGACAAGGTCAATGCTGCACACCACGGTGGACTGCTAGCCTTGCCTCTCTACAGGGGATCAATAGGGCTTTACACGCACCTGTAGACTTCTATACAGAGAGTTATTAAGGAAGTGAGACCAAGGCCTATTGTGTCTCCAGCAGCCTTGTCAGAGTGAACGGGCGTAAAGGATGTCAGCTTGGTTTAAGTTCACAGTAGGGGAGATAGTGAATGGGACTTAATGGAGCTAATGGATCTGGGAAGGTGGGAGCGTTGAAGGGGAGACAGACAGGAGACGGAGAGGTACAAGAGGTGGGCTAATGTAGTGTGGCGCACGCAGAGAGGCAGTTTGTTTGAGGGGAGTCGCGTGGATTCCACTTCAGTGACGGGGCACGCGCGCCCGCCTGCTCGCTCGTTTTTTTTTTTTTTTTCCTACGCAATGTCCGAGAGGCATTTTAAGAGAGCGTAAAGAATAAATAGTCGCTCAGCATTTGCTCCCAGGCTGTGTATCATTTCAAAGGGCACATCGTTACACAACAAAAGGCCTGGCTGACATCTCTGGTGCGCGCCCCTGCCGTCCTCATCAGTCAACCTGGGAGGATCGTTAAGCGAAAATGAAGCACTCGCGGAGGGGGATTAAGGCCTTCACTTTATTATGAAGTGCAAAGGTACGAAAACACTTGAGACACTGTACGGCGGCGAGCATCGCAAACACTGAGCGAAAGGGGAGAGCGAGAAAGGACGGGAGAGAGGGAAACGGATTGAAGGGCCGATGCATTATTCATAGCCGTAAAGCACACAGCTCATTGATTTAATGGAAATACGATTCTTATCTTTAGATCTCTCAAGACAAAGGCCTTATTTCTCACCATATGTCACTGTCTGATTGGATAATGCTCTGACCGACAGACAGAGACGGTAAATGTCATCCCGGTGAATACGGTCCTGACCTGTAATGGGATAGTTACCTTTTGTTAAGTCTACTTCATGAGCACTTACTCTCAAGGCTTCGCATGTAACTTCATCTCTTTTTTTATTGTACAAGCGATTGCAGTTATAAAGTTTAAGATTATGCAGAGAGCATACTGATGCCTGTTTGTGCTATAACGCACACCATTTGTTAGTCTGCATTTTACCCCTTTTTTCATCCCAACAGCTATATCCGTGACTTCGAATAAAAAAAAAGCTGAATTTCAGGATTCATTGTCTTCTATATAAAGGTATTCGTCACTTTTCAAATGTAGGTGTTACAACGTCGTACTGACAGCTCAAATTGGTATCATTTAAACTAGTACCCATTCTGTCTGTTCTGCCTGAGTGCATTTGTGAAAGAAGCCACCTGGGCCGTTTGAAAGGTTTTCAGGCTTTGTCCAGTGTCCACATAGGAGATAATATATATCCTGTGCAAGTATAAGTCACGCTAGATTGAAGACTAAATAAAAAAAAAACAAATATATAAATAAAATAATTGTCATGTCTGTGTGTTCAGATGCGTCTGAGTTATGACTCAAACAAAGAGATGACGCTGATTGCGACAGTCTGGGGTGCTGAAAGTTTTTAAGTACTTTAATTGCCTCAGTGAGCGGAAGCATACCTCCCAGACTGAAAGGAAGCTGATGTGTGACAGAGCTGTGGCAGGAGTGATTATTGTTCTTCCACATGCTTCTGCCTCCACCTAACAGTTTTAGTCGGGTCAAGGGTTTGTCTGTTTTGGGAAATAAAAATACACGTCGGTTTAAGCGCTTTATTCCAACATGAAGTTTTTGAAGATGAAGGATTATATTTTGTAACGACGGGTATGGAGAAAGTGTGCTTCCTCTGTGCCAATATTGACAGATCCAGTTAGATGTTTGGCTCCGGGGGGCTTAGCTAGTCTGAGATGCACTAAAGCGAGAAGAGCCAGGGGGCCATGCTCAAGTGTCTGTCTATTTATTGCAGACAGCAACACACACACACACACACGTAGACACACTTCATATCTTTCCGACAAAAACGCACACGCAAAGCGGGCGCGCGCACACTCATCGCCAGTCATACACTCACACCAGCTCGCTGAGGCGAATCAAACCTGCATCTCAACCACAGTGGAGTGAATTTTTTAACCCCTTAAGGCCTGCAGCGGAGAAATACCTCAATCCTTCTGCACTTCCCTCCACATCGCCCCGAGGCTTCCGCGAAACAGGGCTTAACCCTTCCGCAACGAAACGCACTTAACTCTGATTCCAATATCGCTTTTTTTTCAGCGGTTACCCAACACGGCCCGAGGCGGTCCATGCAAAAAACGCGGGCTTCTTTTGATTCTTCCGCGGGTTCATCCTCAGGTGGGTGTAATTCTCTGGGTGGCGATGACTTCTGAAAGTGGCGTAAAAGGTGAAGCTGTAGGTGGAGAGTAAATGACACTTGGGGAATGAATGAAGGGCTCGGGATATATCGAGTTGGCTGGTTGGATTCGGAGGCGCAGGCCGCGTGATTCGTAGCCTGAATAGATGGAGGTGAACACCAAGATCTGAGTGAAGCTGAATGGAGAAGGTGAAGGTTTCGGATTCGGTGCGCTGCGGATGCCACGGCGGAGTTCAGACGTTGAACCGCAGGTGAAGAGACTTTGAAAACCTAACACAAGCGGCTTATTATAACACTGACACGGGCTCCATCAGATAAGCAATCAGCCCTGAGAACATGATTAAAAACACCAGCTTCTTCTTCGCTGTTTTAAAAAAAAAAAAAAATGAACTGGCCTCAGCAGAATGTAGCAGTTGACTCCAATCTCGGCGAAAAGACTGGAATTGGCAAAACGAGAGGTCTGTAACACCGCGGTGCTATCATCTGCTGCTCCGAAAGGTTAGATGAGCATGCACGCGGGTCAGAGGTACATGTGAGAGCCCTGGTGTTATCAGGTATTATACAAAGGTAATTTCAGCCTGGTAATCTCACTAGTTAAAGACACACTTCAATGGTTTTGATAACTCCTGATCTTTTTCTTTCCCACCCACTGTGAGACTGTTAAAAGGATTTTTCACTTTCTCCTGTTCTCAGAAGTATTGGAGACAACGAGGCGCCATTCCCGGCGAAATGTCAGTTCAGACTGCACGAGGGAGAGAGTCTGAAAAAGAGTCGGAGACTGTCTTTACAGGAAAAGCGCGAGTGTTTGTTATTTGACCAAATTCCTAATGTGACCTTTGTCTATTTTCTGTGTCAAGGATCTCTAGTGGCTGTGTCAATTATGACTCCAAATTAAACAAAAAAATGCACTGTTTGTTTTTAAGTGCACTTTAGAATGACATAATGCGATGGCCCCATCAGCAGGACATCATTTATCTATGACTTTTACAAATCACTGAATAAATAATGTGACGATGCGCTGGTTAAGGACCGAATGGGTTCACAAAGGCTAAAACTAAGGGGAGCCCACTGTTTATATCCATTTTAGACAAACTGTGGTTTCTTTTTACCATTACCACAATCTTTCCCTAACCTTACCTGCGTAGTTCATTTTCAACCACAACAATGGTGACAAATCTCAACAAAAGTAGTTGTTTTTCTTAACCCAAACCACAATCGTTCCCTAATCGCAGCTTCACTGTTTTGCGCCTTGGCCGAACCGGACAAGGCCACAGAAGTCACACGCACATTAAAGGATTGGCATCATCTGATCATTCTTGCCTCACAATCACTGGTAACCATCAGCTGACTTTCAATCATGTTCATGCAGATGAGCGCCGTTGGCCATTATATCCTGGCTCATTTTAATATCACTCTGCAGCTCAGCCTTCTCCTTTTGTGCCACAGTATAAATTTATTCCTATTTAACAGGGGTTTGATGCATATGTGTTCATTACGGGAGGATTATTTCTCCCAGTAGAATTATAAGTGGTCAGTTCGTTGACGTAAGTGTCTCTGACGGAAGCCGATTTGGAAGCAGCCATATGTAACATCACAGGCAAATGAAATTGGATTTAAGTAGTTATGTATTATATGAAAAAATTCTCACGGCAAATGAATGAAATGAAATGAAATGACAAACAGTAACACAGCATTTTGTCAATAAGTTTGGAGGGAGCGTTTGAGCGGTTTTGACTGGCCATCATTAAGACCTTAGGCCTGCTGGGAAAGCGACAACTTGGCCACTGCAGTTGGGTAATTATCTTTAAGCAGCCTCCATCAGCGATCGTTTTGCTATTTTCAACAACTGACAAGTAATAGAAAAAAAGTGCACCACTCTCTGAGCTGGTTCAGTTTAACATCTTCTAAACTCTATAGACGATCACTATAATTTCTCTTCTTTGTATCTCAGCCAACTAAAAGAGCTAATTTGAATCAAAACGCCACTGTCAAAAGCAAGATGCTGCATTTGAAAATGATGTGAGAAATGATGGGTTCAAATTGGCCCGAGTATGAGCTGTGGCTACAGCCGGCGAACCGAGGATGCACTGTTAACAGACAGAGGTGACAAGAACCTGATTATCTCTTTTATGCCCGGCTCTTTGTTCTTTTTAACCTCAATTAATCTGCACCGCTTTGTATCCCCTGCGCCGGGCACTGTTTGGGTCCTCGCTAAATATCAAAAGTTTCACGCTTTCCAAATAAATGAAAAGTGATACAGATAGAATACATCACGCACGTGTCTTTGACACAGTGGATCAGACCACTCCGACTGATTGTATTTGATTGGTTTGTTAGGTAGTTGGCGCCACAGCTTCTGTTGCTGAGAAAAGAGGCACATCAGTCCAAGGCAATGTCGGCAGAACCGGCGCTGTAAATCAGCATGGCCTGACACTCTAAAGCTAAAAGGCAGCGCCGAAGTCCAGGAGGACCCAGATAACACAATCAAAAGAACTGAACATAGACCATTAGAAATGAAAATAAAAACACGCTATCTCGGAGAAACAAAAGAGACCAGCCTAACGAGTGTATTTATGTAATATACCCACTCGTGTCACTTCCTATCCACACATAGCTTACATTTGATATGCATTTTATTTGACTACGCACATACATTAATTAGAAATAAACAGGGCTTAAACAATTCTCTGAAATGAGTGGTGTGAAATCACCTCCTTTGAATTTCTTTATCTGAAAACCTCACAAACGGCGACCATGTTTGCGTGTTGCTCCACCGAATTAACCAGCGCGTTGAGATGAATTAGTGTTGTTGCCACTTCGCACCCCTTTCCCTTTCTTTCCCATCTCATCTCATCTCTCCTTTCATCAGGAGCAGATGTTGAGGTCCACTTGACAGATAAACAGCATCTCTCGTCGAGGCTGTGAAGAGTCGACAACAGCCCCTTCACTGTCACTTTGAATGTTCATTATCACGCTTTATCCCGACTGTCACCGGCACAGCACAGTTGTCTTTTCAGCACAGCCTATTAAAGACGACAGCCTTAGCTGGTTCTTACATACCGGATAGAAACTAAAACTAAAGAAACTGACTTAGTGTAGACAGTAAACTAGCTACCCACGGATACGTCTCGCATATGGTTTTTAGTTATCGCCGCACACACAACAGTTCCCTGTAGTGCTAGCTTGAAGAGCAGTGAAAACATCTGGATCGCCCCCTGGTGGTTGGTTGCGGTATGGGTCATAAGTCCCGCTCTCTCCATGCTAGCATGTGGGACATAGACAAAAAATCCAGGTAAATAATGGTTTCTGTCATTTTGGGTGTTTGTGTCACACTGATGTTTACTCAAGTGTTTATTTTTCTTACAAGTCTGAATTAAGTTAATTATTTGATATTATAAAAAAACATGATAATTGCCAGCTGCAAAGTGAAGTGGTCATAGAAGCATTTCACTTTAACTTAAACTTAAAGAGGCAAGCTGACAGTCATTATTGACAGTAATTATTGGTCCAATTGGGCAGGTGTATGGATGGGACTTTGATAACGCAGCCTTTCCTCCAGTACTACTACACAGACTTTATGTCAGTAGTGCAAGATGCGCCAATATGTGGGATATTTTGGTCTAGTTTTTGTACAGTGGGAGGAAGTGTTGTCCACTTTTATATGCAGTCAGTGTTTGCAAACCATGCTTGCAGAGAGGACCATGGCCATACAAATCATCAAGGTTCTTCAGGGTCTGAACCTCAGTATTTTTATGGTGTGTTTATCTATAAAAGTTGTGTAATAACTGCCTGCATGCATTCTGGCAACGATTAAAAGATCATAGTGGTTAAATGAAGTGTATTTGCAGAGCAGTTTGTGAGTGTCCTTGTCTTGACAAACAAAAAAGAGAATATTCGATGTCTAAAAAATCTTAAAATGCACATATTTAGCTCAGGAAACTCCCCCTGGGCAGGTCATTCTTTGGACCTCTGTATCTCTAAAGTCATGAGTGTGACCCTAATGAAGACCCTATGTGCGATCTCTGTATAAGCATTGCTCACAAATTGCTTTTGTGAAACAGGCCTCAGGATATTTGGTCAACCAGGAAGCAGCAAATCACAAATGGAAGCAACCTGTGTGGCCTAACTATGCTCACAATGAATACTCATCAATTACATTTTTTCTAAAGATGATTGGTGTTTCTTATCATGTTGATGTTTGTTCAAGTGTTTTAATTTTTCTAATAATACTGGTATTAATTAATTAGTTGATGCCATAGGAGCGAATCGAAGTAGTTGCCCAGGCACCTGTAGAAATCTTTTCAGGACTTGTTCATGAAGTAGCGACATCGAGTGGAGATGTAACTAGCCTTAGCAGGTGATCATTAGTTAGCAGTTACTAATTATTGATTTCCAATTGGGTCTGGCGGGTGTATGGACAGGACCTTAATACTGCAGCTCCTTCACTGCTGGAGTCTGGCTCAGAATGATGTCACAAGCAGAAGATGGATGCGCCCATTCGAGGGGTATTTCAGCTTCATTTTTGTTCTGTGAGAAGAAGTGGAGCCCCGTTGTCCATCTTTATATACAGTCGATGTAACAGCTAGCAAGGCGATGTACAATACTGTTGGGCATCTTTCAGTTTGTGGCAAGCTGACTTTAATGACAAAAAGAAAAAACTGTGGCCGATGTCAGCTTCATCACTGGCTACTTAAACATACAATAAATGTGAAGCCAACACATCTGTCTGCTGCCTCCAACACCTACCGCATGTGCGCTCACATCAAGGATCCTTCAGGGATCCTCGGAGATTAGAATACTCTCAACAAAAACAGAGGAGCGCTGTAGCTGCCTGGTTGGAAAGCTTGAGGCAGCTACATTGAGGTAACAGAGGGATTACTGGTATTGATCAGTGAGCCCAGCACTCATAAATTATGGTCAAAGTCTGTTATGAACATGTATAAATTATGCAGACTGTGCAGGGGATAGAGAATAGATAGAGACCACGCTGTCTGTCCATGCTGGTGATGCAGGCTCATTGATCACATGGCAACATTAAACCTTACTGTAGGCCATTATCTGCAGTTCAACACTGATGGAAACCACTTCTATGTCCTCGACAAAAGGATATAATCCACTTCATTTATGTCGTATTACCATTACTATTACTAAGTTATTTTACAGTTCATTCTAAAGAGCAGATTTTAAGTAAGCCTTCATTATTTGAAATGACATGATGACTATTTTATTTTCCTACAGTACTCCTTTTCAGGTGGCAGGCGCAGAACTATCATTGTGGATCCACAGCTGCCTTTTATTTGCAGCCATGTGAACAAACTAAACCTTAAGGAAAGTGGGACTTTTATGTTTTTGTCCTTCTTTTTTGTTTTTAACTTCTCCTGCAGAAACAATATCAAATATACAATTTATCGGTACAGTATTTTTTTTTTTCAAATTTACCCCTTATGAATACGCCAGAAGTTTTAATGCCGCAGCAGCTGTGTTTGCCTGTTTGAACGCTGCGGGTGCATGCAGTTGGCCATTAATGGGACAGAGAGGCACCAGTCACAAAGTTTGTATGTTGGTTCTGAGATGCACTGCTGTTTGCTTGCTGGGTTTGTTTTCAGTTTGATATCACAGGCTCATACACGTACCAAAAACAGACTGCCTTGGCCCCTCTGATCTGTGTTCCTGGAAACTAGCAGCAACTGGCTGCCACGCACATTGTGGGATTAATTGCTCCCACAGATTTGAGAAACTGCCTCGCAAATGTGTGATGAAGTGGGTATCCGTGTGACCAGCCATCAAAGTGATTGGATCTGCTGATGATTTACAGACAGGTGACAAATGAAAGAAAAAATGAGAAACTGAATGCAGACCCAGTGGGGGGCATTTGGTTGGCATGGTCCACTCATCTACTCAGAGGAAAAGGTCGCTGTAAGTCAATATAAAGTTCTTGTGAGCGATCAGGACCAGGATTTCATCCTATGATGAAACATTTCTCTCCAGATGGGAGGGGTCTCTTCCAGGATGACAATGCTTTCGTCCACAGAGCACAAATCACTGACTGGTTTGGTGAGGATGCACATGATGTCACATCTTAAACCAAATTATAGGAGATGTTTGACAGAGCTCTCCACCACTCATCATAAAATCATAAAAAATCCCCGAAAACAATTGAGGGAATGTCTTTTAGAAGAATGGTGTTCATCCCTAGATACAGTAGCTGAACAGTAGAGTTCAAAGAATCAATGCTAAAGAGCACATGGTGTCCCAACACCTCACTAAGAGATTTTATGAGGGGTTCTTTTGATTTCATAAATTCAAATCCAGTATGTAATTTGACTTATGACTGATGATTGACTGAAAAAAATATGCCTTTCTGGATAATATATGCCGGTATCGCTCCTGTGCTCACAAACATTACCGACATAAACAAACCTGTAGGCACATAAAACGCTTCCATTTATTTCACATCTGCTCTTAGTCTGTGAACCTAAAGATCTGTCAATCAATCTGACAGTGACAGCAGGTCCCACATGCTGTGTTTTGAATTTTGGAGGTGCCTCGACCCTTTTGTTTACATTTAGATCACGCTTTGTGTCTTTAAAGAAACAAGGCTATTTATGTTTAATGAAAATGAATGTTACAAACAGATGAGGAAGAAAGAGCAATCATGATTAGAGCCAAGCCAGCCATTAACGTGATTGCAATTTAAATCATGCACAGACTCATTCTCGTTTAGTTTTTAGCTCTCTTAAGGGCAAATCTTCTCAATCATCTAGCTCAATTATATACTGATTGTTAGTGGGGCTTATATCCTCATCATGCATTGCTCATGATGTGAAATCACATGACCTAAACTTAATTGCATTGCACTGGCGTGCCAGCTTTGGCTGTGCCTGCCTCTCGCTGAGAGGGGAGTTTGATTTAGATAAACCAGTGACAACTGCACCGTTTCAGCATCAGGTTTGCTTGTTTTAATCGTCCAATCAGAGCTGCGGTGAAGGAGGTGTTACTAATTTATATTGCAATATGAGCCCACGTTCACAATTTTGAATCCCGTAAACAAACAAATCAGATATTAACAACAGTTTAAGAGTGACTTTAACAACACATGTGAACAAGAGGCAATTACAACAAGATTACAGACAGATTCCCCGTCAGTCTCGTCAGGGCTTGGGATACTTTCATAAAACTACTATAAATCAGATAACATAATGGAGGGCAGTGGTCGCTTGTATCTTGTATTGTCACTGGCAGTTTCATCACAATTAAGATCACATTTCCTGTAAACATTTCTTCTCCCTGGAACAATAAGCTTAGTTCTGTGTGCTTTCCTTTCCTGAAGGAAATAAACTTTTCAGTTTTTTTATGGCTTTGATAAGTGTGGGGGAAGAGGCACATGGCTCAATAAAAAATAAAATGAACCATATGATGGGACTTTTTTAATGAAATGTGTGGATATTGATCCTGAAAATCAACTGCTTGTATCAGTGACTAAACTAAATAGCAAAAATCACTTCTGAGCTTTACATTGCATTCAGCACTATAGCCAGTATTTTAGAAACACTTGACTTAAAGTCCTCCAAATACAACCATCCCTACCTCTATGATTAAAAAAAAAACAACATTATTATGGATTTTTCGTATTTCATCTATTCAGTGACAATTCAATTAAAATTTCTTTTTTCCC
>JAOXYL010000061.1:4971122-4983492 GCA_028564955.1 Terapon puta
AGCACAGTAAAGCTGGACGTAACACAAAAACAATGACCTGAAAGGCCATTCGGTATAATCCTCACATTCATATAGTTCTCTGTGGGATCGTCGCCACAGTACAGCTGAACACATTTAAATGTCTGTTCTTGGAAACCTCTGGAAAAAAGCCACTACATGGATCCTTAGTTAGAACTATTTAGATCATTACTACAATTCTTCTGGTCCAGAATGAGCTCTCACACTCATTTAATGCTCATGGTCAACCACGAAGTTAATGCTATTCATTCATTCACTATGAAACTCTGAAACCCTTGACAGGAATAACTACACACCTCTCCTTACTCTTAATGAGCTTTACACTATCTTCTACAGAGGCACTAAACATTGCCCTTGATGAAAAATGTAGAGGAGGTCCATACAGGACAAATATGTGCACAAACAGAGTAACAATTTTGCACAGCCATAAAAAAAGACAGGTTCATTGAATGACTGGAAACACGGTACTATTTCACATTGAAATCACCCTGTGGAAAGTATTTTGGTTGGGTTGCGCATAGCACTTGAGTGGCTGCATTTTTGCCTCACCTTCTCTGCGCTTGCGTTCAAATCCCAACTCAATACACAGACATTTAAAAGAGAGAAAATAAGAAGAAAGATCACACTCCAATTGGAACAATATTCATTCATTAAGGGAAGCCTTTGGTCAGGGCCATTTTTGAAGTCAGTGAATTCAGTTCTCATTCAGTGCGACTTGCTTTTGGTCAGGGCCTCTATTCATTCCCGTGGTCCTCCTTCAGGGGAGGAGGGAAGTCCATGACCAAAAGCTTGTATATACAACGGTCCTAGCACCTGTACCTCCACCTCATCTGGTGAGCATTGAGTTTATTTTTTTGGACTCATGCAAGAAACAAATAAAAGTTTAACAGAATTATTAAAGCTTAACCATGACCTTTGGTTCAGTTTTGCGGCACTAAATTAGTTCACTTTTATGCATAAGGTACAGGTGAAAACAATACATTAGCAGAAGCAAAATGGATGGAATGGGGAAAAAAAGTCAGTTTTGAGAATGAGTCTAGTAAAATTAGGTGATTGAATAACAAATACTAAGTGATACGACTGTGATTTGTTTTGACCGGTAATCACACACTCGAGTGTGGACCAAAACCACCGTACCGGGACCTTTTCGAGGACATGGACACAGTCAAACTCTGGAGCAGTTTATTTGTGATGGGACCTCGATCCGACCCAACTACCAGGCGTAATCCGCAAGTTTGAGCTAATCAGCTCCTGTAGCCCACTGTGCTTTGCATTCTGGGATGTAGCAGAGCATCCAATCTGTTTCAGGTAGTGGCAGCCAGCTGTTGCTCCAGTTGCACATCAGTGTTCCTCTCACAGAAATAATCCAAGAACTAATCCAGAACACAGGACCTTCTTCCTGTGTTTATTTTCTTGCCTCTACTCCAGACATACAGGATGTGATATCATATGTATATATATGTGATGTGAGTTATTTGATATTGAATCCCTCATATAACTCGTAAAGACTCACCGTCATCGTCTGTGTAGGACAACACCACATAATACCCCTCTCTCATCAGGGCCAGTCTTTCCCTTCAGGATTGTCTCACTTGTCTCACTGGGAAAAGTGAAATCTTCAACTTGCTGTCTTGGCAGCTGCTCAAATTGTTTGCCTTTTTGTTGAGCATTTTTACTGATGGAAACACCAAAGGAAAACTGGAATTGATATTGCTTCATTATTTATGAAACCACAAAGTGATGGCGAGCTTCATTTGGATATATTGTTCAATGGACCAAGTTTGTTTCCAATTCTTGGCAAGGGTGACGAAGCACGGTGTGAACATTAACCTGATCAAATGAAAAATGCATCAATGTTGCAACTTAAGCCCCAATGTTTGACAAAGTATACTGAACCACAGATGTGAAAGCAACATTAACTTCAGTTTGGCTGCTTGCTCCATCTCGCTGTCTAATTTTCTTGACATCAAAATGTGCTTCAATATGCAAGTCTCACCTGTTATTGCTAAATTTATATTCTATTTGTGAACTTATTCTCATTTTGTCTTTTCCCCTGTCATTATTGCTCCAACAGCCTTATTTCCCCACAGAAATCATTAAGGTCTCTTTGATGTTATTGAAAAGTTAATGGAGAAAGTCGAATATTAGGAACACATTACAAGTACTTAGCAGGCATCTGTCATAAGTGGTACAGTGATAAAATTTTTAGAGTGCCCATAATATGTCTAACATTAGACTCGGACAAGACTAAAGTGATCCAGGTGAATTTTACCAGGATGAAAAAGTAAAAGAAATCACTGACATGTTTATTCCAGATTAGAGAAATGTCCAAAGCTAAAAAATGAATCACGGAGCTTTCTTTGAATCACTACTGTGATCCTGAAAGACGCAATCAAAGTGTCTTTTCTGTGTGGAAATCCAAGGACAGCGCCAGCTGGGGACAAAGCAGCAAATCTGGGTACTGTCCTTGGGAAAACATTAAGTTGTTGGAAATTCTTAACACATGTCTTAACAGGTTTGTTTTTGAGGAATCTTTCCCAAATCCTTGAATTACAAAAGCCTTTTGTGCACTATACTCAACCTTTCATCTTAGAGCGTAAGCAGCAGTGTAACCAGCTAATTGTAAAACTGCCTGTTTCCCCTGGTGAAAGTAACGTCTGTCATTGTGTCACACCATAGGTCGTCAGTCATCCACCGGTCTTCTTCCTGCTTTGTGATTCTCTCCTTTACTGTGGGAGGTAGACATGGAACTTCCTCTTTTCCGTCTGGTGAAAGAGGTGGAACGCTTGCTCAAGATCACCTACGCGGGGGTTCAAAGGCAATAAAAAATAAAGCAAGGAAAAAATAGGACATAAACTGAATAATTGGCCACTTACTGTGAAGAGGGAACGATAAAGGCAGGGTTGGACTAGTTGACTGAGTGCAGGAGCTGCGGCTTTGAGATGCAGAGAAAATGAGGGCTATGTCAGTGACAGCCGTGGTGTCAGATGGATTTACATAAGAAACACAGCGATCTAAGAGCAGCCAGAACCCGGCTTTAGTGAAGGGGCTCAGCTAGGGCATGACATGACACAAGACCTGATTTCAATGCAGAGGTTCTTAAGAGCTTCTGCACAAATGTGAGCCGGCGCTGTTGGTTGCATGTGTATCACCGCTCTAAGAAAATGTACCTATGCAACCATTTATCCATTTCCTATTAATTAATAATGTTTAATTATCCATCAGTGGCAGAAGGTTTATTAAAATAGCCCTCCCTCCATGTCTTCCATGTCTTCCCTGGAACATCCCATGGTGTTCTTCGGCCAGGCAGAAAATCTGGTCTCTAAAGAGGTTTGGTGTGCACGAGGATCTTCTGCCAGTTGGACATTTGTTTAAAGACCTGGACACCCAAGCATTTAAATTGGCGAAATATGCCGTGTTGACATTTAAGAGCTGGACTGTCCAAAAGGGATGTAGCTGTTGTAGCTTATTAGCTGTGTTGCACCACTTTTATTTAACCTCCTCCGTAGGAGTGTATCTCCTCCCATTTCGATGGATTTTCCAGGAAACCTCAAAAAAGAGACATGTAAAAGATGCCCGAACAACCCGAGATGACCCCTTTTAACATGAAGGAGCAGAGGTTCTAAGATGAACGTCTTATTTCCGGTCACTTGTATCTGCGATCTCGTTCTCTTGGCCTTATGACCATTTAAGCTGCCGCTGTGTGGGCCATCCACCCACTGGGGTCATGTGTACTGCCGAGTGCAGAGCAGGCAAAGGCGCCATCCTTGGAATGCTGCAGAAACTAGTTCTGGGGACGTAATCGCCTCATCTGGCTTCATTTGTATGTATTTGTATGTAGCTCAGGGCCTTTTCTAAACTCTGTGGACACGTGAGCTGCTTACCTGTGAGCTGAAAAAGTTCACTCTGGTCAATCATTTTCCTTTTGATCAGATCTTATGAACATATTTGGGGGCAGGAACACAGATCAGTCATCAAAGATCCTTCAGTTTTACACAAGAGTCCAGGAGCATGCAGGACATGCACCACCCCACGCCATCCGCTGGTTGAGCTGGTGCGGTCGATCTAATCTGATCCTCACTCACAAACGAGAAGACATCTAATCTTAAGAAAACACTGATTTTTTTGCATTGAAACATAAACATGTACGTTGCCACTTGAAATGAATATGAAAAACTGGTGTAAAAAAAACCAACCGTCAAATATAAAGTGAGGAAGGAAAAAATATTTCTTCTAAAGGTCTGCTCAGGTGTCTCTTACACAGGTGTGAAATGGAATGCAACCATATTCGCACACACACACACACACACACACACACACACACACACACACACACTCACAGCTGTCTCAGGACCACACTAAAAACCTTGCCGGGCTTTGTTCCTCACTTGAGTGTGAGAGCCTTGTTGTTCTATTACAGTGTGTCTCAGCCTGGCACGCAAACACAAAGTCGCACAGTTACACGTACCAACACATGACGCGGATTCACCAACATGTACGCACACAAACTAATTCGTTCTCTCAGACACATGCGCCCACACACACTCACACACACACTCACAAACTCAAATACACATACCATGCCGCGCCCCACTTCTGTTTAGGGAAAAAAGTAATTACTTTCTCTCCCTGCCTCAATGCCTTCAAAAGCCTCAGTGGGGCGATTCCCCGGTGAGCCAGTGAAATTCACTTAAACAGCTTTTGAGAGAGTAAGCAGTCTTATTGTTGCGCACTGAAACTTTGATTGGAAAGGGAGAAAAAATGAGAGGAGGAAGAGGAGGGGGCAGAGGAAGATTGGTAAATAAAACTGTTGGCCAGTATTATTTTTCTGTCTTTTTTTTTTCTCTCCCCCCCTTTTCTCTTACCTCTCCGAGTCTTTGTTCTGTTTGACGTGGCTAACGACTGTAGGCAGACATCAGCAGCAGGTTAAGCAGCGCCGCACAGTATCATGCTGTGTCTTTTAAAACACGCGTGCGGTACAGGATGTGTGTGTGCGTGTGTGTGTGTGACTTCCTGTGTGCGTTGCCGGCACACACGCACGCACGCCGTCACAATGCCTCCTCCATTAAAAATCCATATCTCCTCAATCTTTCAGAGTCAATTTCCATCACGGGTCTTTATGAGCGCGCAACTCTATTTTAAGATTGCTCAACCTTGACTTTGAGACGCTCACCCGGTCCACCTGCAGGACTCTTCCTGTTGGGGCTGTTTAAGTGGCATCAAAGTCTGCGCGCGGGACGAGCAATATCCCGCCGACTCCCGCTCTGGGCGGCTAACAGGAGACTCCCAGCAGTGCGCCTCTGGGAGGAAAAAAAGGACTAAATAAATTAACAAAGCTGAGTCTAACGGCTCTGATGATGTGTCCCATGGTGGACTTGGGGAGAATGGGGGAGAGTGGAGGGGGAGGGAGGGGGGCTTCTTTTAGCTCTGTGACGCACTGGAGAGATTTGCAGCGTTGTGTTAGAAATTTCATCACGTTGTGTGCCGGAGTGCTAATATTTTTCTGAACTTGTGCAAACAATGTGCCCACACGCAGCCCTTTATGAATTCATTAAATGGACATTCCAAGGCGCGCGCACAAAGACGCACACACACACACAAACTCTCTTGATCATGGCTCGCATGTGTGTATCGGGTTGCGTTTGGAGACTCTATACAACACTCTAGGGGAAATGGAAAGCGATGAATGAAGCAGCTTGGAGAACAAAGAAGGTCTAGAGGGACTTTATTAACATATAAAGAGTTTGAGTGTACGTAGGTGTGGGGTGTGTAGCTGTGTGTGCCCTTTTTGCATGTGCGGAAGTATCTCTGCACGCGCGCGAAATGCTTATATTGCCATTTTGTTCAGGTGTGTGCGCGTTCTCTCTGTGAACATGCGTTGGAAACAAAAAAACAAAACAAAAAAAAGAAGAAGAAGAAAAAAAAATAACAAAGACACAAACACTAATAAGGCTGTTGAATTATGGGGAGAAAAGAGATGCGCGGGCCTCTCGGCAGCTCCGGGGGCTAAACATCTCCATGTACAGTATACGGGAGTGAGTCTCTATTCTTTCCTCTCATCCCCCCCTTTTTTTTTTTCCCCGTCTTTATTTCATAGGTTTCGCAATCTCGTGAATCTTTCAGAGAGAGCTGGTTTATCCTCGTGCGCTTCGAACGATTTCCTGCACTGACGTCAGCTGTAACGACACGTATTCAGATCAGAGGGGAGCGAAACAGGGAGGAAAGGGGAAAAAAAAGAGAGATGGGGTACAACGGGGGGTCGGCTGGGTGGGTGGGTGGGGGGAGGGATGTAAAAAAATAATAATAATTTTTAAAAAAAGGCTGCACCACGAGTGAGATGACAGGGTGGAAAGTGTAAGAGACGGCGGATAAGAGGCAGGAAGAGATGGAGCGAGTGCGTCGAGAGGAGATGTTTAGAGGAAGACAGACTCAGATTTAGCAGCTTTCGAGTGGGAAAGAAAAGAAAGAGCAGGGAAGATATGCGCGGGGGTGAGCTTTGCCTCTTTCCATCTCCTCCTCCCTTTGATCTCGGTGACTTCTCGCCTGCAAAGAAAGTAGGAGAAAGTGAGGAAGGTAGAGAGAGGGATCGAGGGGCCGAGTTGCGAAGGAACAGAGAAAGATGAGAGGGGGAAGGGGAAGCAAATGAGAATCTGGGCGAAGGAGGGAAAGAGGGGAGAGCGCGGCGACGGAGACGGAGGGAAATTCATCAAGGAGCGGGAGGAGAGGTGAGAAGGAAGTGAGAAAAAATTAGAGAGAGGGAACCTGAGCCGGAGACGCGGATAGAGAGAGAGAGAGAAGCTGAGTCACGGGGAGACAGGGACGCAAATGAGACAGCGGGGAGCAATGTGCGAGGAAAAATGGTGACAAAGTTTCACGGCACTAATTACTATTAAGCAAAGCGATCAAAGTCAGTTAGCATTTGAAATCTAATTAGTCGGTGATGGTGCAGGTGAGGTAAGGTGCTTGAGAAAATGGAGCTGAAAAAGGCTGCGACCCTTTGGGAGGTCTTCGGGGAGCATCTTTCAGCATGCCGCACTTTATATACATATATTTATCTCTAACAGGGAGGTTATGGCTGGCTTGGGAGTGGCCTTAGAAAAAGAGGGAATGATGAGCCAGTGAAAGTCAACCACTGGAAATAGTCGTATTAGAGGAGACGTGGAGCGGTGTAGGAGAAAGGAGTTACGTGTGTGGCAGGTTTCCGTGTGTAAATGTCATGTTTATTTTCCGCACGGGCGGTGGCAGGTGACATACGGTTAACATACGGCACTCGAGCATACGCAGATGGACACCAAACTCTCCATCTTGAACCATCAGCCAGCCTGTTTGAAATCAAACTTTAAAGCTGCGCTGCTCAAAGTGTGAATCAAAATTCGTTCTCGAATGACTATAAACACCGCGAAGAGCTCACCGAGACGTATCGCTCCATTATAACGTTCCCGCTCAGCTTTTACGGAGCATCTAAATGACAAACGTAATGTATTTAGCGGTATGCTAATAAGGCAAATATTTTTTTGTGACAAGTCACTGAAGACCAAAAATGGAGCCAGGAGAGGAATGAATATTGGATTTTAGTTGCGTCAGGTCCCGAGAGAGGCTTAAAAAGAATGGTAATGTTGCTACATGTCTGCCGGATATGCAAATTGGTTTGCTAAAACATAAGCCATAACAACCCTTTAAAGCCATGTGTCAAACTGTGTGTTCAGATGTGTGACCCCAAATGTGTGACCCCATAAAACGGACTAAATGTGATTAATTCATTCATTTGTGATAAGCTGATCTCCAATGTCTATGTATGTAATGACAAGCTAAAGCTAGCAGTTGTATTTTGTAAAAACTGTTTAAATCAATTCTTTTTCTTATTCTGGGATTGCGTTCGATTAATTAAGTAACCGTGGTGCTCGGTTTAGTTCCCACTCGTAACAATAAAGGAAAACAAATTTGCAGCACCTCTGGCCGCCTTCTTGCCCACAGCAAATGCGGCAATAGCATTTAGAAATAACTGCCACTCACAAAAAGAGAGAAACAAACAAACAAATAATGAAAAAAAAACATTAGTTGAAATAATTAAAAATGATGGGCATAATACAAACCTGTAGGACTGTCACATTATCCAGGAGACTTGAGATTCTATGCCGAGGAAGTAATTAAAGACTTTTCACTTTGGGAGTTTTTAATGGTAAAAAAAAATACTCCTTCTTCCTAACTCTATTAGATATGTGTGAGCGGGGAGGCCTTCGAGAAGTGAAGTGAACTTTTGCTGCAGCTTCATTAGCAGTTTGGAAGAAAGACGCTTTAATCATGAAAGTAATTCACCCTGGCCTCCTTCCTTCCCTCATATCTAGACCAGGCTTTCCGTCTCATTCTGCAAATTTTAATATCTAAATAGTTAGTAATTCAACAAGAAAGTGACAGGGACAGGAATTAAACAACTGTGCATGTGCCGGATGATTTCTCCCCGCAAATTATCGCGCCCCGCGTGTTTGCCTGCCTGAGACTGTGTCTGAATCTGTGCCGCCGTGCACCTCATGCAACTCTATGGCTTAAACTCCTGGGCTCAGGTGTGTGTATGACAATTTGCCCTCAGTTTGTTGGCACATCCGACAAACAATTGATCGGCTAATTGAACTTGGGAGCTCTTTCATGTTTCGACATGTGTTCCTGGATAGATGATGGTGATAGGACGTTTGAAGAAGAAAGCCGCCGCCGTAATCAGGACGCCCTGTCAGCTTCAAATGGATTAGCGCTTGATTTGCGTGCCGGCACTTCAGAGTTCAATTGCGGAGGGGTGGAGGGATGAAGGGGGTGGGTTGGAAAACAGAGAAAGGGAAATGCATTTCAGAGAAGGTGGCGCTTGGTGGATTGGAAAACAGGATGCATCCTTTGCTCATTAGCAAGAGGGAAAGCCGTTTGAAGTCGGGATGTTTGGCAGTGTTGGCAGCGAATGCGACAAGAAGGATCCGTAATGAAATTTTAGGTCCTAGCTCTGTGACAACTTCTAAGAATGATAGGAACAGATCCCTAAATGACAGAAATCCTGTGGCGAACTCTTTGCTTTGGATGCAAAATATGTATTTTATTTTGATTTTTGCCGTCCTTCAGATGAGCCCGTGCTTGGCTTCACAGCACTATAGGGCTCTAGCAGTATGACGGAAGGTATCACTGGAGCTGTAAATTATACACAGTGTGAAATCTCAACTTTGCAGCACTGTGCCATCTGTTTAAGCTGACGTATTTGGTATGCAGCGCTGCCTTACACATGCGACGTTAACACAGAGGTGTGATTGTTTTTACTGTGTGAGGCTGTACATTTTCCACCAACAAGACAAAGTGTTGTTTTTTTTTTTAGTTTTTAAATTTTTTTTTTGTATTTAGGCCTTATTATGCACATGTTTACATTGTTTAGATGTCCTTGCCATCTGCAAAAATGTATGGGTATCAAATGTGTAAATGAGACGGCATTTTGTCAGCTAAAACAAAGGAAAAAATGCAATTTTAGGTTTAATGTTGCTACAGATTATACATAACTAAGTAACTACCCACCTATAACAGACGACGACTTAGAGTACTGTAACTCATTGTGCTAATGTAAGAAGTCGATCACAACTCTGACCATAACTCAGAGGAACTCACAGTCCATATGGATCATATTAATTAGACACACCTTAATAACTGACGAGACAGGAAGAAAATAAAAGAGAGTAAATACATGAAATGAAAAAAGAGACAGCGTTATTAGTTGCAGAGCTGCAGACTTGACCGATGAGCGTGGCGGAGGCCAGTGTGTTAATTAATTTTAATACGAGTCATAATATCAAGCAAATTATCTCGTGTCATAAAGGAGGGCTGGCGTCAGCAGCCAGAGCGTTTTGTCAATTACAGGGCTGCAGTCACCTGATGCGAGAACGGCTGCAGGGTCAGATATTAGTGACCAGTTAAAACGCAGTGACAGTTGGTGATGGGGCTTGTCAAAGTGAGCATGTGCTAATTAGAAATAGGAAATGCAGGGTTTTAACATGAGGTTTTAGTGAGTTCTTTTGAGTGCTAACTCAAGTCTTGTTTTGTTCTAACAGTGATTTGGCCAGTGAGTGAATCACACAAACCACCAGTGGTTATTCAGTCAGGAGATAAAACACCTGAACGCGACACATCAGGACTATTTGGAAAACAAACAGCTGCATGTCCCACCTCTCTCACTCCCTGGCCATTCACAATTGTAACTACTGAATAAAGGCAAATAGGCTAAATGAAACATCTTGAAAAAGAAAATCTCTCACTTCAAACTAATTTAAGTCACCTATGCCCTTGTGGCTGCACAACTGTGAGATCTGGCCATTAGCATTATTCTCACATCGCAATAAAAGACGAGTTTCATTCACAAATATGAGATTCTGTGAAACGAGACTGAAAGGGGAACCTCTTGTAAGCATTTGCATACAACAGCGCTTCACTGCTTTGGACTCATCTATGTATTTGTAATTCGGGCATGAGAGTCATTTATTTCTATTGTGACGCTGACACTTTTAATGTAAGAAGTCCACACCGATCTGTTTTATGAAATGGACATAATCTTTGGTTGCATGCAAGCAATTTTGTCATTCTGACTGAAGATTCAGTCTTTCGGGTTATCAGTTTACATATGACTTGATCTGATCCGGTTAATCGTAAAAGATGTGCGATGTGCAAAAATGACGACTCCAACGTGCATTCGTCTTCCTCTGCGGCTACCTTTCAGCACCGACCCATTTATCAATACCTCTTCAACGCGTGTTTAATCAGCTCCCTGAAGATGGATATCCATTATCTTTTCAGTGCAGTGGTTGCCGTCATTGTGTTGCTCTTGGCCAAGCAACAGTTTAAGCCGATACATGATGTTGATTACGTTCATGTGTCATGTTGATAACATCGATACATTACATTGATAATACCCATATTTAATTTAATAAACATAAGTTGTGTATGTGGAGAAACACACGTCCCACACATTTATGACGCTGGTTCAGTTGTTTTAAATAGCGTGATTTTTCTTTTGATCAGTTTATGAAAAGGATTATGGTAACCCTGTGAAACCTTTTCATACCTTCTCTGTTTAATCTGACTGACGCATTATAATAAGTTATTATAATAAGTGTATAATAAATATAATAAATAATCTTGAATATAGTTGAATATGAGGCTTCATGTAAATGTAGCTTCAATGCAGTGATCCAGTTGGAGCCTGATTACTTTCTTGCAATACTGAAATGTGCAAGATGACACATTAGAATTAGCACATAAGTTTGCACAGACATTCATAATTAACAGAAAATGTGTCCTAAAACCTTTTCATGGAGTTTTGTCATGAAGTTGACAAGGTGGTTTGGAGTAAAGTGTCTTTACAGGTTGCCATCAAATTAATTTGATTCATGTTCCCTCAGAATGAACTCTTTTAACCCTATAACTCTTCATATAGTGCTGTCATCAGGTCAAAATCTTCAACTAATGAGATTCCCAATGTATCTTGTGTTCTTGTGTTAATTAGAAAATGTTGCAATTCTTAATTGCTGAAGTTTTGGTCATTGGCATCATGGCAGCACGTTAGAACCGTCAGTGTATGTTAACGTTGACGTAGCAGTTGTCTCAAAGCACAGCACCACCTAGGCACCCCCCCCCCGACATAGCCGCTAACATGGCTGCAGACGCTTGTTCGACCTGTGGAGAGATGCAAACTGATCTGTTGTGGCATGAAATGCAGACGCAAATCGTTATTCTGAATTCTGTTCATGCCCAAGAAAAAAAAATCGAAATATGTGAGAATTGTTATGTGTGACAAGTTTTCAAAAAACCTTTTGTACGTTTCCGATGGCTGTCTTGTGACCTTTTCAACCAAAATAAATGGAAATTCAGTAACTGTTCTGTAATCTCTAAAAATGCATTGGTTCTTCATCACATTATTCAAAGGGAAAGAGGGAAAAAAAAAGAGACAACAAAGAACAGCCTGTGAAACACTAATAGCCCATCTGATGACTTTATTCCCACTTCTTGTTCATTTACATACTGTATCATTATGTTCCCAGAAAGACAAAAGTGCTTCTGAGATGTTGTCTTGTTTTCTTTTCATCCGTTGGAGAGGGAGAAAGAAAGAAGAAAACAAGGTCCTGAATTGCTCTCCCCCGCGAGAGCACCGACGTGGTCTTCCCGGGGTGCCACCAGGGACGTCTTCCATCCTCCTTCGCCCACTTCGGGGAGCGCCGCCTGTCCCCAAAGACTCCGCCGCATCCCCGCTCCCCGGAATAACTAGGGCATCTGGGAGAAAACTTCACAGCATAATTAAAGGAGTGTTTGTGGCTCACACCCTCGTCTCACTTTTGCG
>JAOXYL010000061.1:5009436-5021227 GCA_028564955.1 Terapon puta
TGGCACTGTATCGCATTTTCTTCTTTGGAAGGACGTCCATTAGTGCACTTTATTGTGTTTTAGCCACTGGCAGGACACCCTGGAAGGTACTTCACCACACTTCCACCTTCACTGGATGAGACCTCTGTTTCCCTTCCAAGCATCTCTCCTGCCAGTCTGGTACCATTCGACTGCGCTAATCAATATTCAAACTTCCTCTGTGGAACATTTTTTTGCATCTTTCAACTCACTGTTTTGGTTTTAAGGTATGCCAAGATAATGTTTTGGTTCATTTTCAACGCCTTCGTCTGTGTCGCTTCCAGAAGCAGCAGGCAGTCGAACGCAGTGGAGCGTTTAGCCACTGAAAATCCAGATATTTCTCTCAGAAGTTGGTGGAGACCAAAACAGAGTGAAAAGGAGAGAAAATATTGGGCTTACCCACATCATATCACGATAAGCAATGAAAACACAAATTCAAAAGAGGCAGCTGTTTGCGAACAAATCTGCCCCACATTTTTATAGGGTGATAATATTTCAATGAACTGTGTAACAATACTCTTTTAAGGTCAGGTCAGAGGCGACATGCAAAACCAGCCTCATTCTTCAGTACACAGTCAAAGTAGCTTTACAGGCTGTGTAACCACAAGGCGTCTCTGCAGTAGGTCTGGAACACGCCTCCCATGTGGTGCAAAATTCTTCATAAATAGGGCCATTTTTCATCTCTAACTCAAACCTTTACAAATGAAATCATAACATACATAGCCATCAACATAAGCCCGAATACGCTCAAACAAATTACAGAGAAAAAGCACACACATAAACACAGCGAAAAAAAAAAAAAGTTAAGAAGACGTACCAAGGCAAAGGCATGCAAAAGCCTGCAGGGACAGTCACATAATGAGCCAAATCTGAAATGTGTGAATCTGACAACAAAATCCATCAGCGCATTCTCAAGGCCCATCTCACCCCGTCCTCCCCTCTCTCCGACTATCTCTGACTGCGTTCCCTTATCTACTGCTGCTCACATACACGCACAGTTTATCTAATCACAACACCAAAAATCAACTGAAACTTCTGAAAGTTGTGCCGTCGCAGATACCCCCAGACTGTTCAAGCAAAGGGTTTGTGTGTGCACATGTGTGAGTATGTGTATGTGAATAAATTTAGTCCCTCAGTCATGGCCTAATTGGAGTATCTGAGGCAGGGGACACAGCGATGTGAAGTGCTAATTTGATTTGTGTTTGTGGCTCTCTGAGAATGGCTTGATGGAACTGATGCAATTAGCGGTAACACAACTGTGTCTTTGTGTCTTTGTGCGTGTGTGCGTGTGTGCACGCGCTGTGCAGTCATGTACTGTACGCTTTGCTGTGTGTCCCCTCACTGCATCTAACATGCTTTCAGAGTCGTGTGTTCTCTGCACGCTCAAGTTTGTCTTTGGTTATTTGAGAAAGACAGAGCAGGGAGGGAGCGTCCCAACACCCAAGCAAAGTTTGCTGTCAAGTGGCAAAGTAAACATGGTTGATATCCTGTCTTAATTGATTTGTTTGTGTTTGTTGATTGAGATGAGAGATGCAGCCATGGAGTGTAAATGTTCAAATTATGAAAAGCAGACTGCATAATTACATCTCTGAATATTTCCCTATGGGAAACTCCCTATGGGGCTGAAGTAAAGAGAGGTAGAAAAACAGAAACCGAGCGAAGACGGATACTGAGAGTGACAGAAAAAGCATTCTAACAAACTGCCAAGTAAATGAGAAAATAAATAAAGTTTGATTAGGGAGATTTCAATCATTACACATCTCATGACTCCGTCTCTTCCCCTGCCCTTGAGAGTAGTGGATTAGATCTAAACACTGGATTAAATTAATCCGCAACCTGGGATTAGGATTATGAGTGTGGGTTTTGAGAGATTTATTGCATGTTGCATAATGGATTTACAAGATTTTTATGGGTTTAAACCAGTATATTGAGCTCTAGGGAACAGAAAAGTACAGTAGACTAAGGAAGGAGAGGCAATACAGAGTGAAGAGTGGATTAATTTTAATTCATCCTTTGAAGGTATGTGCAAAGGGCCCGCTCACATGTCAGGCAGAGGAGTATTCTAAGAGAATTTGTGTGCGCAGTTGGGCTTGTACATTTCTGAAAATGTAATTTAGTCTTTCCAGTGATTAATGTATCATTTCATATTGAAATGAGAGAATGTCACAGAGTTTGCCCAGGAGGGGCAGGCAGTGTTTTATTGGTTTCAAGCTGGTTTTTTTACCTACAGGAAAACAAGGTAAACGTCATAGACACTGGGAGAAACAGGCATACATACAAACAAATATTTAGGCTATGCATGGTTATGCATGGTATGTTATAGGTGCTCTGTTTCTTTGTTGTACATAGCTCACACTTCTGATCAACTTCTATAGTCTTATTCCACATTGACAGTGTAACACCTACAGTGGCTGAGTCATATATAAATGTCTCTAATTTATACTCCAGCTCAGGACTCTCAGCACAAACGCTCCATCCGACCTCCTTCAATGTTCACAAGGTCACATGGACTGAGAAAATGAGTATAACTGTTTTTGGCCCTGACATGTTGAACAGATTGGACAGAGGGAAGACCATATTTCACTCATCCAGTCTCCCTCGTAGCCCATCCCCAGACCTAGTCCTGTTGTTTGTGTGTCCCAATATAACACTGTAGCATCTCCGCAGCCTGCACAGCCGGTGCAGATCACATGCCGCCTCACCAGTTGATGTATGCCATTGCAGTCTGGTCATCTGTCCTAAGAAGCAGCATGCTTTACTTCAAAGGACAACTAAAATTCAAAGGAGTTCCTGCAGGACCAGCCATCTCCAGTCATTCTCCACTGAGGCCCACACTCTGCATTTGTACCTTGTTGCATAGTTTACCATCAGAGATACATGCACAGATGCGTAAGGGCGCACTCTTTTGCAAAGTTGTTTTTTGATGCTGGACTTTTGTATCGGCCAGTTGCCTGTCCCTTTCATGGTTACTGGCTCAAGGATTTCCCGTGGTTCTTGTAGGGGGCAATCCAGCTGCAACTACAGGGTGATTTGCTGTCACGTTGTGCAGGATGTGCATGACAGTCAGAGCTGTCAACTCCAAAACGCATTGACAAAACACGACTCGGGCCGCAAGTTAGCAAAAGAACAATGCCTCGTTTTGATTCAGATTTAAGTTTTAACATAGTTTTAGGCAGTTTGTACAGCTGCTGTGGTTACAGGTATTGTGAGGAAAACACTTGTTAGCACACATACAGAATGTTCTGATGACTACTGAGGATTAATTAAATCCTGGAGATTTACCCTAAACCTAACCACATACCCTCCCCTCAGCCTAAATCTATCCTTACTCTAATCCTTAAAGCAAGTCTTCGCCCTAAAATGCAATGATTTACATAATGGAGACTTCCATTTTGACCCTTTATGGCGGAGCCCATAGTGTGACTGTGTTACCGGATTTATGTTCCCACAAGGTGAATAAACATGCTCACACACACACACAGTGTCCATGACTCTCTGCACTGCAGTAATACAACAGGCTGACTCTACTCAGTAAATCCAGTTGTCATTTCCAAACTCAGCTTGCAGAAAACCACTTTCTCTCTGTGGTT
The DNA here is from genome assembly GCA_028564955.1 of Terapon puta. Lineage (NCBI taxonomy): Eukaryota > Metazoa > Chordata > Actinopteri > Centrarchiformes > Terapontidae > Terapon > Terapon puta. The sequence continues at coordinate 5,013,045 of JAOXYL010000061.1, forward strand.
TCTGTGTGATTTATCTTACATTAGCATTATCACAGCTATCTGTCCACCTCTGAGCTAAAATATTGTCTGTGCTCCGTGTTTAGTTTGAGCGGAGGAGCTAAAATGTTGGATAAAGCGTCGATATATCTTTAGCAAACATAGAGAGAAAGATTTGGTCGGGCGATTTGATAAGTTGAATCTTACTCATTCATTCTGATTGAATGAATTTAACATTAATGATAATGAACAATTTGAAGTAACTTAAATGTTACATCCACATTGTCAGCAGTTGATAAAGTTACATTAGTTAATGTTTTATAAATGTCAGCATGCCGCCTGCAGGTTTTTAGACTTTGTCTTAGCTCCCTCTCTGTGTCTTAGTGTGAATTTAGTCCATTAATCTGTTTCTTCCAAGCACTGATAATGTCAGATTACTAACAGTGACTAAATGTGACTAAACTGTGAAAATATTACACTTCAAGTAAAAGTCCTGTATTATTAAATATCATTCATGATTAAAATCAGAGAATCAAAAGTAAAAGTACTCATTCTGCAGTGAAGTGGGCCCTGTCAATGTTATACTATTATATTAGATGTTTTAGCATTAATGTGACATTGGCTTTTTTTTATTTTTAAGGGAGCTTTAAAGCCCAATTATTTAGCTAAAAAGTCATTTTTTCAAATTCTTTAGAACACATAAAGGAGCACTTCAGTTAAAAACTTTCCCTTCAGTGGAAAGGAAGAGTATAAAGAATGTGAGAAGCAACTAAAAATGTAAGAATATTACCTAATATATCTAAAAGAACTTCTGGACAAGACATATTTTTATTAGCAGAGGACACAATTCACCTTTTGTTTTTATAGTTGATGGATAATACATTTTACCGTAGCTCTTGTTTTTAAAAATTACTTTTAATTTATCTTTATCAATCTAATTGACCTTTTTGTTGTGGATAAACAAGAAAGTATTTTTCCAAATTGATTCTGCCAACGAATCAACACTAATCAGTTGCCCAGCTGGACCTTTTCCCACAGCCCCTCATTTATGTTTTTCAAAGTTATCTGCATTTAGTACGAACATTAAGCTTGAGGATGGCCCCCATAACTGTATGATATACTATAATGGGATAATGGGAATCCCATTCTACGGAATGAGTTAAAGTTTGTTAGTTCAGTAGCACCTTATGGTCACATAATAACCAGGATGATCTAATCACAACTGAGTGTGTGCTCTCACTTGAATTCTCTCAAAAAGGCTGAGGTGTAACTCACTCTGGATAGGAGCTTGTGCCAAATGCCATAAATGTACAGAAAATGTAAACGGAAGCCAGAGGCAGCTGCTGGTTATTGGGCTCCGGTGAAAGACTTTTTTTATGGGGTCCTCTCTTAATCCTGGAATGGATGTGCACAGGCAAAACACACATCCGAACTTAGCCACAGTCCCTAAATCAAATTAGCGTGTTCATAATTTGATAATTCATACAACGACAATTTATGACAGGGGGTGCGAGGGGCCAATCAGAATCAATTCTGCCTGAAAAAAGCACATGTTCATCTATTTCTGCAGCATCTGACAGGCCGCCACAGCACAAAAGCCTTATGAAAATCCTCAACAGTGTCCTCCACACCGACCCCCACCCCCTTCTCTTCTCAGTAGACACTGTAGATTATCCATCTCATTCAGCGGCTCCAGCAAGTTCTCTCTGATTAGTTCTAATTTGGACGAGGATCGCTCCACTGTTGCAACTCTGACAGATGTCACTTTGCTTGGCTTGCTTCAGGGTCGTGGTCATCCGTCCCAGGGGAAATTATTCTGCTGTGAATTTCAGGGACTGGAGTCGGTTTGCTACGCTAACTTCAGTCAGCCCACTCTAGTTGAAATTTGTTAAGCACTGGAGTAACCCCTTCAACTGTAATGGCAAACTGCTCACTTGATGAAAGGAATAACTGGGCCCAAGCCTCCACCATGGGGCGGCGCGTTTATTTTTAGATCTGCTTTGTTTTCTCCTACATGCGAACAAAAACTTTGACCTTGCAGAAGGAACTTCAGCAGGATTATTCTCAAGGTAATAACCTGCTATTAATGCTATGGGTACAGTAGTATATGAAGTTAATGAAGATATAATACTATAAATAATAAGACACACTAATGCACTAATTTCAGTGCAAAAATCTTAAATATACTTTCTTTGGGGCTGAAAGTTGAAGGCGAATGCTGCAACTTCATATGCTGTTTCAATGCTAGAACTATATGTTAGAGTGGACAGCTGTGTTAACTTTTTTCAGCACTGGAAATATGTAAATAACTGAGACAAATTCAGACTTGACAAATTTTCAGCTACCAGGTGCAGAGTGAACACACTCACCTAAAGAGAAGTTGCTCTTCTCCCTTTTTCAACCTCACAACACATCACCACCCACACAAACACACACTCACACACACACACACACAAAGACACAGTATGACAGATGGATGGTGTTTTCATAAACAGTATGAAACGGGTCAAATCGGCCACAGCTTAAGATGCTTCAAGTTCACGACTCTCTCTTACCGCTCCTCCAGTAATCATATCAAAATCCTCGAGCATTCAAAAGATGATAGCTGTTGGCAGAGATAAGATCACTGAATTCCACCTAAGAGCAGAACTTTTCAACTGGAGCTGCTCATGCTGTGAGGAGAAAGCAGAGTTAAACCAATGACAACAGCTGTGGAGGAACCTATCCAATGTACACACGGAGAGGAAGGGCTGAGCCAAAGAAGAAAAAAAAAAAGCATTTCAAAGTCACAGTTTCTGTGACATTTCTCTGTGCATGACTTCATTTTTTTTCAACACTGGCAAATGCATTTTTCTGGTAAATGAACAAAGCACTGAGAAAACAGTATATGCAGGTAGTATGTAGTATTAATGTGAGGTGATATATACCGTGGGTTTTGAGTACAGCTGTTTCATATAAACAGTGAGATCATTTATTACTGTCTGCCATGCACAGCATTGTAAAGGGTTTATTGGCTGAACACTCCTCTCTGCAAATAAAAAAAACCCCTCATATTTTTTCTATTATTATTCTTTTCTATACTGTACAAATATCATATACTGCTGTGCAAGTCATTATTCTATTATTGTAAACAACTGGCACAATTACAGCACTGTGGGCACAAGCTTAAAATTAGCAACTGCAGTCCACTGCATCTTTGATGACTTTCAACAAAAACAGCATGCGTATAACGAAACTCATGGAGAAACGTAAGCATTGTCTTTAATTATTCATCTTCACTGTACACAACAACAAACACGCAATTCTCAATGGTGAGGTTAGATGTTTTACTACAGCCTGTAATGGTCAGCCCCAGTACTGAAAATGAATAAAAGTTAATACTTTATCATTTAAAAGTGATAACACAGACCCCGAAACGATCACAAATAATTGGAAAGTGTCTGTAAAAGTGATGCTGCCCTGAGTGAATCAACACCAAACTCACTTAAACTCACTCTTATCTCGTTTTCTTGATTTGTTTTCTTTCTTTTTTTTTGACAGAATTTAGAGTACAATATGTCATCAACCCCACATTTAATTTCAGCGAGAAGCTATAATCAGCTAACAAGCTTTGAGAAATGTGCTGCACGCTGAAAAATTTAACAACTCACTGGTGAAGGAAGCCGAACAAGCTAATGAAGTGCCCCCATGTGGGTGAAAAAATAATTATGGTAGTTTTAATCCATATACAATACTGTTAAAGCTGCTGCTGTATATATGAAAATGAAAACCACTCCAGAGTAAAAAGTATAGTATTATACATATTTTGACTCAGATATAATGAGTATTCTGAGTGAAATCTTAATTTTACAGCAGTAAATTATTATCCATATAATCATCTTCTTATAAAAAATGTCTCTAAATGTATTCAAACACTACAGTAATAAAAGTATGAAATATAAACTTCTGCACGTTCACCCTGAGCAGACCAGTCATTGAGACAAAATGACTGTCCATTACAGATAATGTTTCTTTTATGAGTCAGACGCGTCGTAGTTGAGGGTTGCGCTGGCTAAATTTGTGTAATATTGTAAATTACATTTCATTTGTCTTTGTCGTGATCGTGGGTAAATGTGAGATGACTAACACTGGGAAAACTCTCACACACACACTCACGCACACACACAGCTGCCTCCTCCTCCCCCTCAGATCCCGACTCCACTCTCACACGCGCCGCATCTGTCGAAACTTTGTATTAGCTCTGAATTGGCTCCTCGTTCTCTTCAATGTGTGATGGGCGGTGGCAGCAGATATAAGGACACAGGGAGAGACATGATGTCCGGCAGATGATGTGGTGCCAGGGGGAGGAGGTGCTGGTGGTGGTGGGGGGGCAACAGAATTAGCACTGTGCCAGCAATCTTGTTAAAACTCCCACCCTGGCCCCACCCACAACGCAACTACACGTACACCGGCCCCTGCCAAGCAATCCTATTAAACAATGAGTGTGGCATTTAATCTTTTAACGAGGGTTAGGGGGAACCCGCAGACGGACAGAGAGACGGACGGGGAGTATTCGCTCTTCCTCCACCTCTCTCACTTTCTGTTAAGCCTCCACCCTTCCGCTCTGTCGTTTGCGCCGCAGCCCCTCATTACCGACTTACTTTATTCAAGGTGTGTACCAGCGATAATTCATAACAACGCTTCAGTCGGGTGCCGCGCAATAGGCTCTGCACCCCGGCCGTCCCTTGTGTTATGTAATAGATGGATCTACGGGGGAAATGTAAATGATGTCTGTTAAAAGCCCGAATCATCCAGTGGAAACGGTATGCAATGTATCTGCATCTTAATAAACAGCCTAGTCAGTGAGTCGGATGCAGCCAACACACACGTGCACACATACCGAGCAACATGCACGTGTACACCCACCGCCCATCTATCAACCTAATTATCACTGACTTCATATAGTTATAGACATACCCGCTTAATCAGCGTAATATCCACCAAAGTTACCACTATGGAAGTCTTCTTATCCACATACTGTGTAGTGTGTGGATTTGGACATGCACATGACGGCAGGCCAGTTTTTTGTTGTTCATTAACTGCTGCACAGACAATTTGGATACGACACTCGTCCTCGGTGTAGCATGACACCAGTGCAAATAATTAGATAGCATAATAGGACAGTATGTAAGGATCTCCTCGTAATTGAAACACAAAAGGCTGTCATAATGATAACAATATGAATCACAAAATAGATTTAGAGCTGTGGCCAAAATTGTTTTTGCTATCATGTAATCTGTAATTATCTTTGCGATTAATTGTTTGGTGCGTAAAATGCCAGAAAACAGTCTACAAGAGTTACAGCCCTGCAAGCAGCTCTGTGGGGGTTTTTGAGTTAACCGCTAACATTAACGTGCTCATATGCTTCCAGTGAAAATGCGGCTCTTTTATCAGATTGGCCATCTTAATTTAGCGCGTTATCGAGGAAACATTTATCAGGCTCATAGGAATGTCATTGACTGAAACATTGCTGAGCCAGTGGTTGATTTCAGTGTAAAGTTAAAAGATCACCAAAGTCTTTACGTTTCATCCAGAGGGCAACATGAAAGTCAGACGATCACCAGAGTTGGTGGACGTCGTCCTCTGAGAACCATGACTGTGTGTTTGAAAATTCAATCCATTCAACAACTGCCAAGAAAAGCAACGTCATCAACCAGCTGGTGCTAACAGAGATAAACGTTTGGATCAAATTCATGGACCAACCAACAGATTCTTTTTGCCATCCCAAGTGCTAGTTACCAAAATTAAGTTAAACATCAGAGACTTCAGAAAAACTGCCAACAACCCGTGTATTTTTGCTTTGAAAAATTCTATAATTACTTTTCTCTTTTCAGTTATGTTTCTGTGCGTAGCCATGAGATCATGTAACCAGACTTTCTCAAAGGAAATATTACATCCCACTGCATAACACCCCTTAAACAAATCCCAGTAACTTGTGTGAAAATAAAATACCCTAATACAGACTCCAGGCAAATAAACCAATACACAATGTATTTAGTTCATATTTAGTATTCACTCCATTTCCATGAAGCATTACATATTATATCTTGGATACAGCTAAAAACTGTGACACAAGATGATTGGGAGAAAGCCTTGACAAAACCTTGACAACCTCATATTCAACTAAACCGAACATCTCTTATGATGAAATCTGGGCAGTGGTAGAACAAATGTGCCAAACATGAAGGTCAGCTTTAATATAGGCCAGTGTGTGTTCACCTTCGTCCTCTTTAGATATAGAGCTCCAAGTATAAACTAATTTAACTACATTGGGAGGATAAATCTTCTTGTCTGAGCGTTCATAAAGTCCTGTGTTGCACTTTGGCTACCATTTTAGAAGTGCGCTCTAATATTTCACTGTTATAGCCCCTACATTCAAACTTCCACCCTCCCATGTCTTGTGATTCAGGACTATCATCAGAATCGCAAAAGATTTCTGAACTTTAAGATATGACTTTATGGCTAAAGTCTGCCAACGTCCAATAAAGGAAAGTATTTCAGATAATACAGCTTACAGGTACATTTTATGGCTTCATTTTTAGAATTCAAATAAGTGTGGAAGTCCCGGAAAACCTTTTGAGTTACTGTTCAATATAAAAAGCAGTTCGTCTACAGTTTCTACTTTGACTATGTTAACAGGAAAATACAAGAAGAATAAAGAAAATGCAAAAGATACAAGCAAAAAAATCCCCCAACCAAAAGGATAAAGCCAACAAAACACTCATATATTGAACAACAGCTGTAACAAACTATAAAAAGGGGTCAAAGCCCCTCAGAACAGGTTGGTAATATCTGGTAAATTATGCAGAAGGAGCCTGCTAGCTTCTTCAGCAGGCTGACTGACTTATATATAGACACCTATAGAGTTAACTACACAATCTAAACCAGGATGTGGGCACTTCCAGGCTGGACTCAGATGGTTTGAAGTGATTTATTTAAGTCTGAAGATGATTTAGAAAGCTTTATGAGGCTCATGTTACTGTTTTGACTATACCCTGTTTCCTAAATTTCTGTAAGAGAGGTGAGGAGTTAAAGGGTAGCCCATAGTCAGGATGAACACAATTATAAAAAATATACTTCATATAACTTACATTTCACATGTTTAGCCCATAACTTGCCCTACTTTGAACCAAGTTAGAGTTTCCACCATCTGTCCATCATTTCCATGATTTGCAACAGGGCAAATAGAGGAGCCAGAATATTCTGTTCCCCTACAAGTTCCTCCAACTTCTTTTCCTCTTTAGTGACCTCAAGTACACTGGGCTCCACTGGGAGTTTTAATCCCTCCAGCATATCCCAGGTCTATCCTCGGGTCTCGTTCTGGTCAGTCATGCCCAGAAAATCTCCACAGGGAGTGACCAAGGGACATCTGTATCATCCACACCTCCCCTGGCTCTTCTTAGTGAAAAGAACAATGGCTCAGTGCCGCAATCCTCCTTATTCTCCACTTCATTATGTAAAGTGACAGCTAATGTTGCCTTAACCCTACGCCAGAGTCTGGACCTTTAAACAGCTGGAGGAAGTTAGCACTGGTTAAACTGGCATGACTTCCATGTCCCCACTTCAAAGCTGCTGAACTCAATTTGCTTCTTGCAAAATACAGAAATAGACTGAAACACATGGATCCTGAATACAAACGTACAAATATTCATTGGAACAGTAGTAATACCTGAAGAGAAAATAATATAGGGAAGAAATAGCTGTGAAAATGTAAAGGAAAGCACCTTGCCTCCAAAAGGCCTCTGAAATCAATAAAAACTGCTGATGTGTTAACACAAGGTTAGATAGATATACAAGAGGCTTGTGTCTCTCACATTCAATTCTCATCATCTCTCTATCTCATTCTCTCTCTATCTTCCTCTCTCTGTCTCTCTCTCTCTCACACTCACACACACACACACACACTCTAACTCACATCCATTCGAAGGGATGAAGGCCCGTGTTTGACACGGGTGATGTAAGCGTGCTGAAACTGAGCATGAAGGTCAGAGGGATACTGGGAGTACCCAGGCCTGCATTACTGAAGTGACAGGGAAGAAATCTCCCTCTCCTTCTTTCTTCCTAAACATACACACACAGAAATGCAGACAGCACACACACACACACACACACACACACACACACACACACACACGCTGTATGGCTGATGGATGCTGTTTGAGCTGGAG
>JAOXYL010000061.1:5083361-5097063 GCA_028564955.1 Terapon puta
ACACACACATATATATACATAAATATACATACACATTACAGGAAGGGTCAGGCACCTTTTTCACAGAAGACAAAATGTCATGTCACTTTGGGAATGGCATAGGTGTGAATGATTTAATTAGTAATGGTTTACATCCATTTAGCTGCTTCAGTTTGAGGGTCCTGGTGTTGTACATACCTGATAACTGTCACAGAACAGAGTCCCTGACGATATTATTAGTAAAACATGCTTTTCTTACAACACCATTGCCCTGTAAACTTCACAGAGAAGACAGCTTTGAGCAGCTCCTATTTTTCTCACAGCAGTGTACATGAACAGCATCCAGAACTTTTTTTTTTCCTTTTTTAAAATACAATATGTATACTTGCTTGATTTTGTAAAGTTAATTTTAGTCACTTTTCAGGTGCGAGCACACTACATATTCAAAACCTGCTTGGAATTAGTGTGCATTATGGGATTAGAATGCAGCTTAAATCAACTTAAAAAATATACCCTGTCTGTGAGCTGTACCACACTTTTTTTTTTTTTTCCAAGCGAAAGAGCAGATGGTAAACAAGATATTGGAGATGACGGCACACAATCTCTGCACTGGCGCTGCCTGTTGTGCCAGGGTCTTATGTCTTTGGACACCGTCAACATTATGCACCGAAAAACATTCCCATTAATGTTAGACACAAATAAAAGGAGGCTCTGAAGAGGAGCTTGAGCTTGAACAGTATATGTGCTTATAATGTGGGAATGAACATTTTTATCATCTGGTGTGAACCTGGTGAAACGTTTACTGTTATGCACAATCTATGCATAGTCGGCTCACCCCCCCGCCTCCCACACACACACACACACATACATAAACATATAAACACACACGCTCCCCTGGTTTTCCCGCTAACAGTTGCATCTCTCGCCACTTTATGCCACAGGCCCCAAACAAGCCATCTGCACTAGTTTCTGCCTCTTCCAGCAAGGCCCCAGGAGATGGACTGTGTGTGTGTGTGTGTGTGTGTGTGTGTGTGTGTGTCTCTGCGTACATGTTTGTGTTTGGGGGGCAGTTGCAGAAGTGATTTAAGGGAAGAGTCTGTGGAAGGAGGGATTACAGTGTACGGATGGCACAGAACATGGAGCGAGATGAGAGACTGGCGAAGGAGGTGTTAAGACGAATGGAAAAAGAGGGAAAGAAAGGAGAGAACAGAGAGTCAAAATATGACCAAATGTGTGCATTCGATTCTCTCTCCTACGCGGGTCCACAGCCACACAGGCCGATCTGATGCTGTGCTCACTTCAGGCACAGTGGTGCTTTACGTTAAATGCCAGTGTCAGCATACGAACACGCTTACAGCAACACGCTGATGTCACTAAATTTGTATTAAAAAATGTCAACCCCATGGTTTCTCAAAAGAAAATATCAGGGGATCACTGTGGTTGTCAGACTTCATCTTCTGTTTGAGATGTCACAGCTATCCATCCTGTAGTTGTTGAAATGTGTTATATTATGTTTTTTTTGACTGACCAACAGACCAACAGTGTCACTCCTAATGTCTCAGGACTAGCTGTCTAAAATATTCAGTTTTATACTACTAATTTCCAATATATTTATTATATTTTCCAAAAATATAAGTTAAGTTAAATTAAGTAAAGTTAAGTTAAACATATTTGTTCTTAATGTTTTAGATACATATTTGATCTATCTTCTCCACATTATTATATGGAGGCGACTCAAAGCATTTACCAGTTAGGTGAAGGTTGTGGACCTGGTTAAAGATGAAGTTGGTAATCAGCATAAAAATGACTGTTAGTAACTCTTTGCTTGAACTGTCACTATGTTCTGACAGTGGTACACGAGACAGATAATCTGTGATAAAAATGTGTGGTCTCTAAGGACGTTTGACAAGAATCCACCGCACCCAATTCAAACCAACCAATCAGAGCAGGAGGTGTATCTGACAGCACGTCAGTCACCGCGGGCAGCTCCGCTCCCCACTCCGTCAAGCGCCGCATCTTCAGTGAGTGGGTGATGATGGACAACAGCAACCCAACAACCAGGCAATGAGAAAACTGCCCATCTGTCCATTGTCAGCAACAGCAAGGAAGCAGATTAAGACCAGTGAAGAAAAGCAAGCTAAAAAGAACGAATTAGACAGATCGACTGAGGATGGGCTTTGGAGGCGAGCTGGAGCACAGCACAGAGACCTGGAAGTTGTACATTTGTAATCTAAGCTCTTTTCTCAATCCCTCTGATTTAAACATCCAAAGTCCACGTCCATGTCCAAGTTCAAGTCATGCTGGCTTGAATCGATAAGATGTGATCATTTAATTTTTCGATGATAGACCCAAACCACAATCTATTCCTAAGCTTAAACACCCTTAGTTGCCTCGGCCTAACCAACTTGAACAGCAGTCTCTCTCCTACAAAGTATCAGAGGTACATGCATGTAACACACTGTTTGTGCATTCTGATTTATGTTGCAAAACTATTTCATGGCAGGTATACTGCAAGAGTCATTTTTTAGGACACCAATTTTTTAGATGCTGTTTTTGTTGTCACACATAATGTTTCTGTGAGCACCCAAAGGATGTTGGTTTCATGTTGTGAGTATAAAGTTTCACAGAAGTGACTTTTCAAAACCCATTTTACATAGTCACGACATTCGATTGCTTGTTTACATAAATCATCTTGAAATTATATGAACCAGAGAAAGAGGTGAAATGAAAACAGGGGAGGAGGATGGAGGAGGAAAAAAAAAAAAGGCGATGACAGATCGATGCTCCTCCAGTGCCGTCGACCATTCAAAGAGCCCAACATTCCCCACTCAACAGCAGTAATTATCTAAAAGATAATCTGTGGCTTTTTACATGTCAATCATGGGGAAAACACTACACGTACAAACACATATCAACTTCACACACATGCACACGCCCACACACAGATCTCATGACTGAACATTGCTCCCAGCATGTTTCCCTGGTGTCTGATATGCATTCAGCTCGATGCAGCTATATCAAAACATGTCATTTGGAGAACCCAAAAAAAGGAAAAAAAAAAAACACTACGCTCAAAGATTTTGACGAGCGTTTTCCAAATATTCACACCTGCTTTACAGCAGATCAACATGCAAAATCATTCTTTCCCATCAGGGCTGGACGTGTTTTTTTTTTGTTTTTTTTTTTAGAGTGCACCAGCTCCATACAAACATCTTAATTACATGTTCTCTGGCGGCTAAATTTTACGAAATTACAATCCCATCATTGCGACTTCTAGTCTGATACAGGTGCCGCTGAAAACAGTGGTCATGTGTGTCAAAGGTTCCTGGAGGTACTGCATACAAATGTTGTCCATGCACGCAGATACCATCCTTCATCACAGATTAAGATACTGAATACTTTTATTTTGGTAGATTCTTGTTTCTTTACATGCATAGGTTGCAAAATTTGAAATCCAGTATTCACATTACAGTTATTAATCCTAGCGAGGCTCCATTTTGAGGGCGAGCTTGTTTTTTGTCTTTCCAGGAACGGCTGGTCCAGCGCGTGGCAGATTGGCGCAGAGGCCTCAAGCAGCAGCAGCGGCGAGCAAACAGGACTCCAGGTAACTATAAAGTAGTCTTCTTGGCCCGTAGCCAGACACTGGCGAGCGAGAGCCGGCGGGTGTGTGATCCCCACAGCTCCACGGCGAGGACAGGATTTCTGTGGTGCTGCATGCGGTCACCGGGGCTCAGCTCGCTGGTAATGGTCTGTAAACGCCCCCGAACATCGGCTGGTAAACTACAATGTGCCTTTTTCTATATGGGTTGGAAGGCAGTGCGACTTTTTCACAGCGAGTAAAATGTAATGATTAATTGATCCCATTTTAAACCAACTTTTCCAACACTAGCGTCTCTGCAAAATGAAATGAGCAGAGGCTCAACTTTTCTTTAGGCCTATTTTTAGTTGGTCCGGGTTATTGGAGGGACATCTACAACAGCACACATACAAACCAACATGAATAATCATACAAAGGATCTATCGACCATTTGCCTTGTGAATACTGGCATTTTTAAGACGAATACGCCACACATACACTTACCGAGCACTGGCTCTAAAAACACAAAGGTGTCGGTAGGCGGTCTGTTTGACAGATCCTGTTTCCTCCTGTCTCCGGTCTTTATGTCGAGCTAAGCTAAACACACTCTGCTCTGAAATGAAAATGAAGATCTCAATCTCAAAGCTAAATTCAGAAAGGGAATGAAGACATTTTCAATAATAAGTATCAGCGGATTGTAAATGTTTATGATATTTTGTTAGGCTTGCCTGTGTGTGTGGTGTTTGTGTGTGTGTGTTTGTGTGTGTCTGTGTGTGTCTGTTTGTGTGGATGCGATTGCGTAGGTGTGTGGTTGTTCATATCCCAGGCTTGTGTTTGGATGTGAACATGTGTTAGCGAGACCCAAGTGGCGGAGATAAAGAGTGCATCCTGAAGCATAAAGAGAGAAAGAGGGAGGAGGGAGAGAGAGAGAGAGAGAGAGAGAGAGAGAGAGAGAGAGAGTTTCTGTGTGTGTGAAAGAACTCTTTCATCTTCACCCCAGAATCCCTGGCGAGGCCTTCCATGCCAATCCATTTCCTGGAGTTGGCTTCAGTCTCACCCAATGGGACGACACACACACACACACACACTCACACGCACATACATACATACACACAAACTTGGCTCGCTTCACCCCACTGTGGAAGCTCTGCAATCTTTCCTCTACACACCGACAGACACTCACAGGCGCACACACACTCGGCCCGTTGGGATGACAGCGAGGAAATGGCAAGCAGCAGCTGGGGGGTCCCTTCGCTCCTCTACTGAAACTGTAGCACCCCAGGGGCATCCCCTCGCCCTATCGCAACACTTCGCGCCTGCGTGTGCATTCGTGTCGGTGTGTGCCGCGCCGAGCGTTTGTGCGCCGGCGAATTTGTGTCTGAACGGGTGATGCTACCCCCATCTCCACCCCCACCCTCCACCCAATCACCTCCACGACACCTGTCACGTTCACCTCCCGCTCCCTGCACTCCTGCATATGAGTGCATGTGCGCGTGTGTGCGTAGCGACTCATTTGAAGCCTCTTGCAGAGCCGCAAACGGGGGCAGGAGTGCTGCAAAAAAAACAGGCACACCCGAAGACCGCCCCGCACGCCGGCGCCGTTTCCCTTTGCACGTGAAGGAGTTGCATTCGTCTTTGAGCTCATTTCTTCCAGAGACCTTTCTGTGTGCATCGGTGTGTGCGTGCGAGCGTGCGCGCGCCTATTTGTGTGTGATACTAACCGCAGGCGTCCAAGTCTGTTCATTAGCAGGCTTAGCTAGCAGAGGGAAGCATGTAAAGATGACTGCTATTAATTTAGCATCTCACTGGCCTCCCCCTCTCTCTCTCTCGGTCTCTCTCTCTCTCTCTCTGTCTTGCACACACACACACGCACATGCACACACACACAAACACACACACACGCACAGATGACTGCCAATTCATTAAGTGAGCGTTTGGAGCCCCAGACTGTACCAACTGGTGGAAGCTAACTAATCTGCACTGCGCCAGTGGAGAGAGAACGAGCCAGAGAAACAGATAACATTCACCGAGGGGGACATTCAGCCTCCGAAAACAACTATTAACATCAACATTTGGGAAGGCCTCAACTTCAGAAAGATAAACACGCACTCGCAAGTGCTGGTATTTGCTTGTGAATACAAATCATAAAACATACGGGGGAAATCGGAGAGCAGCAGCGAGGTGTGCACGGGCCCGGTGTGCGATAGCTCCTCGGCGAGCGGCGGCGAGGAAAAAAAACACTTACTCCGCTGTTTATTGTCCCTCACTTTCTTAATCATTGCCGCGTTTGCTCTCCGAGGTTGGGAGGAGGGTTTTGCGGGGGGGGAAGACTTGGTTGGATGGACAATGCCAGTTTGAGGATGCAGGCCCTGCTTGTGTGCGTGGCCCCTTGAAGCCTGCACGCCATGCAACACGTGCAGATAAGCGGCGCCAGAATTTATGCAAAAGTTAAATGATAAACACCGTACACTGCAAACGGTGAGCCCAGAGTGTCGAGTTTATACGATTGGCTCTTATTTACTAAGATGCACTACAAATAAAGGCGCTTTGGCGAGAGTTGACCGCAACTCGCCGTCCTGATGAGTTTTCTCACTTCACGTGTGACCTGAGTTAAGTAACATGAAGCAGAACAAAATGATGTTTCACGCCCCTCGCTGACCTTAATTGAAGGTTACTTTGAGTAAGCCATTAAGGCTGTATTACCTTTGGTCCCACTCGTAACTGAGAGAGTCATCCAGTGTCTGAAAATACCTTCATTTCAGTTCATGCAGTCTGCACCAACCTCACATACCAACCTGGTATGTAGATTAAAGAATAGATTTCCAAAAAGCCTGTGGACATTCATAAGACGAGAAGAGAGTCGTCAGCCTTAACCTTCAGAAAATAATACAATACTGGCAAAATAAAAAAAAACTGAAAATAATTTAGTTCGCTTTGCCGACAGCTCGCCATGCACGGTGGTTCACCAACTCGTCCTGCAAATAGTCGCCGCTTCAACAAGCATTCCCTCCGGTGTTTTATCAAAAAAAAAAAAGTTGTACACTTGCAAAATGAACAGATAGCTCGCCATGATGCAACAGCATGGCTCTTTAATGTGTTTTAACAGTTTAACACTTTAACGCTTTTGCTCTGGAGAGAGAGGTACGAACTTATATGTCAGACTGACACAACATAGACTTGTTACTAAGGTACATTCGCCGTCGGGGTTGTTGCTCCTTAATAATTACAGGAAGTTACAAGAACAGCAGCCTCAGCCATTGGAAGCAGAAAATAGTCGTTTTGGTCAGCGTGTTGCTCCCGCCCGAGAGGTACATCTCTTCACTTTGTTTTCTGTGTCTCTACCAACACTTCTGTCATGTACACTGCTAACCCGCTGCTGCAGTTACAATTATGGGATGTAAATCCCTTAAGAACATTTGAGCATATCCAGTCTTGATCCATAGCGGGGAGTCTGTGTGTATCCGTGTGTAAGTCTCCCTCACCATCTCCATAGCTGTGTTAATCATCCTTGCTGCCACTCACTCTCAAGGTCTTAGTGGCCCTCTGTTGAAAGCTGCAATCCGCAATTCAAATAGAAACAGAAAATGGCGTTGCAGCCACATTAAGCAGCTCAGTGAAGCAGCGGCCGCGGCCTGAAAAAGGGCACTCTGATTCCAGAAGGGGAGGTCATTACTTTGCTAATCCCACTGAAAATTAGTTTATAGGTTAAAATTAATATTCAGGCTACAAGAGCATTAAACGTGTAGCGGCAGGGCTGACTCATGACACGGATGCGCGGCAATAATAAGGGTGAGATGATAACGGAGGGGAGTAGGAGTGGAACAAACTACAGTCGTCTGTTCAGTTACTTTAACCTGGTGCAGACCCCTTTTACCCGGAGAAAAGATAGGACAGCAAAGTTGCAACGGGAAAGTTTTACTTCAACGTGTCATTAAGATTGAGAGCCAGCTCTTCAGCTTCTGCAAAAAGTTCGTATGTTAATATTTCATAGAGAGACGATGTCAGTTCTGCGCATAACAGGTATTTGATCCTCTTCGTTTTAATCACTGTCCTCCGAAAGCAAAGGCAGAACCTCCATTTCTCATCATTCACTGTTTATTATTTAGGATCTATGATGAAGCCATAGGAAGTCACAGCCGCGAATGCCTCTTTAGATTTCCAGCTTCACTGCGGGTGAGCCCAATTTTTAATTTTTTTTTACTGTTTATTCCTGAAGTGCAAACCAGCTGGAGCGAGACACGAGAGAAAGGCAAAAAGGGGAACTCGGTTTGTTAGCGGCGAATCCTGAACGAAGGCTCGCGACGTCAAAACGCCGGCGAGTCCTCGCACGTGCAGCCGCCGCCTGCACTCAACTTGACCCCCTTAAAGCCCACTGAGACAACACTTGGCTGTTGATAATTCATTACCGTGATTATACATGCCAAAGACTCTCGTCTTCCAGACTCGCGAGGGGAAAGGACCTTTAAAATGTCCGCTGATTTCGGTGTGTGTCTATGTCTATGTGTGTGTGAGAGAGAGAGAGAGAGAGATAGACAGAGAGGTAGAAACAGACAGAGACAATGGGAGAGAGAGGGCGGTGTGTATGTGCACACGTTGGACATAATTAACTGGATGGTGCTGAGAGTAAGATGAGGGCAGGGCAGCTTTAAAGCTCTGTCAGACCACACTGACCTTGGTAACAAAGGCTTTTTGCCCAAAGTTATTAACAATAATTGGACCTAATTATATGATGTATAAAAAGAGGAGGAAATTGCGGAGGAGTGTTCAATTGAACAGTCGTTACAAAGACAGGAAAATAGCACAATAGCAGGTCAAGTGGAACCAGTGCTCTGCTGTGTGTTTTGGCGTGCGCGCGCCCGTGCACGTGTATGCGGATGTGGGCCCGGGCCACGTGCCCCCCCACCCCCACCCCCACCTCGACGTCAGGGTTTTGAAAGCTTTCTGTCATTATTAAAGCGCAGCAGGTCACACACATGTGTCTGCTTGGGAGCGAAAAGGATAAAAAAGATGGAGATCACATCTGAATATGTTGAATAGGTCTGAATCAGCATAACAAGTCTGCCATTTTTTTTAGGGGGCCAACACAGAGAATCGGTTCCACTACAGCGCGGAAGGCAACACACCTTTTGTGCAAACCAGACAAATTGACAGTCTCGCCCCTGATTTAAATAGGCTCGAAACGAATGATCGTCATGCATTACAATATCAAATTCAGTGTGGGAAAGAATGGGCGCAATTTTGAGCTGTTGCGATTGAGCTGAGTCCCACGCTTTTTACCATATTCCATCTCGAAAAAAGTTTGCTATGCAGAGTCAGGGCAGTGCGGTTAACCAGCCAAATTTCAAAGACATTCTTGATTTCTCATTTTAAAAACCAATCTCACACAAAATACCCCGATACCAGAAACTGAGAATATTGAAGATCTGCGCCCATCTTGGTAGCCAGTGCAGCTTATGCTCAATAACCACACTGTCGCTGGTTTGATTGAGCCGCGACTTTTGCTGCATGTCATGCCCTCTGTCTTCCTGTCTGCCTCTTCACTTTTACTCTCCAGTAAAGACAAAAATATCTTAAAAAAATAAATAAATGGATAGATATCGAAGGGATGTGCCTCTTGGAGCCTGCTAACACCTGGTGTTTTACACACCCAGCAGTCACAGTGTGATGCATGAAAAATGTCATTTGTAACAGACTAAATGGGTATTTTGTTTTATTAAGGATTAGTCTTGTGACGCCACAATTTCTTGTACAATGCTTAATTAGGATTGTTAACAGCTGCTGTCAGCCCGGCCTCTGATTGGCTGGACAATTATGAGGTTTGACTGTGCTTGCTAGATTTGTTAGCTGAACCTGTGGAGTCTTGTGAGCACACTAGTTTTTGATCGTGCTTTGGACAACCGTTGTTTTGCATTTATGATACTTTTCATGCATTTTTTTGTATGACCGAAGAAAGTTTCAATCAACAGTAAAACGAAGGATGCGATCCACAGAATTTTTATTGAAGCACGCGTTCACTACATGCTTGGACTCCTTGGCTTAAGTGGGCGTTGTTATTATATTAAAAAAAAAAAATCTGGTGAAATGAGTGTAAAATATATTCTGTCACGTACTTTGGTTTATTTGATGACAGCACAGGTTGATTATCAATTATTCTTCAAAAAGATTTTTAAAAAAAGCTCTTCTGTTACAATCAATTTCTACCTGATGTTTGCAGGTTGGCGGTAACCTCAATATGCAAAGTTCCTATTGTTGCCATGTCCTTGTTTGCTCGTTATCCAGTCATTTTATTTCCTGACAACAAAGCAGAGCAAAATAAATTCTCCATCTCTCAAAAAAACATTAAATAATTCATAGTGTAATGTGTTGCATTATCAAATTGCAGCAGGATGACTTTTATTTTCATCTCAGCTGCATGTCCATATAAAGCCAATGTATATTCGTAGACGTGAGGAATGAAATAACAAGGAGAGAAGGCAAAGACTGTTTGATGGGGCAGGCAAAGCGAAGGTGTGTAGGATTACCTCTGGAATATCAAAGAGTGCCTGCATCAGAAAGGGTTAGGCCTTCCGTCATTAAGCATGCTCTCTTAATGATGAGACTCTCACTCCTGCACTGATGAGGGAAGGAGAGAGACCAGCGGCCGGCTAATTGGAGTCAATTTCTGCATGACTGAGTGTGTGTGTGTGTGTGTGTGTATTTACGTGCGCGTAGGTGTACGTCTGCGCGCGCCGGCGTCTGGGTGTTTGTCTGTCTGTGAGAGAGAGAGAGACGGGGTGTGTGCGTCTCCGCTCCGGCCGCTCCGTGCGAGGAATGCCTGATCCCGCCTCATTTTACTGCATTTTAAAAACACCTTTTCCGTCTGCCTCCATCAGTCAGTTGACCTGAGGGGAGAGACAGACACCAAACTAACGAGATGAATTTAGTCAGGGAAGCAACTGAAGGGCGGACATATTGACAGACACCGAACACAATTGAATCAAATTAGTCCACAGTGTATTTATTTAGTCCAATTAGTTCCAGGACTAATGCCAGAGAAGAAAATTGCCAATAAACAGCTCACCTCCAAGGCACCTTACACCTCATTCAGGTAAGCTAAAGGGCAAAGTCAGATGTAAAAACATCCTCAATTTGACAGCGAACAATTGATCACACCATTTAAGACACAGATCAAATCACCATTAAATTCACTGGTTTTGCAGCTCACCAAAGCCTCCTGACAAGGGCAGCGTTTTCTGCTAATGGCCGCTGACACGGGCGGTCGTCCCGAGCAGCGAGAGTCTACTTGTAACTACTTTCTCGCAGCCGCTGCACTTTGTCACAGTCTTAAAAGGCAGAGGCGACCGACCCCCTCCCCTGTCTCACGCACAGACAGACACAGAAATATCCCAGCGATGGCAGCAAACAAAGTGTCCCGCTCGGTCTTCACTTCCACTCTTCACACGTGTATTTTCACCACCGATACGTTTGCATACGAGAGAGAACTTTACAGACTGACATCATTTCTTCATCATACCAGTGAGGTCCAGTTTGATGTGTCTGTGGTCCTTGTTTGACTTCCGCAGTTGACTATTTTGCATAATTACAACGCTTCCATCATAAAAAAAGGCTGCAATTCAGTGAGTATGTGATCCCATAAGGTTTCCTGCTTGGTTCATGGTCAAGGTTCCTCTCAGCTTTTTCTGTCCCAGGCGGTGAGGTCAGCAAACCAGCGAGAGTGTTTCAAATCACATCTCAAGACCGATGTGTCTTTGAAGGACTTTTTACTATGCTTCTTTGTGCTGATTTGTTCTTATCCTTTAATTATTTCTGCTGACCTTTGATTAAAATGATTTATTCATATGTTTTTTAATCATCTGCTCAAAACAGTCAAGAAACCCTCAACCCTGGTTTTGAAAAGCGCTGTGAAAATAAACTTTTTCCGACTACGTGTCCTGACATAAAACCATTTATATGTGATGAAAGGATTGTGACATTTACGACGCCCTATACTGTCATTGGATGTTGGGTTTCAAAGACCGTTTCATAACTACATACTGTAATAATATTTTTTTTTTGTAAGTTAAAGTAGCAACTTTGAATTTCATGTGCTGTTGCCGCTTTTTTGAAAAAAAAAAAAAAAAGTGTCTCGGATGAAGTTTGGCACACTCGGCACTGAGTTACCACGACTCCGCCAGATCGCCTGGTTTGGAGGACCGGACGAGACGAAGAAAAAAAAATCCCAAATTGGAGGAAACGATGCGAAAGACACAGCGGCGATAAAACGGGAGAGAAATCTGGAAACTGAAGGCAGCGAGTCCACGTAACTGTCCTATCTTCAGCCTTTTGTCCAAGAGCATAATAGAGAACAGGCGCTGAAATTGTGGGGAAATGACCAAATCATTTTTATTTTCCCATGGCTAAGAGCATGGGCGGTCTTGCGGAAGGACAGATAAAAGTAAAATGTAGTGACTTCTGCTTAAATAACTTTTATGCACAGAGAGAAATCAACCCCCCTGCCGGTGCAATTTCTTGGTATAATTTTATCTTTCTCGTTCGTTTGTATTAAATGACAAAGGTTCACCTGTTGAGGGCCGGCGAGGACGCGAAATCTGTATATTTGTCGGCAGGAAAACAGCTCGAGGAAATGCGCCGGATAAAATCCCAGACTGCACTACCTTGAATGAGAAAGATTCGTAAAGTTCCCAGAAGATCAAACCCTGCATTCATGTCATGAACATCTGCTGCAAATGTTGACAGCCGGTTCAGCCGGCGAGTGTGATGCTTGAATTAGATATTAGTATCAGGGCGGAAAAAAAATTGGGTTTCGGCATCAACAAAAGTGCAACAAAAGTCAGAGAGAGAGAGAGGGAGAGGGAGAGAGACACTGTTGGTGTTGGTGGTAGGCGCATAGTACACATACCTGCAACCTCGGCAGACATTGAGCTGTGTGTGTGTGTGTGTGTGTGTGTGTGTGTGTTTGTGTGCGCGCAGCGATGTTTCTGCACACTCAAGCTGGCTTAATGAGGATGTGAAACAACTGCGAGGAATGGCTTTAATTGATGGGGTTCTGTGAGGAAAATCTAGCGCCGCGCACTGTGATGATCCCCTCAAATTCTGCGTTAAGAAAAAAAAACCAAAAAAAAAAAAACCAGGGAGTCGGCCCGGGTTTGTTTGTTTATCTAGAGGCTCATCAGGACAACTCTGTCGGGGGAAGCGTGTCTACTACCTGTCAATCACGCAGGCACAACTCAGCCCTATTACCACCAACAAAATGCAGAGAGAGAAACAAACATGCCCAAAGACGAGGTAACATGGAATAAACTCAGAGACAAAAAAATAAAAAAACATGAGCGCGAGGAAACATGTTATTTATTCCCTGAGATGGGCAATTAAGAGTCGAAACCTTCTCCATGAGTCAACCAGTGTAAAGTAGCTGAAGGTCTGCAGCTATGGTGACGACAAAATACTGGCAAAAGAGTTTTTTTTTTTTTTTTCTCCTCTGCTGGTATCAGGAGCAGCTCGACAGCGTTCTGCTGAAATAAAAGCGAGTTTATCACGTTTGCCCAGCGAGATTGAGACGCGGTTAATCAACGCTCTGTCATCATCCGCGCATACAATATGTGTGTGCAGCTGGGCGGTTGTGTTTTACATAAAATGTTTCGAGTCTCTGAAGTTCAACCAGTGTTAATGGGATTGTGCTTCTCGCCGGTATAGGACTGCGTTTGCGGCGGTCACTTTCTGTAACGTAATGTTTGTGTTTGCGATGGCTAATGGCCAGTTTTCCTCCCCCTCGTGGGCTTTGAACATTCTGACATTCAAAGAATCAAAACGAACGCCAGTAATCACGATATACATCTTTATAACTTTTTGTTTCTTCTGTACTTTTTTGTTACTGTCTCTTTTTTTTTTTAAACCATTGACTCCATCTAATGCCATATTTGGAGCTTCACTTTGAAATTTGCATAAAATACCCGAAACTCTCATTTGTATCCACCCAATTGAATAAAAGTCCACAAGTGTCCGTTTGAAATGTGGAGCTGTGTTCCCCTCCAGTGCCAAGCTCACACACTTTAGGACTACTACTGACACCACATGTACGCCAGAAGCTTTTAAAATGAAATGCTCCTGCTTTTTTTTTTTTTTCTGTTCCTTCTGTAATCCTCTGTA